>WOVY01014587.1:365000-701709 GCA_013436015.1 Rhipicephalus annulatus | reverse complement strand
CGTGCTCGCATGGGATCATGATCATCATTATTACCGTTAGTGCAGTAGCCCTGCAGTACTACCCTGCAGCGAGACTAGATGGGCCGCACAAAATAGATTTGAGACTCTCTTGGTATTTGGCAGCTGGTATGATGGTTGTCTCCTGCAGCGGTACGCAGGGGTACGCGACTGCGTGTTGTGTCCTGTGGATATCCATTGTGGTGAGTCGAACATCGCCAATGACGCCCTTCACGATACTTTGTGCTTGTTATGTTATGTTGAGAGTTTTGGAATACTGTACAACACATTTTTACCGTGTCACCAGTCAGGTATTTAATTTAGCTAACGATATCGGCGCTGTAAAAGTAGATGAGCAAATGTACAAGTGTTTGGTTGTCTTAATCGCGTCGGCTGTGTCTGTTCACTTGAGAATGTGCCTCATTTCAAGACTCCACAACCTAAGCAACTTAATTGTTCATTTATTATTTATAAATGTTATTGCACTTTAGGTGGCCACATTTTTTAACAGCTCATCTCATCAGTCTTATGCCCTGCATTAGTACTGCCACAAAGACCAATGGTGAAGGGGCAACGAAAATTGGAAAATGATAGAAATGGGCAAATAGATGTTCGAAACAAATAGTGGTTTTTGTTGGATTTCTAATTCATTGCCATATCTCGTATATTATAAAGAAAAATGAGCCCTTTTGTCATGACCTTACTACCTTGCACAATATCATTAAGAAATTGAACTAGGTGTATAGAAATGTCACTTTTTGTTTCAAAGTAAAAGCAAATTCAAATAGTGGCAGGATTTGAATAGTAATAGGGCATAAGTTGGAAGCATTAAAATATGTTACATTTTAAAATATGCTATACTTGGTGCATATAAGTCCATGTAACAAGCTTTTAAATTTTAAAAATAATTTATTGAGGTACAGGTGATAAGTACAGGAGTGTGGTTTCACTGCAGTGCTGATTTGCCCTAGATAGTAAATGGGTAATTGGCGAAACTGGTTGATTATTAAAAACAGAAAATAAGGTCAAGATTTAAATGTTCTAATTTCATGTTGACCTCCGAGATACAAGGTCAGTGCAATTTTCAAAGTGTTTTTTGACATTTGGGCTGCAAATGAGCCAAGTTTAATGTCTGGCATAATTAGGATACAAAGTAGCCAATTTTTGCTGATAAAAAGTGAAGTTCAAGTAAAATACCGTAAAATTTGTAATAACAGTCAGTTCGTGCAAGACCTGCCAAGGCAAAAGTGCCACTAGTGTTTCGTTTTTTGCATTTTTGGCTCGTCTATGCTTTCTCTCTATAAGAGTGGCTACTAATATAGTGTAAAGAAGCAGGGTAAGCAAAAATATTGGAACAATATTTTTTCTTTCTGCAATATTTGACGTGTATGTAGCCTTTTCTGCACCATAATCAGTCATTTGTTTGCCTAAGGACGATTTTTTTCTCTAAAAAATCGTAATTTCGAAATTTGTGCGGCGGCCCTGCCATGCCCTCATACTTACGTAGCAAGGGATTCCATGCAGTTTAAACATCATAGCCATATGTAGAAGTTACAGTTTGCAAGCTGGCGTGCATTTGGCACATTCAGAAAAGAATTTGCTTCAAAACTGCGAAAACAAAAGAAAGCAGAGGCATCAAGCTTTCTGTCAGGAAATCTATATCGGTCAGGGGACGTCATAAGAGTGTCATCATTGGCAAGCACCAAGACTATAATCGTTGGGCCATCAAAAAAAAAAAAAAGCCCCCATCCTGGAAAGGTACGAAAAGCTGCCCGGTTCACACATTTTCACATGGCATCAAAGGATAACAATCAACCCCCGCCTTTGCTCCAAGGCTTCAACTTGGTGTAAATTCAACCAAAGTTTAATGAATGATGAACCATTCGTTCACAAAAAAACAACTTCAAGCATCTGTTATTGAGGCTCTTAAACCAAATTATCTGCAACTATATTATCCGGAATTACTTGCTGAATGCCCCCACGGAAAAACTCAAAACCATAACGAGTCGTATAATGCCTTTTGAGAGCGCACTTCAAAAAACGTTTTCTTCAGGCTCGGTGGCACCCGTCAAGGACGCCATGAAAACCACTTTCTTCTTCCGTACAGACGCTGCTCGGACTAGCGGAGACCACTGCTAGCTAAGTGGAGCAGTGCGAGCAGTATGTCGCACCACAATGAGTAAGGACATCAGGACTCTGAGCAAAAAAATAGACGACATGGAAAACAGAAGCCGCAGGAATAACATTATTACGGTGTTGGAAGAAAGACTGGATGAAATAGTACCAATTTAGAACAAGCGTAGTGAAAGGAGTCCTCTCGAATCATTCACTACCAATCTTGAAAGTTTTTGGATCAGTAAATTGCAACCGTTGTAGAATAATGGGCGCAACTTTTCATTGAATGTACGTTTTGATTTGTATGCCACTCGATTGTTTCAATTCTCACATCTGTGCTAATATGCACCTCTTCCCTGTTAGCCTGTGGGTTTTTATTCTGTTTATTTCTTGGTTCTTCAACTAGATGTACAGTTGTAATTTGTAATTGTTTAGAGTAGTCGTACTGTTCATTCTTATTTTTTTCCGTGTTCATTTTTTGTTTACTATTTTTTTGTTCTGTGGTCTAATGTGAAGACCATCTGTATAATTTCTTCCCACTCCTGTATGAGCCTGTTAAGGCTTACCAGTATCAATAAAAAATAAAAAAAAAAACTGAAAAGCACTCTTGATGCCGTGCTGACTTTTAATGATCACAATATAGCCCATACCGAATGGTGCCTGAACTATTTGGGAACTTTCGCCAGGGCTCTGCACAATGCAGGGTCTACGCACCCTTGATCGGTTGTGGACAGTATACTTTGCTGACAGGGCTCCACAGCAGGCGACAAAGAAGGCTCACCAGGTAAGACATTTCAATAAAAAAAAAGATGGGTTGACGAGCATCTGGCTGGTGCCTATTAAGGGGTTCGTCAATTTACTGTTATCTCATGTGTTAATTTCAATAATGCACATTTTTTACTTCAAATGGCAATTATCTCAAAGCATGCCTTTTTGTACGTATTTCCTTTATCTCAACAACTACAGTATCTAAACTCAACAGTTTTCGGCCAGTATTTAGATAATGTAATGGGGAATGTACAGAAGCATAATATCATTGTGTGAAAAAAGTGCTCTTCTGCAAAATATCTAATAGCTATCATCAAGTGATAATTAGGTACCTGACGTATAAGTTTATAAAAAACGAGTGTTATAATTTTTCAGTGCTAAATCTGCTTTAGTAAGAAGAGGAATCAATCAAGATCACAATGATAGTAAAATATTTACTGTAGCTATTATGGTTATGAAGAAAAATGTACATAACCTGGCTAAAATACATGGTGGGTATAGAGCTTACCCTGTTCAGCCATTCCTATTACTGAGTCCCGACTGGCAATACATTAAATGAATCTACATAAGCAAAACTATGTTCATCTACATTAGTAAACTATGTTCATAATATGCTCACAATCTAATTGTCTTGTATACAGAGACATGTTATTCTAGAAAAGTGTTAGACATGTGGTAGTAATGCCTCCTTATACAGGTTGGTGGCCAACAACTTGTGTTGTAGTGGATGCTGGCCACTTCTAAAAGGTTGTTTTCCAACACTGCTTTCAGACCAGTGTTTTGGCAAGTGAATAGCCATTGAAAGATGAACAAGCACCTTGTTCACCAGGACGCCATCTTTGGTTGTCTGCTTTGTGGACCAACTTATAGCCAAGCATCTTCTCCACAAGCTCTGGCACTTGGGCTGGGGCTGAAAAACAGAAAGAGGATGAATGACAACAGAAAATACTATGCTATACCAGGTGCTTTACACAGTAGCGACACACATAACATTGATTGATTTGATTGATATGTGGGGTTTAACGTTCCAAACCACTATATGATTACGAGAGACGTTGTAGTGGAGGGCTCCGGAAATTTCGACCACCTGGGGTTCTTTAACGTGCACCCAAATCTGAGTACATGGGCCTACAACATTTCCACCTCCATCGGAAATGCAGCCGCAGCAGCCGGGATTCGATCCCGCTACTGCGAGTCAGCAGCCGAGTACCTTAGCCACTAGGCCACCGCGACGGGGCACAGCAACATAACATTGGACTGCATCCTTATACTGTCACAAGTAGGCTTGTGCAAATAGTGAATTTTATATTCGAAGCGAATCGTGATTTTCAAATTGAATTCGAACAGTATATGTCACATGTTATAAAGGAAAAAGGGCATAGTCACAATCAAACTAACCTGCACGATACATAATGAACAAAGCTTGTGCAAATGCTTTTCTTTTATTTTCTAAGAAAGTGGGAAAATGTTTAAGATAGGAGACGAGGAGGCGAGTGAATGGAACGTTACGAAAGAGGGCTAAGATGGAAATCACTGAGAGGCACGATGAAGGCGACGATGACGAAGACGATGAAGACCCTGACAAATTGGACAGTGGACCCCAGGAAGAAGCCCTGAGCCCCGACTCGAACAGCCAGCTTCGAGGCCCTCCACAACAAGTAGCAGAATTTCACTTTTGATAGAATGCAAGAGATAACCTGTCAAATATGTTACGTCTCAATATTTACTATACTGAGATCGTATAAGCAAATAGAGCAAGCTTTCAAATGTCAAAAATTGTGTATATAAGCTAGGACGATATGTTCATTTTAACATTGAAGTGGGGCTTCACAGTAGTGCAGACTCGTAAATAGGTGTTATCACAGTTTAGCACCACTTAACTGCAGTGAAATTTCCTTTTCAAAAAGTTAGATACAAACGTTTTTAATAACCACTTAGCACCCTTCTATTGCAGTGAAACCACCTTTACGAAAGTTACACACGGACTGATATACACCCATTCGTTCATAACGAATACTTCGAAATTTTCATTAACTTATGTTTGAATCAAAGCAAATTTGAATACTGTGATATTTGTTCAAATATTGAATCTTTCGAATATTCACACAAGCCTAGCCACAAGTATATGTTGTGCGCTAAGCAACTCTCTCGTTACCGCGCAAATATGATTGTTTTTCATATGACTCGAGAAGATCGTTTTTGCCAGTTTAGTTTAAAGTACTCCAGCATCTTCTGCAGCATACCAAACTTTGTGCATTGAAATGCTCTTTCCAAAAATGATATGTTGTGGAGCAACAAAATATTTTAGAATGAATAAAATGTGAAAGTATGGAATTTTTCGTCGCCAGTTGGTAAACAGATACATAAGAAACACTATATATGCCAAAATATTCAAACAAGAAAAACTCAGAATATACTTTTGTAGCTAAATGCCCCAGGAACACTATAAAAAATAATAAATGTTCTACAAAATGTTTCTTTTCACATAGACAAAGAAAATCTGAACCGAGATGCTGCTTTGTTGCTTGTGTCACGCGGTAAAGCATTGCATAATTTTTCGTGAGATACAAGTGTACTTGTACACTTCACTGAGTAAATACTTGTTGTATGCGATAAGAATCTCCAAGTGTTCCTATACAGACAGATATGTGTGATGTGAATAATCCCTCTATAAATTAGATGTCAAACAAACTTCGCTATTTCATCAAGCGTCACCTCTTTCCTTGAGCCACCTCACTCTGCATAAGTGGCCGCTCCAATAGATGCATCCAAGCATATTTCCTTGAATTTTGCACATATCATATTGAAAAAAGAACAATATTGTATGCAGTTCTAAACATTACGTGCTGCTCCATCATCAGTGCCAAGATCTGCTTTAGGGGCCTTATTGTCATTAGGAGAAGCTCTGCAGCCAGCGCCATCACACCGTACCCCGGCAAAGTGGGGACCTCGCATGCAACCAGAGTAGCTATAAGCTTGGGCACAAAGGTCACTAGCTACGTACTTGTGGTGGAAAAGACAAGTTGAGGCCGTAAACAAGCAAAACCGATGAATGGCTCCGAATGCCCCAGGCTGATGCAAAACATCGTCGCCACAAAACTTGAAGCTGGGGGTCTGTCATCCATGGATTTTAAGCTCATCCTCACTCAGTTTAGGTGGGGTTGCAAGACAGTTTCGAACGGTGGCATGTGCTTTGCAGTGCTGGTGCACCCCCATGCCCACGTGACGATGACGCCATGGGAGCAACTAGTGACACTAGATGCGACCCTGTCTTTCATATTCAAGCAAAACAAAAGCTGCTGGAAACTGTCAGAGAAGGCCACCTGGACATTTTGAACGTGTGGCAGACTTTCGTAAATATTTCTTATAGAACAAATTTTCTCTAACTCCTTGGAGCAGCTTTATATTGAATATCTCGCATAAATTTCTGCTCAACACTGTCATATTGCGAAGCTCATACTTTAATTTGATATTTGGCTGGCAAAAGTTAACTTGATTATAGACCATCGATGCTATTGTAGCATAATCCGGAGGGGCATGCACTTTTGTCAACTTTGCCAGCCTAGTGCATTTTCCCAACAACACATGCACACTGGTCTGCGTGAGTCTTTCAAAAATCACTATGTCGCCATAACAGGCAAATTCAAATTGATTCTGAAAGCTGAGTTGCTGGACTAGCTACTAGAAAGTGCTGGGTCCACGAGAAACAAATTTAACATGCCAAAATGGATAAGCCAAAAGCTTCGATTACTGATGACCAATTTGAATAGGCGTGGTAATGAAAGAGTTAAAGGGCCCCTCACCAGGTTTCACAATTTTGAGCCGAGCACAACGCATACATGGGGCGTACACGATCATGTGTGCCGAAATTTGCGAAGCTACGCAACGTGGGAATGGGCAAATTTTCAAAATGAATGCTGGTTGCCCTTCCTTTTGCAGGCGTGTGCCCATAGAATGAGGGGATGACGTAGACGAGGTATTGCCCTACATAGATGGTAGTGCTGTGACATCGCCAACAGTAGCATGTGACATGGTGAAAATTACTTACATGGCATGCGCAGTTCCTGTAATTTAATGCTTAAATAGATGAATAGAATAGAACTAGTGGTACATGATGACACACGAAGGAAATGTGTGCATCATATTTATTTTTTCATTTTTATGTCTACTCGCACGTATTCTGAAGCAGTGTCTTTCAGACACCGCTTCATTGTTGATCAGATTGCTAATTACCCCTCCTGCTGTCATCCCTTTAAAAAAAAAAGTGAGCTTATTACTTTATGAGCACTCGTGTAACTCATATTCGTGGTTCTATATGAAAAAGCGCTAAGAATACCACCGAATACACGACACATTGGTGTTACAGAGCATTGACATCATGGTCGCAAGATGATTATTTTTCGACCATGATGAAAAAGATGAGCAAGTCCAGTTGAAGAAAAATTTAGTGTGAGCCTGAGTGAGTCTGGCTCAGAAAACTTTTGGTGAGCCTGTGTCCGAGTGAGTCCTTCCTAAGCACAAGATATATAAGCAAGTCTGAGTGAGCTCCACTAGTTATGCTGACCTATGGTGCTGTCTCTGTCTCATGCATCTGTCATGCATGCCGTACTAGCACTACACTGTGCAGTGGCAATCAAAATTTGGGAGACCACAAGAGCGCGTGGCGAACAGCAGCACGGCGCCTTCTCACGGGTACCAGAGAAGACTGAGAGCACGCACTAGAGCTTCTCTGAACAGCGCGCATTCTTTTCCAACATACCAGCCTGCACTTTTGCTTTCTTCAACTGAGTGCACACTGGAACACCAGAAAAATCGCTAGGTGTCACTGTCGCAGTCACCGCAGAGTCACCCAGCGATGATATCGTGGCAAAAATATGTAACTTCTTGTATTGGCCGTGGCAGTGCTTGGAGCACGCCTCTTCTGTGCCTTGGTTCCAGACGCTCTGCAGTGGCAAGAACGTGCATATTGTGTAAGTTTCTTTTTAGTGAACACATGTGATAAGATTACTGAGCATTGATGTCTCTTGGCAAAACACGCCATATACATGTTTTCGCCGCTGTGGAATGTCTGAAACCGAGCTGAAGGAGCAGCGAGCAGAGCCCTGTCATTACAAGCGTGTTTTTTTTTTTCTGTCACAATATCATCACTTAGAGCTTCTGTGGTGGCTGCAAAAGTGATACATTGTGATTTTCTGGCGTGCGCGCAGTTTAAGATAGTGAAAGCGCAGGCTGGTAGGTAGAAAAAGAAATGTGTGCGCAGTACGCACATTCGAGCTTCTCTGGTAGCCGTGAAAAGGCAGTGCGATGCTGTTCGCCATGCGCTCCCCTGGTCTCTTAACTTTTGATCGCCACTTTGCGTAGTAATTCACCAACCAGTCTAACAATCAGTGAATGTGCTTGTTGCAAACACCTTTGTTTAATTATAATTACAGTCCTACATACTTCTTAACTGAAGGAGCACATAATACAAAATGCCAGCCAAGAAATTTCAGTATGAAGTTCCTTTGAGTGCCCGTGTGCATATTATACACAAGTTAGCTTAATTCACTAATACTACTCAAGTTCAAAGTCTGCGAAAGAAGCCTCATTACTCCTTGGTAAGCTTCACTCCACCCCGAAGGCCGCTGCTGAACGTCCCTTTTCCTCTGCCACCAGCAAGTATTTGTGCCTTGATGACAAATTCTGCAACATCTGCAAGCAGAAATTGATCAAATAACCTAAAGACATCATTAAGAACAAATGTGTCTGAGCATATGCTCTCGTTACATTATTCTCAATAATTATTGCTTGAATATAGTTATTCTGGAGGCCCACTTTTTTTCCCACCAGCAATGTGACAGTACGAAAAAGGCAACACTTTATATGTCACACATTACAACAGTGCCCCTGTCAGTCTGTAGCACATTTCGCAGTGAATGATGCACAAAGCCCTGCCTGCTGCAAGGCTAACTTGGGACAGATTGATGAAATCTGAAGGTGCTTGTTCAAGCTTGCAGCAGTATGTGTGCTGCCCCAATGGTAGTTCAACCTGACTTCCTTTGCCCTCATATTGTGTTCATGGTAGGTATCATATACTTTTTTTTTTTTTAAAGTACCAGACCGTTTAAATAACGAGCTGCGGACGTGCGAACTGTTACGAAGGTCAACTTACCAAGCGTACGAGCAATCTCTTGTGCTTCAGACACTTTGTCGGCGACCTTAAACCTCTGGACATTAATACCATTGTCAGCCATTAGCTGTTTGCTTTGGTATTCGTGCAGGTTTAAGCATCTTGACGACGGAGGTGCTAAGCATGCCTGAAACGGAATTGTCGAACAACATTGCTGAAACAGAGCGCTTGACATGCCGCAAGAAAGCAAGCGCGGATTTTGGCCACGCAGAACACTGTACGGGTTGCAGCGCAAGCCGATAACACCACCCATTAGCCATTATGCGAAAATTAAAGATAACAGGTATATGCCGAACGTAAACTTGCTTAGCGTCGTGTAAACTGAAAGCACTGAAAACCGGAGAATCATTAGAAGGATTTTGAAAAAAAACTACTCAAACTACGCGACATGCCGCATTAAAGATGCTCGTACAATTTCGACCATTTAGGATGGTTTAATGAGGCAGCGCGCAGGAATCTAGCACTTTGCCTTCATAGAAATGTGCGGTCACATTTTGGTGAAGTAAAATTCAAGGACACTCGTAGTTAGATTTAAGTGCACCTTACTGTTGACAACAAGACTATGCTTATGCATCAATACCCTACGTTTTCGTCTTTACATCAGCGAACTAGGGCGATGTATTTGACCTAGGCAGCTGAACGGAATTGTAAGGACCACCGCTCGGAAAAAAAGTGCCGAAAGACCCACGGCGCTCACACACGTGTAACTGAATTAACCAACACTCGTTGACAGAATTGACAGGCAGTTATTCTCACTTGTTTCGTCCAAAGTCGACCTATGCGCAACGCACGTGACAATCGGACAACCTCCATGTTTCCTTGAGACGACGGAGAGAAAAAGTCGAAGGGCAGTCTGGTAGCGAGAGTTATCGGACTTGTCTGTGGTTTAGTAGTCGCGCGCTAGCTGTCGGCTGTTTCGGCTTATCGGCTGCATGTGTGAACTCACAGCAGCTTCTTCTTTACGGCGGTAAGCACCGCTCGTCTTTTCGCATTTGCCACCTCGCCGACTTCACTGAGGTCGCTTCCACCAAGGTTCGCAAACGCTGTTTTAAATGAAGCGCTCCGGGCTGTGGCAGCCGCCATTTTCCATCATCCTGGCATTTTCTCAGATTCCCGGATAATCCACGGGTTCACCAGTCCCCACGTTGCTAGGCAACCGCATCAGCGATAAACGTTGACATGATGTGCGCTACGTAAACATAGCCAAAGTGCTGTCGAAAGATGCCTGTATTCTACCCCAAAGCTCCAGTGCTCGTGAGCGCCCGTCACTCAAGCGGTCCTCCATAAACGGAGTAAGAAGCTGCCGCGCTCGCAAGAAAAAAAAAAAAATTCCTATGCCTCCACTTGAGGTCTGTTGTCAACAGAACAATAGGAGAACAACAACAACAAACCGTGGCAATCTCTTCATTCGGGATGCCCATATCAAGGCGAACTAGACTGGGCAGTGAGTGCGTGGTGAGTGTGCGTGAGAGAAAGCTAAGCGAGGTTTCCACGTCTGTTGACACTGAACAATCATTTGCTGCTCGCTATTTTTTATCAAGGTTACGTATCGCCATGCCACAAAACACTCCATAAAAGTTACCTACAAGGCGAATTGAGTGGTGCAGTATGTCTGCGTTGCTAAATTACCGCGTTCAGTTGCTTGTGCTCTGTATTCGGATACACGCATGGCAAAGCGATGCCAGGCATGTATCGGGCCGTGTAAAGATTTGATGTAATAACACATTTTTCTGTCATTCCCTGCTATGATTAGTGAGGTTCACTCGCATGTTTTGTTCCACCGCAGGTGATGGACCCGATCCGTGTGGCGACGGTGGGCGTTCAAGCCGACATGCTTGATAGCCCCGACGACGTTTCAGATGAGGAAATCTCTGTTGGACCTATTGGATCGCCATGTCACGGTTCACTTGTGATGGACGGCTGCGAAACAGCGTACCTTAGCGATAATAGCATCGAAGAGGAGGTGGTCGTGGTGGCTGACAATACCAGTAAGCAACGCTTGTTTTTAAGCAATCACTTTCTCTTTTTCTGGTTGGCGTGTAACTCACTCCGAGTTGCTCAGACGCGCTGTGCCTTTGCCTAGGCTTCAAAGGTATCTTGTATTCATCTGAGCCAGGGAGAGGTGGCGAGGGTATGTTCCTTGTATGCTGTGAATACAATTAAAACTTTCCATTGTCTTCAGTTTAGTCAATTCATGTAATCACTGTCCAGAGTTGTTCATATTGGAAAAAGTGCTCATATGCCTTGGTAGATTAAAAACTAAAATACACAAATAGCTGACCATTGCCAGTGATTTTGCAGCAGGGCATTTTGTGGATGCTGCAAAGAGGCAGCACTACTTCAGGAAATGCATGGAGCAGCCAACAACTGTAAAGTAACTTCGAGTAATTCAGTAATGGTGCGTATATGTTAAGAATAATAGGTGGCTGAGTTATCAAGTATTCATTCTTAAGGACAGGGCATGCAAACACGGACACCAGAAAAAAAAAGCCACATTGGAGCCTTGTGGTGTTGCGACTTCTTTCCTGTGTCCATGTTTGCACGCCATCTTTTTTAGAACATATACATTTCCTTAGAAGCATCGCTAGAGCATCCTTATATTCACTCTGTGCAGCCAGGTGGCTTAGTGATTGTATTTTTTTCCTTGTAGTTCAGCATTTAAAAATGTATACTAGTACCGCTGAAGTTAGGCTTATGCATCAGTATGGTATCTTTTGGCTTGACTCTGGTGTTAAAAACACTCACAATATACCATATACACTTGCGTAAAAGCCACTCTTTTTTTTTTCCCGTAATTTTGATGGGGTGCAGCTCTTCCGCGAAAGTATGAAATTTTCGTTCAACTTTCGATCCATGTATGGAAAAATTTGTTTATTCGTGCCATATATACCTAGTGATGTGATATATAACACCTAGCTGCAGGCATCCTTGCCAGACTCGTCAAAATGAATGGCAGCACAAATGGTAGATGGAACTGGTGAGAAAAACGACAAGACCTCCCAAATAGTGTCACGTGCTCGAAGCTCACAAATAGCGCCGCATGACGAAACTGCAGGAGAGCTATTGTCAACTGGTGGCTCCTGCGACATGCACCGTATGCGAGACACGACGAAGCTGCCATTCATTCTTAAGGACAGGGCATGCAAACACGGACACCAGAAAAAAAAAAAGCCACATTGGAGCCTTGTGGTGTTGCGACTTCTTTCCTGTGTCCATGTTTGCACGCCATCTTTTTTAGAACATATACATTGTCTTTAATTCTATTTCTCGTTATAGTGGGATTGCTAATAGAAACATTCTAGAGATGCTGTAACATTTATTTCATCACACTGCTGAATGATCTAGGCAACGAGCCACTGTGCGCTTGTTTCCCACCATTTATTTGTGGGTTAAAGATGCTAGATACGAGTTTTATCGTAAAAGTACGTAAGGCATGTGTACTCAGTCACAAGAGAACAGACAACACAGATAGAATTTACATATGTGTCGTCTTGTCATTTGTGTTCTTTTATGATTTGTTATTACCAAGCAGCTCAGCTAAGTGCAATGCTACGAGTTTAAACTGTACTTGAAGTGAAGTCTCTAGTAATCGATGTTACATGAGTAAATTTTTGCTGTTTGTGAGTATACTTTCTTATATGGGCATGACATGGGGGGGGGGTGTATTGGATCTTGTTTAAGCTCAAGCAGGGTATGCCCCATGATCATCTTACGTTATTGCTGTATATGTGCAATCCTTCCTTATATGAAACTTTTATTACCTGCTATTACAAAACAAATGCTAATTGATGTGCAATCTCTGCTGTCCTATCAGAGACAATAATTACCATACTCGTTGTTCACTGAAATGTTGAGACGATATTTACAACTTGCTTGCAGTGGGAAATAGACCAGCAGTGAAGATGGCGGCTGTTGTTTTTTCCGAACACCAACACGTCATCGTCCTCTTCTTTGCACTGCACATCATAGTCATAGCTGTAACATTCGTTTCACACATGCAAACACCCTTTGATGATAGCATGTTGTTACTGAACATTTGTGTTGACGTAATAGCATAACAGGTGTAACCTTAAGAGACGGGAAGAGAGCTTAATGGGTCCGGGAACAAACGGGGGTCAAGAATATCGTAGCTGAAATCAAGAAGAAGTGGACATGGGCTGGGCACGTAGGCAGGATAACTACTGCTCATCAAGGGTAAACTGACTGGATTCCAGGAGAAGGTAAATGCGGGAGAGGGAGACAAAGTTGGGTTGCCAATGAGATTAAGAAGTTGACGGTTATACGTGGCAGCAGCAAGCACAGAACCGGGTTTATTCGCAGAACCTGGGAGGGGCCTTTGCCTGGCAGTGGGTGTAGTCAAGATGCTGATTAATAAATTAACTTAGAGAATTGAAAACTGGTTTTGTAGCATTGGTGTTGTTGGGGTGTGCATGCTATTAAATGTTGCGCACATACCAAAAGGTTAGTGTATGACGCATGTGCAGTGGCTAGAAACTCTAGTGCAAAGCTTTACATATCCTCTAGTAATAATGAGCCTTAATAAACAATCATGCCAAGGAAAGTATAAGAGCTGTTTTAGAAGCAATTGTTATTTAAGTGTGAGAAACAAAAGTGGACGAAAAGACAACTTGCCGTGGGAAGAGACCGAACCTGCGACCTTCGAATAATGAATCCGATGCTTTACCAACTGAGCTACCAGAGTGGCTAACCCTCCGTCCACTTTATAGGCGAATACGAAACAGGTGTCACTGGTCAGGCTACTTGTCATTCCAAGTTTATATACGCATCATAGAGACCTTAAACTGGTCAATTTTTAATTCTGCTGGTCCAGAGATCTGTCTTCTTACGTACATAAGTAAAAAAAAAAGGAGGGGGTCCTGACTGCCTGAGCAAAAACACAGAAAATAAAACGTTATGAACATAACGTGAGCTGCAGGCATCCTTGCCAGACTCGTCAAAATGAATGGCAGCACAAATGGTAGATGGAACTGGTGAGAAAAACGACAAGACCTCCCAAATAGTGTCACGTGCTCGAAGCTCACAAATAGCGCCGCATGACGAAACTGCAGGAGAGCTATTGTCAACTTGTCAACTGGTGGCTCCTGCGACATGCACCGTATGCGAGACACGACGAAGCTGCCATTCACAAGCGAGATTTTTTTTTTTTTTCAAAATGTGGATTGCCATGTTGGGGGCTTTGCACGGGTGCAGCCCATAGTTGAGTGTTTGCAGTAGTTCCATTCAAGTTGAGCAGTATTGCTATGATTATGAACTGTATGCTAATGTAGCAAGATAGTGCTGTTCTTCCCTTGCTGCTCCACTTGTATCGAGTCTGCCCATAATGGTGTGTACGACGATGCCATCTACCGGACTTTTGTGCGAATGAGTTTTTTCCTTTAATGAACTGTCCTTTATCCTGAAAACTTTTTTAGAACTGATGTGCCATAATGATACATAAAGCTATGTTTTGATCACAGAGTCTACCAGTATCATGAGCATCAGACATTCACACAGTGGGGCTAGGCAGCATGCATGGGAAAGGTAGATTCTGTCTTACAGTGCCATTTTAGTTTTACTTATAGCATTTGTATCTTGTTGAGCATACAGATTTAAGACAGAAAGCATTACATGAGTGGTGGTTTTACTTGTTCTGTAGTCATTAACCTTGCAGTGGTATTCGTTAACCTACACACGCCGTGCATGCTATCAAGGCAAGCTTATTATCCTGATTTTCAGGCTTTACAACCAATTACAGCACTTGTGGATTGATAACATAACATCAAACTTTTCGGGGCTGCAGTTTGTATACTTGAGAGGACCACGTCATGTTGCTATGAGTCTGGCTGCTAAAAGTAGTGTTGGCTTTAGTGTTAGTGTTTCACTTGATTTTATGCTGGCATGACACAAACTAAAGGCAGTGGGTATGAAAGTATGTGCTCTACATTGTCTCATTTCACTATGAGCACCTTATGTCGAGTGAGCTGACAATGCAAATTAATGGTTTAATGAAGTGGTTTGATAGGAATGGCCAGTTTTGAAAGGAGTTCTAGCCTTGCCTTGCATATTTTCACGCTGCATCTGTCTGTTGACAGGCGACTCACTGTCAGCCATTGACAGTCTCGATTCACCAGGCAGCAGCAGCAGTCAGGAGATGGCTCCTTCCTACTTCTTGGCTTCGTGCGGCCCCGAAGAGAAGCGGCTCACCTTTTCTCAGCAGCCAACACTCTTTCTGGCAGCTCAGGGTGAGTACCCCGTATCCACTGAGAGCAATGTTGACGAGTCCTAAAATGATTTTTTTGCGTGTGTTGATTGCGATCAGTCTTGGCTAATGAAATCCATTTCCTTAATAACTGTGAGCACATAGAATAAGTAGGAGGTCATTTCATTTAGTATTACTGCTTCCATAGCTGCTTATGCTTGTGACTTGTGGCATAGCTGAAATGAAAAGTACCTTATTAGGCACTGATGCAAGGCACATGTAGTGCAGAATACAGAAGTGAGCCGGTTGTATGATGGTGATTGAACGCTAAGAAACGCACGCAACCCGTGTGAGAGAACACCGTGCAGTGTCATCGTGGGAGGAGAAGGGAAGCAAATGCAGATAGTGGAAAAGAAAACCACCTTCTCTGGAAGTATGTGCACTTCTAAGTGCCAAGTTATGGTACCTCTCTTCTTTTTGCAAAAGGAAAAGGTTTTGGATGGCCTGTGCCACTAGGCATTGAACCCATTGCCTCACACATTGCTGGTTGGTGCTCTACGACTGCACTAACACTGAACTCTATGGGTTATAGAAAAGATTGTTGACAACCACTCGTTTGTAACATGAAGCCACGCAGCTCCAGAAATTCATATGGATTCCATATAGAAATATGCGGAAATCCTCTTAGAACTCGTTTTGCAGTAGTCTGTGTCCATGAACTTCGAGCTTTTTTACTAATTCGGATTCCATATAGAAATATGCAGAAATCCTCTTAGAACTCGTTTTGCAGTAGTCTGTGTCCATGAACTTCGAGCTTTTTTACTAATTCGTCCTCTAGCATCCTGGATAGCTCAATTGGTAAAGTGGCTGCCCTGGAAAGGCATTGGTTTTGGGTTCGATCCCTGGATCAGGATGGCTTTTTCTTTAGCTAACAAGCTTTCATCTCGGAAGAAATTTGTATGAATTTTGATGTGGTTCGATGCTACCAATAGGTGGTGGTCGATTATCTCTTTCATAACCCTTCTACTAGCCGGCAGGATTCCACTGAACTCATCTTGCAACGGCATTGTTCAAAGATGTTGACTGACCACACCCACCATGCAGTGCAATACCAGCAAGCCCAAAGGAGTGCTTCACTGATGATTCCATTGTAATTATTTTGCATTGATCTAGCTGTGTTGTGTGCATCCAGTCTGTTTCAGGTGCCGTCTTGCATTTCATTGCTGGTCTCTTGCTTTCAGGTGAAAACAGCAACCGGTCACTGGATCCAGGTATTCCTCTCGTCAACCTTAATGAGGTAAGTGTGAGGTACAGTTCTTTGCCTTGCTACCTGCCAGTCATAGCAGCGTGAGGTGTGGTTGTGCTAAAGTTTAAAGTTCTTGCTTATATTCAGTCCGAGAAGCAGACTGCATAAATAAATGCGCCATCTTTTCCACGCCCAAGTTGACTCGGCCTCAAACATTGTTGAGGCTGTCAAGATATTCATTTTTGCTAATTAGCTGTTGCGACGCTAACAGAATGAATACATTTTTGAGCTGCTACGTCCTCCTCTTATGTTTCATCCAATCTGCCTTTTCCACGACGCCACGGGGTATACAGTCTTACCCTAGCTGGAGGCCTTTGTTTTTGCTATACCAGTTCTCCCAGCCCCTACCAACACACCATAGGGCAGCACAAAAAAATGGAAAAGGTGAATGGGGACAACAAGAGGGGGATGAGGAGGAGCTACTAGAGTGCCTTCTCGAGGGCCTTTGCTAGAACTCTACGTTTGTGCATCATGCAGCCTGTTCATCCTTTGGGCACGCATTCACGGCAGCGCATTCGGCACGCCTTGCTCCCTGTCTGTTGACAATGCGACAATGCCCACGTCTGTATACATTGCAATGCAAAAGCTGTTTGGTTTCGCATCCACTTAATCTATCTTGATGATGATCTTGGCTGCCTGAAAAGAACATGTCATGAAATTCTTGCAGATATGTGTACCATTACAGGCTGCTACAATTAGTATGACCTCTGGCAGAGGTGCTCATGTAGATAAACTGGTCATCGATAACAAATGTTTTATTTAGGCCATCATTTGTTTAACATATAAAGCATACTAGGTTCATATTCCTGTAACTTAAGCATACAATTTAGTAAAGTAAAGCACAAGTTCAAGTGAAGATGCAGGCATGCATACACTTGAGCAGGGAGTGTCACTGGAGACAATGTTTCAACCATGTGATCTTGTCATCTTCAAGGCACTAACTCTGCTTTGCCAAGAAAAACGATATAGTGTGAAGTTCTAAAACGTTTCGCGCTACTTCGTAGTCGGGGCCAAGATGTGCTCTTGTAGCCTCCTTGTTCTTGGGAGAAGTTTTGCATCTGGTGCCAGCACGCCGCACCCCAGCGAAGTGGGGACCTCGCATGTAACCAGAGTAACTATAAGCTTGGGCACAAAGGTAACTAGCTACATGTGGTGGAAAAGACAAGTCGAGGCCGTAAACAAAACAAACCGATGAATGGCTCCGAATGTCCCAGGCTGACGCAAAACATCGTCGCCAAAAAACTTGTAGCTGGGGTTCTGTCATCACTGACTCTAAATTCGTCCTCGCTCAGTTAAGGTGGGGTTGCAAGACAGTTTCGAGCGATGCGTGTGTGTTGCAGTGCTGGTGCTCAACCATACGCGCGTGACGATGACGTCATGGGAGCGACTAGTGGCATTAGATGCAACCCTATGTCGCATATAACGATACACGCAAAACCAAAGTGGCTGGAAACTGGCTGTGTGAGCCACCTGCACATTTTTTGTGCATGCGGCAGACCTTCGGAAATATTTTTGTAAAATAAATATTGCCTGACTTTCAGCTACAGCTTTTTATCGAATAGCTGGCATGAATTTCTGGCTATTATTACTTCTCAACACTGTCAAATTTCAAAGCTGACACTTTAATTCGATATTTGGCTTAGAAAGTTTTATTTGATTACAAACCTTCCATGCTACTGCAGCATAATCACGAGGGGCACGCACTTTTGTCAACTTCGCCTGCCTAGTACATTTTCCCAACAACACACGCACATTGGTTTGTGCAGACATCTTTCAAAAATCACCATGTTGCCAAAACGGGCAAATTCAAATTGATTCTAAAAGTTTAGTCACTGGAGTAACTACTAGAAAGTGCTGGGTCCACGTGGAACAAATTTACCATGCCAAAATCAACAAGCCAAAGTGTCGATCACTGGTGATCAGTTTGAGTAGGCGTAGTAACGAAAGAGTTAAGGTGGGAAGTTCATATTTCTCCTGGGTTAGGAAACGTTTCCATAGATTTTTTTATTGTATAATAAAGATATTGAAATTTAAACAAGCTATTTGCATTTTCCTACCTTGGAAAATATTGACAAAATGAGGGGCACATTGAAAAAATTAGCAAAATTTGTGTTTTGAGAATAAGTTTTAAAGTTAAAAATGAATATTTGTTTATGAAAGATGTAATTAAATGGGATGAAATTTGTGCGCAGGAAAGAACAATCCTTCTTGAATTGGCCACTGTCACTAAAATGCGCCAGCACCATAAGTTTGTCCTTATGGCCCTTTCGAGCTTACTTCTCACAGACATTTCGCTCACGGACAGGGCCATGAAACGCTTGCCAAGCTTCTTCCACTCCATTGGGGCACATTGGAGCCTTGTGCTGACTGCTAGCTAGAAGAAGTTTGAACGGACTTTGAAATCTAATTAAAGTAGGGTGTCTAGAGACACAACATTGCCGACGCAATTGTGGCTCTTGTGGTTGTGTTTGTGCCACGTAGCGTCGTACATAATGGCAATGTCGTCCCTGCTAACTTCCCTCACTGTGAGCTCCCTCGACCTTGTAAGATTGACGCAGATGGCATTCATTGCCGTATCACGGGACTTTCCGGCTAATGGCTGTGAATGACTTATGATGCGTTGGCTTTTGCAAGCTGAGAATTGCCGCTAATTGGACCAGCTTCTCATAGCCCATGTCTCCAGAGTGCTCTGCCTAAACAGCTTTCACATTGACAGCCTAGCTATTGCACGAGCTAGGGCTTTTTTCATCCATAATGTTGATAAACTTACGAGAAAAGCGTTGTTCAGCTGCTCTGCTTGACAAAACATGAACCCTGCAAATAAGCTTCACAGCGCACACAGGCACGCAGCGGCCAATGGCAGTCACCGATCCTTACAATGGGATTTAAAAGCCAGGCGCGGCGCCTGTAGAACACAGCAAAAGCATTATTATTTCTGGCACTGATGAAGCACGAAACCCATCGTTATTTGAAGAGTGAGGCTCGGCTCTTTTCCCCATGCGATTGACAATAGTGAGCGGAGGCGCATTATCAGCGGCAAGGTGCTTGAAGACACACTTTCGGCCTTTTAACAGCCACTTTGTGCTCTTCAGACGCAATTTTAAAGCATTTCCAGTTGAGTCTCGACATAGATTTCTTCTCAGAACAGTAGACTTACTGATCTTAACAAAACTTGTGAAAACAATAAATCGTCAATTTTTTCGAAAACTCGCGTTTTTCGACCCACATCTCCCCTAAATGATAGACTTTGTGTCTCAGTGATAAATTTACTGATTCTGTATTACGTATGTGAGTTTAAATGTCAATTTTGTCTCTAACTTGGGAGAGTGATAGTTAGGGCTTGTTGCTGTTCCGAGTCTATAGCATTCTTTACTTGCTAGTCATGAAACTGAGTTAATAGCATTTACTGGGACCAGTTAAGCAGTTGTATATTGCAAGTAATGCTGTTTTGCCCATCTGTTTGCATAACTATTTTACATTACTCCACATTGGTCTTGTGATTTGTCTGTGGGCATCCTTCCTGATGCCAAGATGCTTTTGAGAATATGGAGGCAAAACTTGATTTTTTTTTTACAGGATTTGTCCCAGCCCACCACGACAACGTCTGTGACTGATGTCAACCAGAACTGGTTTACTACAAAAGCGATTAAGAATAATCTGCATATCAAAGGTTAAAGTCCTTTAGCTTTCCAGCAATAGAATTGTCATGATTCAATCTATACTACTTTCAGGCCACTCCTGGAAACAAGGCATGTTCTCCAAAGAAGAGACAGAAATCCTTGAAAGCAATATACAGAAGTACTGTGAGGTAGGCCATGCCTATTTTTGAAAATTTCATGGTATGATTATGTGCAGGAAGTTGCTGTCATGATTTACCACGGGAGCACTTGATTTACTGCGGAAGGGTTGGATTGAGAGAAACTCGAGCCAGCGGTTATAGGGCAAACCCATTCCAATATTACCCACAAAATGGGAAAAATCTGAACAAACCATAAACCGCGAAACATGAACACACACAATAACAGTCTATGCAGTGAAACTGGAACTAACTTCGATCCAAGTCAAGTTTGATCCTTAGCCTTAATCTGTCTATAGCCAAGATCGCTTCTTGGTCGCTACTCTCATGCGGTCCCGCAATAATAGAACATTCTTACTGTTTCGATGCCACTTCTAGAACTACGACGAAGTGGTACCGTCATCGAAGTTGTCCTGGAAGACGTCACTGAACGAGCTGCTCGTCTTCATTGCCAATGCCCCGGTCTTATTCGTCATCTTCAGTCTGCTTGATTAAAGCCAACTCATCCATGGCCTCATTCATGACACACTCCAATGACTGTTGTGAGGCACATTTGTTTTTGCTCGAAGCGGAAGAGCTGTTGTTCCCCCACGAACTGCTATGCAAGGCTGTGGCAAGTCCAGGCATCCTCACTTTGGACCTCCGAAGTTGACAGCCACTTCCTGAGCCCCTTATGCCGACATCCGTCCGCAGGGGTGCAACAGCTGTGCCAATTGTGCCGATTCGATACAATTCTCTAGTGTGCCGAGCTGCGCCAAAACCATGAAATTTGTTGAAATTGCACCATGCTGTGCCAAAATACTCGACCAGCCTCAAAATTATCTCAGGTGCGCTAATCTCAATGAGAAATCAAACCAAGTGTGCAGGCCGTAACCTCGAACCACGGTGATTATATACTCGTTAGATGAGGACACTGATGCAATTGACCAGATAAAGTATATAATGAGGTAACAATGCTGCTCGCCCATTGGTCTGCTGACCACAGCGGATACCTATCGCTGGGACGATGGAACTTCATGAAAGAAAAAAAAAAAAAGAAACTATCTTGCCATAGCCACCAATGCTTCGCGCAAAATATGAATTTTCTAGTAGGCAAATGTGGTTATGGCATGTTAGGAATGTATGTTGCGCTTTCTGTGTGCGAACGAGGTCGATGTGCGGAAAACATCATCGTTGCAAACCACCACCACGTTGGTTGCCATAGCAGCAGCAGCACATAACACAATTTTCTCGCTTGAAAATGCGTCATGGTGATGGATATCCGGTGCAGCACCAGGTCAACGGTCGCGTGCCGTTGTTACTTTGATCTCGTCGAACGCGCCTTGCAAGCAAACCGAGTTGTGTACCACCATGAAAGAAAAAAAAAGTGGGGCAGGGTTGGGGGGTAGCATCTCGAAAATTGCTTGTCGCTTGTCATTGTTCTAACCTGTGCAGGATGGTGTGTAAGCTACCTCTGCCACAGTACACCAGTGCCTTGCAGAAAAGTCTATGATTTGGAACGGGCTGTCAGCGCTAGTCAGGGGACACAGCAGATATGGTTCAATTACTCATGCTTGTATGTGCCGTGTAATTGAGTACTAATATAATTGCTGACGTCTAAAAAAGGAATGGCATTCATTTGGAGCAGCGAATGTCATATTGTGTGTCAGTTTTTTTTTCTCTCTTTTTTTTTCCCTGCTCCTCGGTTTTACGAATCTCCCAGATTTCGAGGTCGCCAGCTTGGCAGAGCCACATTTGAATTCGCAGAGACGGTTAAAGGATTCAGCCGGCTTGGCACAGGCTAATGTAGACTTCATTATTATTTGCTTAGTGAGGTAATCACGGCGAACAGTGGAAGTGCTTCAGACAGGCTGGCCGACGTTTCGATAGGAAGAACTGTCTTTGTCAAAGGCACCTTGTCATCCTTGGCGTGTTAGTTTTAAGGGGGTTAGTAGTGATGTCATCTCCTGGTGGTGGCGTGTTTCCCTGTTGGTAATCGCCGTCTGAAAAAAAAATTATAAAGCAGAAGAGTGCAGCCTTCGCTTTATGGCAAGCTAGGTTGCAATGTTACAAAGTGTTCTCTTCTACGAGGTTGGAGGAAGGGGAAGCAAATAAAAAAAAAGTAAAAAAAAGAGGGTGGAATGCAAAGTAGGAGCGGCGTTCTACAATGCGGTGGCCGCTGCAGACACCAACGAAGGAAAGAGCATGAAATACTCCAAAACCAGCAGATGGGCGCCACGTCTAGCCACTGTAGAAGGTTGCCGACGATAGCGCCGTACGCCTATTCCAGAACACCTATGAATGGGAAGGACAACAAGGAAGCAGTTACGACAAGGGTAGAAGCAGGCGGCGTACCGTACTTACTCGATTCTACCGCGCTCTCGATTGTAACGCGCGCCCGGTTTCCACGACAAAAAAAAAAAAAAAAAAAACTAAGACATCGGTTGCAACGCGCACCTTTTTTTCTCGTTGGCCCGCTTGATCACACCACTCGGGAAAACGACTCTTTTTGAGAGCGTCTTCGGTTTAAATATAAAGTACGGGGGAAGCTTTTGCGCATCTGACGTGCAACGGAGCATTGCTGTCACTCCAGTTTTACCATAGCCCGATGTCAGTACACGAACTTGCTTTGCTCCCTTCTCCTCTACGGTTGTGGTGCCAGGCATGTCAAAGTAAAGAGGCGTCTCATCGGCATTCCCGATTTGCCCAAGCAGGTAGCCGTTGTTGTGCCGCAAGTTTAGGAGGAACCTCTGAAGACTCTGAAGCTTTTCTTCGTACTCCTCCGGCAACTTCCGGCATATGCCCGTTCGCCTTCGGAGGGAAAAGCCTTTCCTCTTCATAAAGTTCGTTAGCCAGCACCTGCTCGCTTTAAAATGGCTCTGCATTAGCCCTTTTTCTAAGGCTAACTGCATAGCCTGCACTTGGACCAGTTCTGTCGTCACGGGCCGCTGTGCCGCTCACAGCTTAATCACATACTCGCCGAGCAGCTCTTCAATTTGTGGAAACCGACCCTGCTGTGTTCCACTGAAGCCTTTGCGTGAATCTTTGCTGTCGACAATATTCTGCTTTTGTTTCCGCAGTCCCGCATGCACGTTTCGGGAACTTCGAATGACCGCGATGCGGCCCGATTTCTGTCCGTTCCGGCACACGCGATGACTTTTCTTTTAGAAGCAGCATTGTGGTGCACTCGTCGAGTTTTTGGAGTCGGCCCTACCATGCCGTCGATGCTAATGTACTACAAGATGACAAACTCCTCAGCACACGTATGAAGTGCCGCACATGGGAAACACATAGGCAGAAATGACCGACGCGCCATGCCGACGCACGTAGGGGGCGGCCATTTTGTAAGTGGCGATGGCAATAGAATGACCATATTCATTTTTTTTTTTCGTACTCGATTGTAATGCGCATGCGATTTATGAACTCTCTTAACCGGTAAAAAGGTGCGTGTTAGATTCAAGTAATTACGATACTTTTCAAATGTCAAGATGTCGACATACTGGTGGGGTCTGAAGAGGACGTGTCTAATGAAAAAGATCATTGGCAAAAAAACTAATGAAAAAGATCATTGGCAAAAAAAAATGTTTTCAAGTGCTTTCGCAGGTAGCTCACCCAGTGGAATTGCCCCAAGAATTTGACGGCATGTTGGCTAAGGAAAGAAAAAAATCGAGAATGCAAAGAAAATGAATAAGGATAAAAAAAAGAAAACGAAAGAAAAAGGCGGCACAGGGGAAAATGGGACGTAAGTGTAGGCAGACTGGAAAAAAGCCACAGAGAACTTTCTGGATTGGCTATGACTTCGACAATGCGCAGTAAAAGTAGTTTTAGAAGGTTTTAGAAACATTATAATTAAGGAGGCTGATAAGGGAGGAAGCATAGTCATCTGGCCTATATAAAAGTACAAGTACGAAGCTTACAGACAACTGGACAACCCTGAACTCTACTGTAAATTAGACAATGATTCAAGAGAACAATACACACTCACAATTACCAACCGGCTTAGATCCCTTTTAGTGGATAAGTAGATAACTCCATCGGAGTTTGAATTTTTGCAACCTAAAGGCAAAGCAGCAGGGTGGTTTTACCTCCTTCCCAAAATTCACAAAAATCATCTACAGAATTACGTAGTGCCAATATTCCAGGGTGCCCAATAGTATCCAACATCACCCCAACCAAGAACCTCTGCATATTCCTAAACCACTTTCTAGGTGTCATTCTAAACTCATTACCGTCATTTGTACAAGATACACCCCACTTACTCATAATAATAGAGGAAATGAATAACATGGTACTCTACCCTAAGATGTCATTCTCATCACATTAGATGTTACCGCTTTATATACGAATCCATGAGGGCTTCTTCAGGTTAGCTAACCTCATCCCGGCAAAGCGCACAACATTGTACTGGAGTATATTTAACACTACTGGAACTAGTACTGTCACATAACTACTTCAAATTTGAGGAAAACTTCCCTTCAAATACAGGGAACAAGCATGGGTATCCCATTTGCCCTGACCTACGCAAATATATTCATGGGAATTCTGGAAACCGAATTCCTGTCTCGTTGTGAGAAGAAACCTCACACATATCTTCAGTACATAGATGACATATCTACAATATGGGGATATGGGAGAGACAATCTAGCTAAATTCACTTCGCTCCTAAACCCATTTCATAAGATCATAAAGCTCGCCTCCAACACCTCGGCTCAGCGCATCAACTTTCTAGACGTCACTGTATATCTTGAAAATGGCGTAATAAATACAACTGTGTATAAAAAACCACTTGACAAGTGACAATACCTAGATTATACAAGCTACCAACCGAGACATTGCAAACAGGGCATTTTTAAGAGTCGGAAAACAAGGCTACGCAGCATATGCATAAAAAACGAGGATTACGTAAACAAACATACTGACCTAAAAGGAACACTATCAGACAGAAACTATCCTAACACATCCCTTGACAAAGCCTCTACGGTTGAACTGGAACTGGACCGCAATGAGGCACTCAAACAACGCCCCAAAATCACAACAACAATAACACCACTTTTCAGTACCAAGTTCTTTAATGCACTTCTGAACATAAAAACATTCTCACAACATACTATTCAATTCTAACAACCAACCATAACCTTAAGAAAATCTTTCCCGAACCGCCTAAGGTCGTCTAAAGATGCAACGCTAACTTTAAAGACATATTTGTTCAGGCAAAACTCAAAGCAAAGACTAGGACCTCTGGCCCCTGTGGCCCATCCAGATGATCCACCTGCAAACATATGCAGCCTTCTACCAGCGTTTTTAAAAAGCAGAACATCTGATTACATTCACAAGGTTACATTGAGCTTCACTTGCACTTCAAACAACCTAATATACTGTCTTCAGTGTGCCACCTGTAGGAAACAATATATAGGCAAAACTGGGCAGCCAATTCATGTAAGACTGAACGGCCACAGTGCAGACGCAAAGCACAATTTACCAAAAACAGTAGCCGGTCACTTATATCAACAGGACCACAATTTTGACTAAGCCAAGCTTTACATTCTACAAACAAATTTCTGGTCACCACGGGAGAGAAAATACGTGGAATCATATTTGATACACAAATTTAACTCTCTGCCCCCTTTAGGAATCAATGTAGCACGTGGAAATTTGGAATCACTAAAAGCCATAGCATAATTGTGGCAGTAATGACAGACATAAGATACGTTGAACCTTCAAATAGACATAACTGGTATTACATAGAATCACTCCTAGTCTACATATCATGCTATTATTTTATAATTTTGTAAAAATTTTAAATATAGATATGCATGTGTCTATATATCACTACAAAAAGTTTATTTTCTGGAACCTTCGAACCACTGCTTCCTTTCATCTTTCCCCGCTTCTAAAAGCACTTATTCTGTGACTTTTTAAGGTCATTGCCTATCCAGAAAGTCCCGTGCGTTTTTTTTTTCCGTCTGTCTACACCAACATCCCGCTTTCCCCTGCACCACCTTTTCTTTCCTTCCCTTTCTTTCTTTTTTTTCTCCTTGTTCATTTTCTTTGCATTCTCGATTTCTCTTTTCCTTAGCCAACATGTCGTGAAATTTTTGAGGCAACTCCTCTGGGGGAGCTACGTGCGAAAGCATTTGAAAACATTTTTTTTTTTTGCCGATGATCTTTTCTATTAGACACGTTCTCTTCAGACCACACCGGTATGTTCACATCTTTACATTTGAAAAGTACGCCGCCTGCTTCTACCCCTGTCGTAACTACTTCCTTGTTGTCCTTCCCATTCATAGGTGTTTTAAAATAGGCATACGGTGCTATCGTCGGCAACCTTCTAAGGTGGCTAGACGTGGCGCCCATTGCCTGGTTCTGAAGTATTTCATGCTCTTTCCTTCATTAGTGGGTGCAGTGGCCACCGCTTTGTAGAACACCATTCTTACTTTGTTTTTTGTTTTTTTCACTTCCTCCAACCTCCGAGAACTCTTTGCAACATTGCAACCTAGCTTGCAATGAAGCGAGGGCTGCACTCTTCTGCTTTATAGATTTTCTCTTTTCAGATGGCGATTACCAACAGAGACACACACACGCCACCTCCTATCGAAACGTCCGCCAGCCTGTCTGAGGCACCTCCACTGTTCACCCTGATTACCCAACTACGTGTTCCTATCTGTCGGCTCCCAGCTTGATTTTAAATTTGCTCAGTGAGGTAATTCAGAATACTGCTTTTACTGAAATAGCAGTGCTCATGTTCACTCTGCACTATTTAGGTGGGTTGAATGTTTTGTACATATATTTTCTTTCTAAATGTTAGCATTCCCTTTTATAGTGCTCCAAATTTGATCTTTCATGACAAAAATTAGTTTTTTTCCTGTAACCTGCTCTAAATTTGGATTTTAGTGCTCCAAAAGGGACATTTTGTTACTCCGATAATTGCTTCAAGTTCTATTTTAGCTGTTGTACCCCTGCTTCTGAACCGGGTGACTCTAGTGCTTCCGTCATGGTAGTGACACTGACCTTCCTGCCTTCGCAGTTCGAAGCTCCATAGCACAGTGACAGCTCATCCTCCGGGACTCCCCATTACAGCTCAAATTGTGTGCCACGAGCCTTCTTGTCCTATCTCTTACGTGAACATGGCGCTTCCGCCCACCCTCGAGGTCTCGCGCACATGCCTCGTGCCTTCTTACTCATAGCACTGTGGCAAATCCTGCTATTTGTTCTATGCCATTTCTTGTAACTTGGAGCAATTTGATAAACTTGGTGGTTTACCTGAACTGCTTACAGTTGCATTTGCTTATAACAGTTTACATGATGGGAATGAATGGTATGACATAAGCAGGTGATTCAACTGTAAGCTTCCAGAGGGGGGGATGCAGGAAAATTAGTTCAAAGTGCTTTTAACACTGAAGCTATTCTAGCCAAGGATTATATCATGACCAAAAACTATCATCATCATTAACGGGTTTGCACACTGAATTCGGGCTACAGACGGATAGCGTATAGCAAGCGGATGATCGAAAGACAGGGAAAGAGAGAAAATCTTGGCTAACAGAATTCTTGATGAGGCAGCGAGAATCGAACTCGCGTATTCACAATCCAGAAGCATGCATCCTAACCTGTTGGTTATCCAGGCACACTGACAGAACATGGCATAGCTTTGTATAGAAGTGTAGCTAAGGAGTAAGAAAGGGAAGTGAGGGTGTGGAGAAAGCATAGCATATAAATAATGAAAGAAATGCAGGAAGGAAGGCATAGGGAAAGGGGGAAAAGAGGAAGCAAGCGAGAATTACAGTAGACTCTCAATAAACGGAAATCTGTCAAACGGAACTACTGCTTAAATGGAACTATTGTTTCTGCAATGCTTTGTTTTGGGCTTGTATTCTGCCCCTATGTTCACCTTTCACTAAACGAATTTCCTGATTTTCCTGGTCCCTTCAGGTTTAGTTTATTGAGAGTCTACTGTATATTGAGCGAGACAAATAAAGGAAAGAAAGAAAAAGAAAGCAACACTGTATACTCCCTTTAAGACGAACTCGAAGGGAACACGATTATGTGTTCATCTTAATAGAAGTGCCCCCAGAAATAAAATGCTAGCATGCCAAGTACGCCCAAATATGTTACTTTAAAACACTGAATGGAGTATACGTGCAATGGGGAGGAGAGGAACAAGAAAAGCATTTATTTGGCTCAGCTTGATAAAAACCATGTTTTAAAGTAGGGCATTCACACTAATCAAAGGAGTACTCGATTTCGCGCGTTGATAATAAATATGCTCATGTATAAATTGCTGCCACATTTTAACAATAAAACCCTAAGCATGACCCTATTTTCAGAATTAGAAAAAGATAAAAAGGGCGAGACAAGCATAATTTTCTTCAAGGAATGAGAAATTTATTCTTCTGGCTGGTCACTTTCTGAGAGGCTGTTCTTACCGGCTTTGCTATTACTTTTGGATACGCCTGCATTGCATACCTCTACATTGACTAAGCCAGTATACGCCAAGTTGCTTATGAAAGTCTGCAAGCTTTTCTTTGAGGTTCGTATATTTTGTTATTTTCAGCCCACAGTAGCTTTTTCTGAATGTAAGAAGCTGATAGTCTCTATTTACACTACTCACGATATCAAGCCTCCGGCACACGGAAAAGACATGACGCAGTTATATTTAGTGTGCAAAATGACCTTCCTTTGTTGTGCGCTTTCATAATGAAAGTGGTGCATCACAATTTGCTGCATTTCACTGGGAACAGATAGAAAGCACATAGCCCCTATAGTAAACAACGCAAACTGGTTGCTGGCGTGCTATCTCATGTCCCTGTCGTCTGCCGGAACCTTGATCCCGATCTGACAGCCGCTAGCGGTGCCTTTGCGGATGAACTTTGGCTGCTATCCAAGTAAGCAGTGCACCGTTTAGCGGCCAGGCGGGGGAGCTTTCCGAAGGCCACGATGCCGAGAGCGAACTCATGACGGCGACGCATGCGGCGGTTGCTGCGGTCCTGAGAAGGCGTGATACCAGACTCCCCCCCCTTTGGGAGAATTGGAACCGCTTTCAGCAGCGAAGAGCTACGGAAGGCTCAGCAAAGTGATTCGTTTCGAGTCTTGGAGAGATGGAGCCCCGTATAGTATACTGCTTGCTCTGCAGTGGGCGTGAAAAGTGGGCTAGAAACAGTGTGTGTGAGTCCCCGGCATATTCATTTTGCTGGACCATGACGGGCTCCTGCTGAACTACATAGCGACCGTCGATAAGTCTGCGTATCCATGTAAGGTGGCTATGCCCAAAAAATCTGAGGGCTGCTCTGTTGCGATTCTATCACAACGAACTCATGGCTGGTCACCTAAGTGGCTCGAAAGTTTTCGCAAACTGAGCAACATTGTGACCTGGTCCGGCATAAAGCATGACATTTATCGCTATTGCCGTGCCTGCCACATCTGACAAACCGATTGTCAGTGAGCCTCCATGGCACGAAGTTGCTGAAAGATCCCCTTTTTGGGAAAACTCAGCCGTGCCCACATCGCAGACCAGAAACCCTTTGTCATGGTCTGACGAGCTCGTGCCAGCACCCAGCGGCACTTCGCGCAAGCAACGGGGCAGACCCGGGGCGGCGGACCACATTCGGACCCCACAACGGTATAAGCTGAGGAAGCAATCACCTTTGTGATTTTGAGCTGGATGGTGTACTTTTTCCACAACCGAAGGCCCTCAGTTTACTGTCTAGCCTCAGTATAGGTTAGCTTCTTTACGGCCTTTTCACGTAAAGAAGTCCACCCCGCCCAGTTTTTTAAAGTGTTCCTTTGTATATTATGTTTTTATGTTTTTTGGCCAGATATTGAGTGTAATTTTTGCTGTTTAACACTCTTTGTGCTGTATTTCGTCTACTGGTGAAGGGGGCTGTGAACTTGAACATTGGTGCTTATGCGTGGTGAGAGGAACGAAGAATACTTTGTGCCTTCGCTCACGCGCAAGCTCGGGAGGGGTGTGTGCGTGCGTGATTTTGTGCTTGTGTACATTCATGGCGCTTCTGTGCGTGCCCGGGAAGTGTGTGTGTCGTGTTTTCGTCCCATCAATGTCGACACCAGATGTTCGGGGCACTGACCTGCTGACGTCAGACAGTCCGGCTGTGCCCTTCTCTCGGCCATCACCGCTCTCTGCGATCACCGAGAAGCCCTGCTGCCCCTTCCACCTTGGCTCCTGCGAGAGGCTAGCTAACAGCAGCTATATGATTGCTGCCTGCCAACACCAGGACTCCTGGCAGCCAATTTCAGTTTGGCCTCCTTGATCTCTGGAGAGGCCCGGCTCCCCAGTGGCGTATCCCCGTTATCCATTGGGAAATTCGGGACCTCTGTGCTGCCACCGAAGTGGCCTTCGTCGTACCTGCACCCCTATCATCGTTGTGAGCCACCAGTCAGCGCCTTCCGTGCCTCTGACCTCGCACACGGGCATCGCACTCAGTGGACATCACGCTTTGCAGCCCCTCCACACGGTGGACGCTATCGCGCCTCAGCACCACGAACACTAGCCTTCCGTTTTGCAAACATGTTATAGTGTCATGTGCTTATTTTGTTATTAATGTTTCTCCTTCGACATCATTTTTTTTAGCAGTAGTTACAGGGCTGGACTGAGGTTAGCTGTTGCTCATAGAAGTGTCATTTTAACTGCATGGGTGACGTCTGGCTGCCTTTGCAGACTGGTAAAGGGCAAATTTAGATGAGAGGGTATAGGAATTGAGGCTAGCCCGCCACCATTGAGCGGGCTTTGCCACCTATTCCTGCCGTTCTCATGTCCAAACATGACTCTCCCCTCCTCCGCGATCTGTTGCACTGGGGGAGCGGAGTGAGTTCTAACCCCTCTCACCCGGTAGTAAATGTCGACTGTGGCGCCATGCGCAAAGTTTCTCTGAACGTTTCGTGCACATACGTCAGCAGTGAGAGATCTCTCCGGGACTGCTTAGGGTGAGCACTCATTTCTTTTCCGTTCGTCGGTGCCTACTATTTGGGGCTTGTCGGACTTCCCCAACGGTGCCTTGTGCCCGCGGCGAACGCTCACTTTTTGTGGTCCCTTTGAACGCTAGACCGAAGAGTGGTGCGGTGTCCTAGTGTGTGGTCAAACTACGCCGATCCGTACCTTTCAGAAGCCAGCGCGAGCAGAGTTTTTGCCCTCACATGAGCAACCAGGCCGTTTGTCCCATTGTCACTGTGAATCACTTTTAATCACGGAGACGTGTTCGCGGCATCCTGTGTAGTACTTCTCACCCGTGGCACGGATAAGCCCATTTGCTTTCCCGCCGCCCCTGTTGAAACGGGCTCTGTACTGCGTTTTCGGGGTTGCCGCAGGCAATAAAGTGTTGTGACCTTGAGCAGTACCGTGTTCTCGCCACGGCGACAGTTAACGCTTGCCCTGCGGCTCGCTAAAACCGGACTTACGCGAGTGGCCATACTCCTCCGGGATATGTGTACACTACAAGGTAAAGATTGGACACATCTGACAACGCACTACAATTTTCATGAGTGTGATTCGTGCGTGAATAAGATGCAGGTTATCAGCAGAAGCGGGGACACCACGGCTTGAGAATTGTTGGAGGCATTCCTCATAAAACCACAAGCTTCCTCATGTATCAGTGATAGGTCAGTGTCTCTCTCCTGGGCAGAGAGAAAGTTTGTAGTTCACAGGTTTTGATTAGGGTGGCTTGCACTCGATGTGTGCCTAGTTTTTAGTGCATGTTTGTGCTTATAACAGTGATGCGATAGCTGTGCCAAAACGGGAAACCTGCTACATTTCGCTACATTTCCTCCTTTCTGTGCCAAAACTGCACCTAATTACAAAATACTACTGAAAAAACGGGCGCAGCGTGCCGCCGGCGACAATTCGAGGTTATTGGTGGCCCGTGACTTTCTAATGTTGCCACGTGGGAGGAAAATCAGTGTCCGGCCAGGGGGGGGGGGGGAGATATGGCCGGACGCTGCTTTATGGAAAGGCGCAAACAATTGGGCCCAGACTGGTGTAAATTAGCGTGACCCCCCCCTTCCCAGATGCACCTTAGACGGAACGGCTTGCTGCAAGCCGGTGTCCGAAGTTCCGAGCTAATCGTGTTCGGCACGTGGATAGAAGACAGTAGTTCAAAACAGCTGAAAGCTAGAAGGGTGGTGAACTAGCAAACCAGCTTTAAACTTCTTTGTAACTTATTATCAACAGTCAACTCAGATGTAGCACAAATATTAAGGTGACACGCGGTTTTGTATCGCGAAAAATTTTGCAACCCAAACCGCGCAGAAGTGCTTTGGAAAATTCGTTTCACCCTCCTAGGTAGTGAAAATATTTCTGTAAATCGTGAAAAAACAGTTATTTTCAAGAAATTATAGCTTTGCAATGGCGCTGCTGCAAATCGGCTTTGTGGGCTCATCAAAAAGAGTATTTCTGTGTTCAAACTGCTCGACTCAGCTGGCTCCTTCCTTTAAAAAACAAGAGCACAAAAAGCAAATGTTTGATTGTCGTTTTGAGGCCCCTGATTGATTGTGGCCGCTGTGTTGTCCCAGCTCGCCTCGCCATTGGCCCTATGCTCGCTCTGGGTGATTGTAATCTGCTGCTTGTGCGTTGCGAGGACATGGCTGTCGAGAGGCACTACTTTATGACATGTTCACGGCTTGACGATCACTTAGGATATAATTATGCTTTAGTTAGGAACTGTAAGCGAATGCTCGATCAGATTACTATGAGCACAGTGCGTCACTGGAGTCGTCTTTAGGCCTAATTTTGCTGATGCAAGACGAACTTTGCGGGCGAGAACAACATGCTAGCGCACTCGTGGAAACGTGCTTTTTCGCAGACAACGAAGCAGATCACTCACTAGCTCCTCGGAACCTTGGGCGGGCATTTTTTAGTATTGGCAGCGAACCCCACAGTCAAGCTCGTCACCCCCCCCCCCCCCCCCACACTCCCCACCACTGCTAAGATTGCTCAGAACAGCGGCTAGCAGTTTCGTGCGATGGCACTCAAAAATACGATACCAAGCACAGTGCACGCCTATTTCTTTGTCGTCGTAGCTACGCATTTTGCGCATGTCACCGAAAGCGGCCGCCAAGTGCATCCGCGCCGGCTGTACTGTTCACACGGCCGCGCACTTCACGGTCATATGGAATGCTGTCAATAAGCTTTCGTGATGCGATTTAGATGTGCTTGGAGCCGTGCTTGGTATCGCCGCGAGCCTCTATGAATGTTCTGACACAATGAAAGCCTCGTAGATCAGCGTTTCCACGACCCCTAAATACTGAAGCTTTTCTGGCGACTGCCGTGCTCACACCACGTACTGGATTGAGACTCGAGCGCATCAGTAGTGCCAGTCTTTGCTTGGTGAACGAAAAATACGACTCTCTGCAGCCCTTGACAAGATGTCAGGCAAGAAGACAACCAACTAGACAACAAATCTTCTGCAATAAAAAAAATTAGTGTTGCTAGTCTTCAATAAAAAAATTCTATGGTGATTTATTTGTTCTTCAAATAATAAATGCTCTTCTGCATTATTTCAGCAGCCAGAATGTTGCACCAATTCGTAGTTGGTTGTATCCCATATTAAAAAATGTACTGGAAGGTTTCAGATTAGTTTGGGGTTGTATACTGTGATGTTATACAAACATTTCCAAACATCCATTATTGCACAGACCTTCTTTATTCAAAAGGGTTACTCCTTAGTTCACTGCTGTGCTTCACACAGTCAGTGTCCCATTTGGTAGTGAGCCTTAAGCTGCTCCAAAAGTCGTTTTTCTCCCATCAAAATGCATTTTCGGCAGCTCCAAAATAACCTTTTCCTGCTCCAAAATGCAGTTTTTGTTGCTCCAAAAATCTGCTCCAAAACAGCTCAAGTCAATCACATCACTGTTATAAACAGTCTAAATTTTGCACCCCTACTGACCTCTTTTCTCATTTTTTTAGTTGCACAAGAACAGCCATGTTTTCGTGGTCTATGTAGAATCATGAGCCGATTAGCCCAGCAAAGTACTTCTATACGAAGGCCATGTGAACTGTTCTGCCGTTAACATGTGAATGTTGCTGCTTGTGATTTGGCTAGATTGGCTGCACTATAGGCTGGCTTTATTAGGGGCTTTTAGTGACCCAAGAACATGAATGTTCACCCAGAAGCGACAGTGGCAGCAGGTATTTTCAGGTGCACACAAGCAAACAAGTATGACATAACCAAATTTATGCAGAGAGCAGTTTGAATTTGGTGGCATTAATTCATATTGAAGACTTCATTGGCCAAGCAAAAGCTTGCAATGTGAATCAACCAAAAATCTCATTTATCACTAGTGCATTTAATTCAAGACATAAATTTTCTATGTTTTAAACAATGTCTAGCTGTACCAACTATGACGATGTTTCTTTATTCATGAAATATCAACCAACATCAATAGAGCAGTCACATTTAATTAATAAGCAGAAACCTCACATTACGATTTACAGTGGCTCAGTAAACAGAATGACTGCTTTCAGTAGCTTAACTTTGTTTGATTATCTGTACTAAGTATTTCTGCCATTATTGCTAGAGTAAAGTACGGTTAAACTTCTTGCAAGTTTTTAGCATCATTAATGCCTATCTTTAAAGGGAATAAAATTATAAAGTGGCTTTCCACAGTTGTGTAACACACTGAAACGCAGTGAATTTGGGCATTTGTGAAGTTGGGCCATTGTAGTTAGAGTTGTGTCTGTTGAATGCTGTGTGTTTAATAATAGGCACATGAGATAAGGGCATGATGCATACCTCACTAATTAGGTGCACTAAATAAACATTGTCTTTTTAGGAGCGCGATATCAGCAGCCCAGCCACTGTGATATTTTCAATGACCAAAGACGAGCGTAAGGATTTCTACCGTACTGTGGCCAAGGGCTTGAACCGGCCCCTGTTCTCGGTGTATCGCCGTGTCATCCGCATGTATGACAACAAGAACCACATTGGCAAATACAGCTCTGAAGAACTGGACCAAATCAAAGAGTATGTGGGCTTATTTTTATTTCTGCTTACTCCAAATAGTGTGCTGAGACGAGTGGTCTCTTAAAGGAGGACGCTGCTCCTCAAAGTTCTTCAAATTTTATATTGATGTTGATGAAGCCTGCTGAGTTCGTGTATATGTCAGTGCTGATTTCGAATAAGCAACCATTTTTTTCTGGTACAATATCTAGTTAAAAGTGCATTTATTGGTCGGCTGTGATAATCAATGACCTTTTCTTAATTAAAAATTATTTCACGTACCTGTCCACAGCTTTTTCTTGTACAGTCGATCTCTGATATGTTAAGCTCAAATTTGTCGGCTTATTGGCAATGCCGAACATTTGTGAAATCTCTTTGAACATCCAAAAACGAATGTCAAAGTGAACATCACGATGTGAAATGTGCTCACATAGAAGCACTTAATTCATCTGTGTTGTCTTTACTTAGTTTCCGTCGCACAAGCATACATAATGAATGAAAGAAGGGGAGTCTTTAAGGGCTCATTTTGCTTTGTTCAGCCCAATGTTAAGGAGAAATCAAGCCAAGGAAAGTGTAGTGGATGTCATTTGTGGTTATGATATATAAATCATGTAGGAACGTGCAAATATTCGAAATGCTTTTTGAATAGTTGCTATTTCATTTGATTCACACTGGAATTTCACTATTCAAACTTGCCAAAGACAAATACAGTCAATGTCAGATTAACAGTAGCCCCTTCAGATTTTTTGTTTGTTTGCTTCAATCTATCACATCTCGCATTATAGTGACGCTGCCTTTCAGACTCTGCTGTGGACGCAAATGTATTGACTCAAGAAAATGCTGGTTCCAATATGGAGATGACAGGCTCAGTGAAACAGGAGGTTCATTTGATGCCATTATTTATTTGAAATATGGGCAGAAAGTCTAAAAAATCAGAAGCCAAAGGTTTTGATCACAAATGTTCTTTTATGTTGACGTCCTTAAGGCACGTTAAAAACTGAACTCAAAGGGAGCACACCCTTGTCTGCCAAATCAATTGTGCCTCCACTGAAGTTGAAGGAGAGGAGAGGTGGAGAAAATAGTGTCTTTTCCTTTTACATTAAGGTGTTGTGACAATGCATCGGTTGCACCAAATCACGTAAACAAATACAATTTGGCCTCTACATTGCCTCATTCTTGATAAAACAGCCACGGAGCACCATCCCTCCAGCACTTCACCAACCTAGCCAAGAGAAACACTTTCATGTTCCTATCTCATAAAAAAAGTGAGATTCTCTGCAACCTTTTCTGTGTAACTTAACTTTGAAGTAAACGAAAAGTAAACAAATATTTGAAAACTTGTAAAAAAATATTCTATCCGATTCACACTCAGACTTTAATTTTTAAATTCACTGTGCTCCAAAAATTTTGCTATTTGCTCAGCTTTATAGAAATATGAAAAAATCAAAGTGGGCACGACGACAACTTGTCGCTGGGAGGGACCATACCTGCAACCTTCATATGAAATCTCAGATTATTAGTTGGCTGTTAGCTTGCCCAAAGATCCTGTGCTGTGCGGTGCCAACAAGCAAAAAAAAAAAAAAAAATGTTCCCACTCTTCCTGCTGCAAAAGCAAAGTGAAAAGAGTTTTGCTTGCTTTGCAGCTTGTTTTTTGCTTATTCGCCATCTTGGCTTCGAGCACTGCTGATTAACACTCCCAGGTTCGAATGCACAGATAGATCCTATATAGTGTACAGGCCGCACCGATGACTACATGGTTAGTGTGTCCGCTTTCAATTCGGGAGGTACATGGTGCGATTCCCAGTGCCGACCGGAACACACCGACCTGGCACTCTGTTGTTTCTGTGTACTCATCTCGAAAAGTAGCCCCATAAGGTTCTGCGAAGGCTCCTGGGCGTATCTTAATCCACCGCAGCCTTGGTGAAATAGTTGAGCATCCGCCGCTGCTGTGGGAGGAAGAGAATTGCTGCCACCAGGCACCTATATAGGTACAAGCACACTTCTGGCCTGGTGCTCGGCAGAAGAGAAGCTCACAGTCGTTTGGAAGGGCACCCACCCTGTACGAAATTGGCAGCATGGAACCGCCAGACCTGAAGTTAAAGTCATCCTCTTTTTTTTTTCCTACTGCTGCTGTAGCTCAATCAATACAGCATTGGACATGTTTTTCAAAGGTTGCAGGTTCATTTCCTGCTATTGGCAATTTGTTTTTTTGTCCACTTGAATTTGTTCACAATAATATTGCTACAAATAATATCACCTATACTTTCCTTGGCTTGTCTATTCTCATTAACATTAACAACGTAAGGAAGAAAACTGGCTGACTGGGCTTTGCAACTCGTTTCTCCTGGCTTTGCACTACATTGCATGTTTTTTATGCAGGGAAGTTCACATGCAGGGCATTGCAGTGGGGCTAGGGTTGTGTTTTTCATTCCAGTAGCAGTTATATTGCCACAGGAAATTACCATTGCTCCGCGCAACGCGGATGTCAAGAACTAGAGAAACGCTAACGGCTAGACTACGAGTAACGAAGCCAGCCGCAATGCACGAGCCGGCCCTGCATGTGCACGGTACTTCATTGAACAGCCAACACGTGTGAAGAAGAAGAGAACGAGGGTGGTCAAGGCAGAGGCTCACGAGGACTACCGACCTTGGATCTTCTTGATTGCTGTGCGTCGTTCACTTTGGGCACAAGTTCGCCCTTAATAAACCGTGTAAATAGAACATCCTTGTTGTGAGGCTGCTATATTCGTTACATTTTCTGGTGGAGGTGCGGGGTAGATGATTCCAAATCCCACGAGAGAGCTAAGTCCAAGCCCTGATCATCCGCAAGACGTGGAGCTTACGCCGGTGCACCAACGGACCAGTCGCCGTACTTGAGGGAATTCACCAGAATTTGGACCACTTCCCCCTGTGCCAAGGGCATCAGCGACGGAGACAAGAAACGCCACCACCATGACTAGCCAAGTAGTACCATTACAGCTCATTGTCAGCCAACCTGTCATACCGAAGGTGTTCCATGGTGACCCGTTCGAGGACGCCGAAGACTGGCTGGATCATTTTGAGAGGGTGGCAAACATAAACCAATGGAACGAAGCAGGCAAGTTGCGCAACGTATACGTCTCTTTGGAAGACGCAGCACGAGTGTGGTACGAAAACCACGACGCATCTTTGACGTCCTGGGAAGAGTTCCGGCGGCAGCTACTGTGTATGTTTGGCAACAATGATCGCCGGGAAAAAGCAGAAGCAGCTCTTCGTGCACCGAATCAACGCACAAACGAGACTGTCGCTATGTACATAGAAGACATGCCCTGCCTGTTCAAGCGAGCTGATCCCAACATGACTGAAGACAAGAAGGTGCGTCATCTCATGCATGGGGTAAAACAAGAGCTGTTCGCGGAATTCGTTCGCAATCTGGCGCGCACTGTTGCTGAGTTTCGGTCGGAAGCAACAACAATAGAAACGACGCTGCAACAGAGAGCCCGGCAATACAATCGTGACGTAGCCTGTACATCAGCAGGGGTCTTCTCGGCAAACGTTGTCGATAATCTTGACACTCTGCAGGAGCTCGTCCGGTCGGTTGTCAGGGAGGCACTACGCAAGCTGCAGCCACCTGCTTCACCGGAACTGTCTATTGCGGATGTTGGCCGAGAAGAAATTCGGCAGGCCATAAGGTAGCCGAAGAGGGATGCACCACCGATATGACGCGCGGTAACTTATTCTGAGGTGCTCAGGCGGTCTGTTGTCCACTGTGCGCCTATCGAGACACCTGGTACTTACGCACCGACATTACGTAGCCCGCGCCATATCATAGAGGCAACTCGCAGTGCACCTCTTTTGACAGAGACAAGACCTCGGAAAAGCGATGTATGGCGAAATGCGGAACGTAGGCCCCTGTGCTTCTACTGTGGAGATGCTGGCCATCTGTACCGGTTTTGCCGATATCGTCAAGCTGGTCTTCGAGGACTTGCGGTCAACGCACCGTGTCCGCGAAACGACGAAAGGTCGTCCAACATCGAGGAATACTTGTGCTCAAGTCAGAGCTTCGACCTGCATCGTCGTCATCAACCGCAGTCACCATTTCCTCTACGGCAGCGCTCGCCAAGCCCACGTTCCTTTCCAAACGCACCTAGGCATCGTTCGCCTAGTCCAAATCCGGGAAACTGAAGTGGGCGACCTGTGGAGGTGAGGCCGCTGGTGATTCGAAATACAAAGATCCTCCACTGCGACACCAGCGTGACGACAATGACAACTGTCTCCAGGTAAAGAAGTGCAGTAATGAGAAGATAACTTCAGACTTGCCGTTGGTAATTAACGGGCTAGAGCTCATGGCTTTAATCGATACCAGTACGGATTACTCTGTGATAAGCTACGATTTAGTGAAGTGCCTCAGGAAAGTTCTGACCGAATGGAGTGGACCTCAAGTACGTACGGCAGGCGGTCACCTTATTATGCCTCTCGGCAGATGCGCCGCAAGAGTTGAGATACGAGGTTTTACTTAAGTTGGTGACTTTGTTGTCCTGCCCGTATGTTTGAGAGAAGTTATACTCGGAAGGGATTTTCTGCAAGAAAATGGTGCCATTATTAATTTGCAGAGGTACAGCGTATCATTTTCGACGGAACAAGCTATAAAGGTAGCTCTAGCAGACGAGCAATACACCACTCCACTGCGCATCGTCGATGATGATGTGACTACCGCCGCAGAGCAGTGTAATGGGTCTAGTCAGAAATGATACGTTTGGTGACTACGAAGGTGTGGCAGACAGCAACAAGGATGTTTTCCTGAAAAGAGGTGTTTGTTTGGCACGAGGGATTATCCAGCTATGAAACGGGTACGCAGACATCCTCCTAACAAATTGTGGGAACGAATTCCAGCACATCGCAAAGGGGACAGCCATAGCCTTTCTTCATGAGGTTTGTGAAGCCACAGAAATATGCAGCCTTGAAACAACGTCAACGGATATGAAACCAACATCTGATGTCTGCGACGTAATATCCGTAAATCCTAACCTTTCAGTGATCCAACGTGAACAGCTATACGACCTTGTATGGGAATTTGGCAGCTGTTTCTCCAATAGTTCAAAGGTACGACGCACAATCATTGCAAAACACAGGATCGTAACAGACGAGACAACCAGGTCGGTACGCCAGCAACCGTACCGCGTTTCATTAAAAGAAAGGGGAGTTATCAAGAATCAAGTACAGGGGATGCTTGAAGATGATGTTATTTAACCTTCTAGCAGTCCGTGGGCATCTCGTGTAGTACTTGTCAAGAAGAAGGATAACACGCTAAGGTTTTGCGTCAACTACCGGAAATTAAATGCTGTGACTAAACAAGATGTATATACCCTCCCGCGTATTGAAGACACATAAGACAGACTTCGGTGTGCCAAGTTCTTCTCATCACTAGATCTGAAAAGTAGATACTGGCAGATCGAAGTTGATGAACGTGATCGCGAGAAGACTGCTTTTGTTACCCCGAACGGACTCTATGAATTCAAGGCTCTCCCTTTTGGTCTCTGTTGTGCACCGGCAATGTTCTAACGCATGATGGCCACTGTACTTTCCGGATTGAAGTGGCAGTGTTGCTTAGTGTACCTTGATGATGTGGTCATCTTCGCCGCTACATTCGAGGAGCATATCAAGTGCCTGCGAACAGTGTTAGAAGCAATCCGTTCGGCAGATTTAACCATCAAGCCAGAGAAGTGCCAATTCGGTTTCGAAGAGCTTTGATTCCTTGGGCACGTTGTCAGCACCCATGGTGTGCGCTTTGATCCCGAAAAGACAGCCGCCGTTGCAAGGTTCTCGGTGCCAGCAGACAAAAAGTCAGTACGGAGATTCCTAGGTCTCTGTGCTTACTACAGACGATTTGTCAGAAATTTCTCCCAGATTGCAGAACCCTTGATGAAACTTACGAGAGCAGATGCACCTTTCCAGTGGGAAACAGAGCAACAAAGCGCCTTCAACGAATGAAGAAAACGGTTGCAAGAGCCCCCAATCCTTTCTCATTTCGATGAAACAGCTGACACAGAAATACACACAGACGCCAGTAACATCCTAATACAGTGGAAGAATGCGAAAAAAAAGTGATAGCATACGCCAGCTGGACTCTAACAAAGGCGGAGACCAATTATTCGGCCACAGAGAAAGAATGCCTAGCCGTCGTCTGGGCCATCAGTAAGTTTTGGCCTTACTTGTATGGTAGACCATTCAAGGCAGTCAGCGATCACCATGCCCTTTGCTGGCTCGCCAACCTCAAGGACCCGTCCGGACGACTAGGAAGGTGGAGCCTCAGACTGCAATAATTTGACATAACTGTGGTATACCGATCTGGCAGGAAGCATACCGACGCCGACTGTTTGTCACGGGCACCTGCAGACACAGCACTATCAGATGAAGAGGACTTTCCATTCGTGGCTGTTGTCGGGACTTCTCAGATAGCCGAATTTCAACATGCGAACGAAGAATTGCTCCCGCTCATCAAACACCTGGAAGGAGCTGACGTACAAGTGCCTCGTATATTTTCTCGAAGCCTCGCATCGTTCTGCCTCCGAGGAAATGTCCTCTACAAGAGAAACTTTAAGCCCAACCGTGAAAAGTTTTTGCTTGTCGTTCCCGCAACTATGCGGCAAGAAATATTACAAGCGTGTAACGATGAGCCTACGTCTGGATATTTCGGGGTCACTCGAACGCTTGCACAAATCAGTCTGCACTATTATTGGCCCAAGGTATTGTCTTCAGTACAGCGCTATGTTAGAACATGCCGCGAGTGCCAAAGACGGAAAGCGCCTCGTGCTAAGCCAGTGGGCCTTCTGCACCCGATAGACCCACCGAAAGCACCTTTCCAACAAATGGGAATGGACCTCCTTGGACCATTCCCGATATCTTTGCTTGACAAGAAGTGGATCGTTGTAGCGACTGATTATTTAACGAGATACGCGGAAACAGACTCCTTGCATCGACGAACGGCAGCTGAGGTCGCCAAATTCTTTGTACAGAGCATAGTGCTACGACATGGCGCTCCGACTGTTGTAATCACCGATCGCGGACCGGCTTTCATGGCAGAACTCATGGAATGCCTGCTGAACATGACCCACACTGTTCACAGCAAAACTACCGCATATCACCCTCAAAGCAACGGCCTGACTGAACGCCTTAACAGAACTCTAGCTGACATGATATCTATGTAGTGAACATCGAACACAAAAAGTGGGACGAAATTTTACCATACATCACCTTCGCCTATAACACCGCCGTACAAGAGACTACCAAGATTACCCCGTTTCAACTAGTTTACGCTCGTGTAGTTACCACAGCACTGGATGCTATGTTACCTATAGATCAAGATGACTACCCTTCTGATCTCGATGACTATATAGAGAGAAAGATGCATGGAAGATGCATGCTCGCACCGAAATCCAAGGCAAAATTCCTAGATTGTCTGTGGAAAAAATTCCTTATATCGAGGTTGTCTTCCTCTGTTACTTTGTAACATAGAGGTCACAAGTACATGTGCTTTTATTGAGCAACCACGGTGAATAGAGAAACTTCGTTACATTGAGGAGTTTATTATCTGGGGGTTCGTTATAAGCAAGTTTAAGTGTACAATTTTTAGACATTTTTCTTACATTTTAGAACCACGTTTGCTGGCACTGTTTTCCAAGATCTTCAAAACCACTACACTCAAACCTTGTTATAACGTAACGGGATATAACGAAATAATGGATATAACAAGGTAAATGAAATTCTCTTTGAAAGCTCCATTGAGAATCATGCAACTTAATCTTGTTGTAACGAAGTAAAATTGACTGGTAGATGAATATAACGAACCAAATTAGTCGATCAAATAGTCTATTAAAAAAAACGACCATTGTGTTAAGTATATAGTTTTCTGCTGAGTTTTACGCTCGTTTGGTGCGGCTCTTTCAAAACTCCCACGCCAACCTTACAGCCACGCCACATGCGGGGCCGAGAGAGTCGTCCTTCTCACACAGCCAGTGGAGAGGATTGAGGAAGCGCTCAGTAGGTCATTTCACGGAGAAGCGGCGCCGCCGTGCAAAGCGATTTTCCTTTCACTTAAGAAAACACATGACAGGGAAGCTTCAGAAGGCTGTTTGCCTTGCAGCGAGTCAATCGATTTCGCATGCAGTTTGCAAAGCGTAGTAGGGCGTGGCTAAGTCCAGCGCCAACACTCTCTAAAGACGGCGACAACAAATGCGTCTCCACTGCCACCCTCGGCACTGAGAAAGGAGGAGCGTCTCCACGCGGAGATAAGCAGATCGGCATTAGAGAGAGAGCCAACTTTGTGCGATAGCTATCTTTTTTTTTTCTCTCTCTCTTCGCGCAGCGGCCTTGAAAGGAGAAGGGTCTATTACGTGCAGAGACAGAAAAAGGAGAAGCGTGGCACAGGCGCATCGCAGGTAGGCATTTGAGAGAAAGCAAACAATCCCCCCCAGTCTTTTCTTTCCTTTTCTTCTTTTCCTTCTTCGCGCACAGTGTTGAGAGGTGCCGCCGTGGGATTGGGCATGGTGCTAAGAGCATTTTTGAAGAGCGGTATAATCGAATTAATCGTCGCAAGTGCTTGCTCGTTTCAATTACAGGGCATTTTCGCTCATTGGAATACACATAGCTTCGATGGGACCACATCGTGAGTTCGAATTAACCGGAAGTTCGAATTAAGCGTGTTCGAATTAATGAGATTTGACTGTGTTTACTTTCTGTCGCACGCGTGGTCGCATAGTGGTACATCGGGCGGCGAGGCGTTTTCCTTCTTTGCATGCTCATAGGTGTGCGCTCATCTGAGCATACATAGCCACAAACTCTTATAATCGATATAACAAAATAATGTATATAATAAAATAATTGTGGTTTCCCTTCAACTTCATTATAACGAGGTTTGACTGTATTAAATTTCTTGTCAGAACACTCGAAGGTTGTAAAAAACAGTATAGCCATGTCTTGCCTAAAGTCGGCCCTCACAAAGTCCTGTGAGCACAAAGTGAGTGATAGCTTTAGCATGCAGGTTATGCGTATTTAGGTTATCTTTTTGATGTAGTGGTCACTATCGCTGAATGGTTAAAGAAATTCGTTAGGTTAAGCCCGAGCATGGTTGCAGGAAGAGAGAGGAGGAAACGTACCGTAGGTATACCAGACATTCATTGCATTTTCGTAGGCTAAAGAAAGTAGGAAATGGATACGGCCTTATTGTTGCTTTTGTGGCTGTCAATAAGCTAACAAAGATTTGTATTTTGCATAGGCATGTGCAGATAAGTTTTTGTGTCGTCCTTCTTTTCTGCCTTCGTGCGCGCCTGACTTTCTTCTTCTGTGCATGTTTGCAGGCCCTGTCTTTCAAAAATGAATACGTGAAGATTTTATGTTATATCTGCACCACAGTTATATTATGATATCGCATAACTTTATGCTGGGTGATATTAAAAGGGTTTGGGGGCATTTGTCTTTATCATCTTCATATACCACGTATCCACATTTATTTGCACAAACTTTTACTTCCCTGCAGGCTACGAGCAGCCCACGGGAATGACTGGAGATTTATTGGAAGTAAATTGGGTCGAAGTGCAGCATCTATAAAGGACAGGTGCCGACTCATGAAAGAGAACTGTCGTCAAGGTAATGCATTGCAAGTCACATTTACTTGCACTCCGATGTTTAATGCAAAAGAAGCCTGTTACTGCTTGTGTAAGTACTATTCCCCTCCTGAATTTGGGTCTGTTAACGTAAGTGAAAAAACAAAACAAAATCACGGCATATTCATGGAGTGAATGACGATAAGTGGGGCAAAGCGTGGAGGGTTTCATCGCTAAACCGTGAACCATACCTGAATATCGCCCACTTCATCATCAAAGACGTGACAAACGATGTATATATTTATACAAAAAATTTTAATATTCGTAAGTGGTAGCTATACGTCGCTTCCGTTCCTACTTCATTATAACGGCTTTAGGGTCCGTGATGGGGTGGATCGGTGATGGGGTGTAGTGTTTACAAGGTTGAAGTAGTGGACAGTTTGCAAAGGTGGAACTATAGGCGATCACGTACAAATAAGGGATAAACAGACCCACGCCTTTAGGAGCTTTGCCCCTAATATTAAACTTTTATTTGCGCTTTGACTGTCTTCTTTCACTGTACACTTTACACATTTGTATTGTTATTCCTTTCACTTTGTTTATTGCTTATACAGTCCATAGTCTGTTAGCGAAAAGTTCTGAGGCTTGAAATGTTAGAATTGTCATATAGTATGTGTCCCAACCTCTCCCAGATTGTTATATTACATTTTTCTGGTTTCCCTCATTATTCTAAGCCTCTTCACCTCTTCCCAGTGTTAAATTATGGAAACATTATTTACTTTTTTTATTGTAAATAAATAAATAAACCAAATTTGGAAACAACTAATTACCTACCCCTACAATACTCTGGCTTCTATTTTCTCTGAAAATGGTTGGCGCCTCAGCTTCGTTGTTTTCCTTTGGCTCTGTGCTGTTGCATTCCCTAGCGAAGGCTGCCTAGAATTCCTAGACGAGTGCGGCAACGTCTACGGCTCGCGGGTGAGCCAGCTGTTCTCGTGTACGACGGTCACAACTATCGGAAAGCAGTATGTAGCCCACTCTACTCACCGGAGCTTGCCAAGTCAAGAATTAGACGTGCCTGACAGAGTAAGGTGATTTATTGCTGAATTATCGCTTTATGTTCACGTTTTGCGCGGAGTAACCTCATCTTTGGCCAACTTTTTTTCACTACGGTCGCAGTCGGCCGACCCGCACTGCTGCAAACGATACTCGTCCGCATGTATTGCCACGTTCCTTCCTTCAAGTTTTGTTATCGCCCCGTTACACTATGATTAGCGCAAACCGCGTTTACAGTGTTAGAGAAGCTTCGAGGCAGTAGTAGATCATTTTCTTAAGATCGCGCCGACTTCGTGAACCTTTCAGATTATTCTGGAACTTGCATCGCCGCCAGCGATAACGCTAGAATGTTCGATGGCAAGTGTATAAATGCCTACACGCTTCGCTGCTTGTCAGTTGATCAGCGGCCGATGACCTGCTCGCCACTATCAGTGCCAGCTTCTTGCTGTAATCTGACTTTCATTTTACGTGGCCTCAAACAAGTTCGGCCCTAAGTAACTGTTTATTATTCGACCTGCAGTCTGCTTCCTTCGTTCATGTCGCGACCCTGTGACAGTATCGTGACACACATGAAAATAATTACTCAGAGTTGCTTCATCTAGATAAATAGCGAGACAAATTAAAATTTCACTATTACATTATGTTCAGTACCCCAAACTTACCATATCTGCAGAAGAAAACAGCCTGTCGTGGCGATTATCCGGCCGATTCACGCCGTTGCTCTCGAATTCAGAAGATTAAACGTGAAGTGCAAAGCTGCAAGTGTATTATAGATTCACAATATGAACTGTAATGAGGCTGCAAATGGCACACAGGCGCTGTATAAGCAAGTATCTCCGCACGTTTGATGATAATCGGCACAAAAGTTTCGCTTTTCCAGCTCGTCTATCATATGGAGGCAATGATGCCGGCTGGCGCGTCTGAAATGCTGCACTCGCACAACTCTCCTCCTTCTTGCTGGCACCCGTTGCGCATGTGCGAGCCGCCATAGCATCTCCATTTTTGTGAGGAGAACTGCTTTACTCTTCTATACTTTCAGCTTCACAAAATGTGACTTAATGGCCTCTCATTTCATGTACTATTCTCCTCTCAGCGGCCGTTAGAAGGAGAATAGTACATGAAATAACATTATGATTGTGGCAGATTACAGGTTGAGAAAACATGAAAGTGTGTACCTAAATTTATTGGAATTTCGCTCATTTACTATTTGTTCGGGCAATGCATTCCATAGCTCAATAGCAGTTGGTAGGAAGGATTTGTTGAATGCTTTAGTGTTACCATGTAAGCGCTGAACAGTGAGGTTATTAAACAGACGGTGTGAAGTGCGGTAGGGCGGAACAAAAATATTATCTCTGAGGTGAGGAAATTTATATTACAGTTTGTGAAAAAGGAATAGTTTTAAAATCTGACGGCAAATAGATAGACTAGGTATGCTGAGAGAAGATTTTATGGTAGTGATACTAGTGTGCCAGTCATAGTTTGAAGTATTGAAACATACCGCGTGATTTTGTACTGCTTCAATAGAGTCAATAAGACAAGTCTGGTGAGGGTTCCGAATCGCTGAGGCATGCTGAAGTTTTGTCCGAATGAATGTTTTGTGCCTGAGTTTGTGCACAGGGATTAATGCTGGAAAGAATGACTGCTTGAGGAGGCCAAGTAATTCAGAGCAGTCTTTTATAAGATTTGTTATGTGCATAGTTCATGTGAGTTGATCAATAATTGTAACTCCGAGGTAATAGTAACAGGCGACTTGGGTGAGCGCTGAAGATTTGAGAGAGTACTGGTAATTCAAGGTTGCGTGCTTCCAGGTAACACGCATGTACTTGAATTTGGAAATGTTGAGGGACATAAGCCAGGCAGAACAACAATTTACAATTTTTAAAGTCTTCCTTGAGGATAAGCTGGTAATTGGTGGAGGTATACGCCGATAGAGGACGCAGTCATTAGCGAATAATTTAATGGACGCAGAAATGTTGGCAGGGATGTCAGTTATAAAGATCAGGAACAGGAGAGGTCCAAGCACTGAGCCTTGTGGTACACCTTACTAGACAAAGCTACTTGATGACTGAATGTAACAATGACTGTATTATGAGCAGTTTGTGAGAAAATACTTAATCTAGGACAATACATGAGTATCAAGGTTGAGGCAAGCAAGTTTTGAAGTTGGACCGAGGTGTCACTGCCGGTGCTACCCCGCTAGAGTCACTCAAAAAATTTCAGAATACTGCATCTGTTTTCTGCGTACCGCCACCAATACAATTGGTTTTTTCGCATCACGTGAAGTTGCGCCGCCATATCCCTTTCAAGCACTTTTCGGTGAGCGCGTGTCTTGAACGTACAGTGCTGCTGGGCTTTTAGCATGTGCACATTACTTCAAGGCATTTTGTCACTTTTATAACGCACCATGCAGATGGGAGGAAGTATACCTAAGCATAAACTGAACGTGACCTACAAGTATAGTTTATTTTCCCATTCTGTGCAGAAAATAAGATGCCAAAGAAAGGCGTTCAACATGACTGTATATAGAGTTGATCTCAAAAATTCTGCCCCTCCCAATAAGAGTCGTCTCTGCAGTAAGCTACACAAAGTCTGCAGGAAACACTCGCATGCAACAATATTTTGCCTTAATTTTCCATTCGGTCTGGTCAGTGATTAATAGGCCAGTGTACTCAGATTTGGGTGCACGTTAAAGAACCCCAGGTGGTCAAAATTTCCGGAGCCCTCCACTACGACGTTTCATAATCAAATGGTGGTTTTGGGACGTTAAACCCCACAAATCAATCAATGGTCAGTGATTAAAAATAAAACGCTACAAACTCTTCAATTTCCTCGGCTTTTTATGTCTGTATCTTTTGAACAGACTGCACATGAATTTCGAGTAAGCACATCACGAAAAGAAATTTTAAAAAATTATTAAAATGACTGTTCACTGGTTAGCCTTGACGTCAGTGAAATTATTATTTGCCATATTGCAAAACATCACTGTGACTGATAGGAAGGTTGCACATAAAATTTGGGGATATAAAATGGTATTAGATATAAAACATATTTTTTACAAAAATTATGATGCTAACGTTGTATACTACCGAGCACACACTTACAATGCAGTTCAGTCAATAAAAAGGGTCACAATAAAAACAAGTATGAATTTTGCAGTGGATTACAATCGTTCTTGGGCCAGTTGTAACAGCTGAATGAGTGGCATAAAAGTAGAACACGAATTTCGTGGTCTGAGCTTTTTTGCTTATCATAATAACCTCGTAAAGCCTTCTTATGTACCCCTACTGTTGAGATAAACATGTAACAGTGTGTCTTATAAGAATTTATTACTGGGCTTGTTGGTTCCGGCATAATACATATAAGTTTTTAACTAAGATACTGTGTTCTTTTAGCGTATGCTTTTAAATTTTTGAATTATGCTACTTCTGACCAAAAATCTAGGAAAGTCGGTGGAGAAAAAACTGTATCAAGTGCGCATTATGAAAAAAAAAAAAAAAGTTGAAATTAAACCGAACCTCTCCACAACTTACACGCTGCAGACGTTAACAAGGAAACTTTTATGCCGGAGCACAGCAAACTGTCAAGAGCACTCCTCATCTTGTGTCAACGAAGTGCTGTTGCTTAGTTTTTAACTGCTTACTTTTCTATGAATTAGTTACAAAATTAGTTCGCAAACAAGATACGGTAGTATAGCTACCACGTGCCAATTGGCTTGTATGTGTGGCTGCTTGCATTCCAAACCGAGACATAACTACGTCACGCACATCTTCCAATTAGCATTCACACACTACTCCTATTACATGTATCAATAAGCTGAGCAGCATGTGACGTGCGCGAGCAAGATGTGATTCAGCTATTAATCGAATGACACAATTGAGTGCTGGGAAGTGAACCTGAACACCAACTGCACATTTAGCATGTTGCAAAAGTCATCACAAATTCGAAAGTTTAATGTAGTGAAGAAGTAAATAGTAGCACCTTGCGAGAAATCACTGAACACATTCACCTCTCTACCTAGTGAATACAGCCGTGACACAAAACGCGACTGATGAAGCCATGAAGACTGTTAGAGAGCACATGGCGACACCCGCCACACGTTACGTTCGCAATCTTACCGATGACCGTGCTGTTCATTAAAAAAAAAAAGATCTCTAGAAATACCTTCTAATATTGTCTTCAAGAAACACACACATATTCCAGTTCGCCAGGAGCGACATAGCATGAGCTGTGACGTGAACCTCAATAGCGACTGCACATTCAGCAGACTTCTATGTTAGCGCAAACATGCAATATTCACCTAACCTAGTGTATGAGCTAATGGCGTCTCGCGTAAAATCACTGAACACACACACCCTTGTACCGATGAAAAACACCCGTCACAAGACGAGACAGATCAAGCTATGATGGCCATGAAGAGAGTTTGCGAGCACATGGCGACACCGCAGGTCGCATTCACATCAAGCTGCTTACTCTGCAGTTCATTTGCGCAGTTCATTCATAATCATCGATGACTAGAAATCACTTCTAGTATCCTCTTTAAGATAAACACACATGCACATTCCCATTCAGGCGAGCGTAACACAGCATCAAGTCTGAAAGATCGGCCTGGTCTCATCCATGCTACCAATCTTCTGGACAGCCTGGAAGGGAAATGGCCCCCACCGCTCAATGTTGCCCACATGCAGCCTGCTTTTGTGGCGCTTTGAAATTTTTGCTAGTGACTTTATACTGCGCTAACCATGATGATGATGGTGGTGGTGGTGGTAATGAATGCTTCCGAGCAAGATGCCATTTATGGCTCGATAGTTGTGAACCCGAAATGTGACCAATGCGCGAAACACGTGTACGCTACGAGGCACACACAACTTAATAGGTGGTGTTATCACCCCCATACCTTTGTTAGTTGTATAATAGAATAAGAATCTGCGTCATAGACGAACTTCCTATCATCAATGAGAAGCTTGTCAAAACGAATCTTGAATCGAGAACCCACTTGCACACCAAACGTGTGAAGCTTCTTACTGGCTGCTCGCCCGCACGCAGAGTCATCTTCTCGAACAGCAAAAGAGCAGCCCTTACCTTTACAAGCAGCTTGAAGGATGGTGGTCTTATCTTCAAACCATGTGAACTTAATGATAATCAGATGATTTTTGTTTTCATGGAACCGACCTAATCTGTGTGCGCATTCTAAATCAGTCACTGTAATCAGAATGAAAAGCTTCTCTGACAAGAATGACATTACACGCAATTCAGACTGCACCCAGCTTTCATTGTTTGCATCTGGAATTCTCAAGAATAGTAATTTACAGCATCTTTGATGGTTTTCCACATTGTCACATTTTTCTGCTAGGACTTTTAATAGGGAAGCAAAATTAGCGACACAATCCCTTGAATCAGAAGAAGGTTGCGAGTGCAGCGACTGAACTTCAACTCTTTCTCTGAGATTTCAACTCGAGCAGCAAGTGTACGCAATTAAGCTTCATTGTTAGCTTGGGAACTACGGATCCGTGAAATTTCGTTGAGCATGGTTGTTGGGTATAGAGGGTGCTGTCAATGACATCATCGATATATAAGAGGTTGCTATCAAAATAAAAGACAGCGTTTTCTCGGCAATGTATCATCTTGCCTTGTCATTCAGCGTTGTGTGATACTACAATCTGGCGCAGTCGGCGAAGCTAGTGAGCTAACGACGAACTCTTTCCCTTAGCTAGCTTTCTGCCATTCCAAAGGGCATCACCTACATGATGGAATCAAACAGACTACCGCCATTACTGCCTTTCCTGGAGACTCTCAGAGATGCAACAATTTCATGGTTGCAGTGGGGTGATGATTTTACAAATTCCCTTGAAGCGACTGGGATGGACGCGCAACCGCCACAACGAAACAAGGCCATTCTGGTGCAAAGTCTTGAGGTCGAAGGACTCTGTGTTTTTCGCACATTGGCCCCAGAGCCGGCACGGACCCTAGACACGACAAAAGCCGGGCTGGAGGCAAGCAAGGCAGCTGTAGAAGACAAGACAGAGGCAAGTGGAAGGGATAAACCAAGCTGTTTGGCCTATTGGAGCGGCAGTTCTCAAGCACTGTCAACGTACTGGTCGAGTGACGTCAATTCACGTTAGGTCGGCAACTGCCAAATGAGCCGATACGAGAGTACGTCAGTGCCCTTCCACAGTTGGCGAAGAGTTGTGAATTCGGGGATTTTTTGGAGGCAGCTTGGAGACGGGCTTGTTGACGGAATATGGAGCACTGAGTTGCGACAGAAATTGTTCGTTAAGGGTTCACAACTTACGCTGGCAGAAGCCGTGCAAATGCTGCAGACGTACGAGCAGGCAGTGGAGAGCGCAGCTGTCTATGACAAAGGATCGCCACAAACGAACTTAGTACAGCACCTTTTTCAAGGCAGAAGCCTAGATGGTGACTCCACAATGGCGTCTGTGCGCAGGTGTTACCGGTGCGGCTCTACAAGACACCTTGCTAATTCACGAGAATGTAAGACACATAGGAAACGTTGCTCCAAATGTCACAAGATTGGACATTTTCATGCGGTCTGTGGCAGGTGGACAGAGCGGGACGTAAGGACGGTTGGGAACGACGGCGCTACCAAAGAAGGCGTGATCACTGTGCTGGCAATCGGAGAGGTGGAACGAAGGATGGTCGCAGTTGATGTCGTTATTTAGAACGGGCTACTTCAGTTGCTGAGGGATACTGGGTCGTCAGTATCTATTTTGCCAGACAATGTTTATCGAGCCAAGTTTGCCAACAGGTTCCCTTTGACTGCAGCTACAGCGACGCTGCAGGATTTTTCACAGAAGAAAATTCCAGTCTTGTGATGTTTCTATCTTGGTAGGAAGCGCAGCATTGATTATACAGAACACACAACACAAATGCTTAACTTTAACTAAATGTTTATTGCAAACGTCAGAATATATAAAGGGGGTGAAAGGTAAGAAATAATAAAAGGCAGAACAACAAAAAGCGTACATGCAGTGCCGTACATTACTCATCCGTTATTATCTATCACACCATCCAAAAACGTTCTTTCTGGGTGAGCGAGATAGAAGGTGCACTAACACACTCAAAATCGTCACGTGTCATTTCTGCTGCTTCTACGATTAAACAGGTTAATAAATCTCTGTCCCGATATAAAACGCAAGTGTTATCAAAATACGGCACACAACGGCACTCCTTATAGTGGATCGCCAAGTTTGTTTTTCGCTACCGCCCATACAAGAGCCAAGCACTCATCGCTCTTCTCACTACTCCTCCGATTCTGGCACACTTCAACCTGGCTGCCCCTACGGAAATTCTGTACAGATGCAAATGAACATGGCATTGGTGCAGTGCTCGCTCAGAAACAACATGGCCATGACTGCGTTAATGCATATGCCAGCCGCCTCCTATCCGCCCTGAACGTAACTATTTGATCACAGAGTGTGAGTGCTTGGCTCTTGTATGGGCGGTGGCAAAATTTCGACCTTATCTATAGCCCATTTCGGTAGTTACCGACCACCACGTGCTCTGCTGGCTCAACTCTCTGAAAGATTCATCAGACCACCTTGGTCGCTGGGCTTTACGCCTGCAAGAGTTTTCCTATTCGGTGGTCTACAAATCTGGCTGTCTACACCATGAAGCCGATTGCCTCTCCCGGTACCCTGTCGACGATCCTGAGGAACTGACGAGCCCACAGAGAACTCTATCTTGTCAGTGTTCAACTTCCTTAATATCGGGGAAGAACAGAAGCGCGATCCAGTGCTGCATGACATCATCAGCCATATGGAATCCTCTCCAAATGATGCTTCCATCCGCTACTTTGTCATTCAAAAGGGCGTGCCGCAATTTCTGACCAGACGGGCCCGACCTTCTCATTGTTGTGCCTAAGCATTTGCGCCGCTGCGTTCTCACCGAACTTCACAAGGCTCCCATGGCTGGACACCTTGGCGTATCCCGCACATACGAGCGCGTCCCGTGCCGTTTCTTCTTGGCCAGGCCTTGCTTGCTCGGTACGCCCATACGTCGCCACGTGTGACCTATGCCAACGTCGTAAAACACCGTCGCTGCTACCGGCTGGCCATCTTCAACCAATTGACATACCGTGTTGGGTTAGATCTGCTTGGTCCTTTTCCCACATCAACATGGGGAAACAAATGGATAGCTGTATTTACAGACTACGCTATTACGCGAGCTCTACCGACCAGCTGTGCAACCGACGTCGCTGACTTCTTGTTACGGGATGTTATATTGATTCACGGTGCTCCGAGACAGCTTCTCACAGACAGTGGCCGTACATTTCTATCCCAAGTCATCGCCGACATTCGGCGTTTTTGTTCCACGCCACACACTCACAACCACTTACCACCCTCAAACAAACGGCCTCACTATACGATTTAACTGCACTCTTGCAAATATGCTCGCTATGTACGTGTCGCCCGACCACCGAGACTGGGACCTTGCCTTACCCTACGCAACTTTCGCGTATAATTCATCCCGTCACGACACAGCGGGCTTTTCGCCGTTCTACTTATTGTACGGAAGAGAGCCGACTTTACCACTGGACACAGTCATCTCAGCTCACACCTCGTCCACCAGCAAGTATGCCCGCGACGCGATTGCGCGAGCCGATCATGCCCGTCAGCTCGTTCACGCTCGGCTGATGGCGTCGCAAACCAACCAATGCCGTCGGTACAATGTGGAACATAAAGACGTACATTTCGATCCCTGTACCCTCGTTTTACTCTGGTCCCCTCATCGTCGGCTGCGCCTATCAGAAAAACTTCTGTCTCAATACACGGGACCCTACCGTATATTGCGTCAAGTAACACCTGTCACCTACGAGATCAGCCCCATCTATTCATCATCATCTGCTGTGCGGTCCAGTGATATAATGTACACGTCTCGCGGATCAAGCCCTATAAGAATGCGTCAGCTAACGACCCTTAAAGCACTGGGATGGGGCCTCTGCAGCTGGAGGTCATGCTACGCGCCAGTGCATGGAGTTGAAAAAGACAAAGCAGATAGAATGGCGCGAGCTAATCTCTGTGGTTGGCGCTACTCATTTAACCGGCTGTAAATACATCTGTGACTACCCCTCCGAGTCGGTCTCCTCCTCGTAACAATATTGTTCTTTTTTTTTATACGATGTGCAGAAATACAAAGAAGTATGCTTGGATGCATTACACCAACCTATGTGGAGTGAAGTGGTTTATAGAAAGAGATGACGCTAGACAAAATAGTGAAGTGCATTGGACATATGATTTATAAGGGATTATTAACATCATGGTTAGCATCTATATTGGAACATCTGCAGGCTCATATCACCCAAAAAACAAATATTTACTGAGAAAAGTGTACGAGTTAACTTGTGTCTTAAAAAAAAATGCAATGCTTTATTGTATGGCACGAGCAACAAAGCAGTATCTCGGTTCCGATTTTCTTTGCCTATATGAATAGAAATCTTTTGTACAATTCCTGGGTCATTTCTTGGGTCATGTTCCTGGGTCATTTATTTTCAAAGCGTATATTCTGAATTGTCTTCGTTTTGAATATTTTGCTTGCACTATAGTTTTTTATTGCGCTGTTTACTCGCTGGCAACCACAAATCACACACTTTTCTCATTTTTATTTATTTCAAAAGATTTTTGTTGCTCCACAACGTATATTTTGGAAAGGCTATTTAATTGTGCGAAATTTGGCATGCTGCAATACATGCTGGAGTATTTTTCAAATTGGCAAACGCTGTTATCCCGCGACATATGAAAAATAACCATTTTCACGTGGTATTCAAAAGAGTTAAAGGGCAGTAAGGAAACCAAACAGTTGCTTATGGGGTAGAAAAGTGGCTCATTGGTTCTTTTTAAGGTGGCAATTCTTGAGGTATGTTTTGAATTTTGTGTGGTTTCGTGGGCCCTACCAGCTAGCACATTTCAAGTCTTGATGGTTTTGAAGCCAAAAGCTTCTTGGCTGTGTAACTTTGAGTGAAGTGATGAAGGAAAGGAAGTATGCTGACCAAATAAAAAGATTAAAAAAACAGTGTTTGTTTCTTTTATTTTGTTGGCGTACTACCTTTCCTTCGTTATGTTTTATCTCAACCAGACGGGTTTCTGTTGAACTTCTAATTTCAGTTCAACTTTTTGTGAGCAGTTGAGTGCGATCACTCGAGGCACACCCACCCTGATTACTCACCCTGAATAAAGCTTTCTTTTTTTTTTTGCAGGGGTGTGGGTAACTGCAGAAGAACGGCGACTGGCCGAGGCTGTGTATGACCTCAGTGGAGCGTTGCCCGGAGAGATGGTGAGCGGTGGTTTGTCATGGACTGCTGTGGCAGAGCGCGTAGGCAGCCGTTCAGAGAAGCAGTGTCGGACAAAGTGGCTCAACTATCTCAACTGGAAGGAGGCTGGCGGCACCAACTGGACCCGCGAGGATGACCTCACACTCATCAGAACGTAAGGCGGCAGCTTGGTTGAGCCTCCAAACCAGCTAAAGTAACATTCAGCTGACTTTAAAACAACTCCACATCATCGTGGAGTAAACCAACATTTGCTCAAGACTGCCTTTGAGCTTACTGTATTTTTCGGCTTAGTGAGAGAAAAAAAAAAAAAATCTGAGATTTGGGGGTGCGATCATTACGCAACAAGAATCAAGTTGCTGCTTGAAATTTTCACGGTGCCTACTGTAAGTATACCTAAAGGATGAGGCTGTAGAAGACCTTTCTTTGGATTAAGGGAATATGTTCACTCAGCTTTATTGTGCGGCTCCACAAATATCACACAAAAATCTTAAAGAAACATAGGTAGAAGGGTACCAACAAACTGCTCTTATGGTCCTGTTCAATACTTTTATCTATGCTGACTTTGATCTGCACTATACACTGTCCAAGCACAAATGGCTAAAATTGTTCTGTGTCTGAAAAAGTAATTTAATCGGTGTAGTCGATTTGAAGAGAGCTCAAAATCGGATAACAACAAGAATTCACAGAAGCATCACTTGTCTTTCCTGCCGCCTCGCACCATCATATTAGCAAGGTTCGAAAGCTAAGCTTTGCCTGCCAGATCCCACCCTCCTTACATAAAAAGAATGAGCCAAAAGGGGGGGGGGGGCTGAAAAAAAATTATAAAGGCACGTTTGATGAATTTTGCAGTGTATGGGTGTCTCAGTTTGTGGTTACCAACACCACCAGTGAAGTGCTTGCCTGTAGGCCTCGAAAAAACTTCTCATCTGCTGTTGCCTTGTTAACTACATGATGGAAACATTGATGGTCATTTTCACAAGTTTGAGGTGGGTATATTTTTTGTCACTTATTGGGGCAGGGGCTAACATATGTAAAGGGGCTCTGTACGAAGGGTTGGGGGCTAGAGACAACATTGTGACTGCAAAACTGTAAATGGCACACCTCCATTATTTGGTGGCATCCATCCACATCTGTCCTCAAGCATGAAAACCACGCAGAAAGCGTCACTAAACCGATATGCCTTTCGTACTGGTTTTTCTGCGTACTGAGAAGGCTGGTGCAGTCATGCATTAAAAGTATGGTTCGACTGCACATTCTTAGAACACCTGATGAGCAGCACGCTTATGAAGAACAAGACAAGAGCAGAGACCCAGCAGCTGTTCTGGCCTGCCTCTTCACAGCATGAAATGGCTTTAATTTTTTTCTTAGGTAGGCTCCAAGACGATCTCTTTTGAGTGCCCATATAACAGCTCTGGCTTTCTGGCACAAGGTCACTTGAAGGTCTTAAACATGATCTAAGAGCATTCCATGCTTAATAGCGTTTAGATGTCTATGCTGTATTCACTAGCGGTACTGTTTCACCGTTCTTTGACTGGGGCCTTATGTACTTTTTGCATTGCTAAACTAACTAACTAGCCAACTAATTCATATCACATGAAGAAATGGGGCTATTGATGGAATAACTTGCTGGAGCGGCAGGAATTTTGTTCACTTGCTTAATGATTAAGCATCCATGCAAAATTAACATTTCTGAAAGTGATCAATCCAGGTGGAGCACCCACTAGTCAACTTCATACCTCTTATACTTACCTATGGGGCCTTGCCTGGAGACTCTTTATACAAGTCTTTGTAACGTTGCATTGAACTTGCATAATTTTCTGTTTTTGGTGGGACAGCGGTAGTTATTATCTCGGCTCAACAAATTTTTCGTGTGGTGCACACATCACATGAATCACGTGTATGCATGTGTGTGCAAGGTCATATACTGTTTTCTTTTTCAGCTATGGCTTTGTATCTATCTTTTCTCACTCCAGTTAGTATTATGAGTTCATGGTGCATGTTTTTATTTACTAGTATGAGTGAAAGTTTCAGTACAAGTTCTCATGTATTACTATTCTCATGTAAATTGTGGCTTCGTAACTTTGTTCATGCCAGCACTATTGGCACTAGTCTTCTGTAAGGAATACAACTCGGCTGCAAAGAGCTCAAGCCTTTGCTTGCTCGTAGAATATTTAATGTGGTAATATTTTCTGTCTATGTGGGCACTCTTTTGTGAATGAGCTCCATAAGACATTCTTTTTATGACAGGGTGTATGCACTGCAAGTTTCTGAGGAGAGCATGATTGACTGGGTGGAGTTTGCAAAGGACTGGACCAGGTAACATGTGTTCTGGTCATATTGCTCTCATGAGACATTCGTTCACTTATGTGGTGTCAAAAAATTTAGTGCTTTGATCTCATAGATGCCATTTTTTTAGTCAGAAACATTATCCATGTATATAAACTTGGCTCCATAGATTGTTATTATATGGTTTTATTCTCACTAACACTAATGACTGTTTTTTTAGCCTTTTTGTTACCTGTTTTTACTTTATACGCTTTTATTGTTGTTTTGGTATCTTTTTTCTATAACCAATCATGATGTTGTATGTAACTAGTATAAATAAACTGTAGCATTGATATTTGGCGCAGGCCGGAACGCCAGCTGAAGAAGAGAAGGAAGAGTGTTGTTGCTGCTCGCGCTCGCTCCGCTTGACAGCTGGTCGGTTCTACCGCTACGTTTTCCACAAAGTAAACGTCTCTTCTGCTCACCACTAAAGGCGTACTATCAAGTGGTGGAGAGTGCTGGGTACCTTTTTCCATCCTGGAACTCCGCAACCGAACTCTACCTTCGCCATCAACAATGTCCATCGACGCTGCACAGCAGACGGCTCCTACATCTCCACCTGTCCACTGTCCCGGCGTCCCGAGAGAGCGAGATCCAGACATCTTCAACGGCACCGATGAGCAGGACGTCGAGGACTGGCTCTCTTCGTTCGAACGAGTAAGCGTCAACAACAGGTGGGACGAAAACGACAAACTGGGCCGCGTCCACTTTTACCTCAGAGGAGTAGCAGAGCTCTGGCTCAACAACCACGAAGCCGAGCTTACCGACTGGGCCACTTTCAAGACCACCTTCGCGGACGTGTTTGGCCGACCGACAGTGCGCAAGCTCCGTGCAGAACAGCGCTTGCGGGATCGCGCCCAACTGTCGGGAGAGGGTTTCACGTCCTACATTGAGGACGTCGTAGGCCTCTGCCGTCGCTTTGATCCTGGCATGTCGGAAACCGCCAAGGTAAAACACATTATGAAGGGCATCGAGGACGATGCCTTCCACATGCTGGTGGCTAAAGACCCGCAAACAGTTTCGGAAGTCATCCAACACTGCCAAAGTTTCGATGAGTTGCGAAAACAGCGCATTTCAACGCGACGGCCTACTTTCGACATGACCAGCACGCCAGCATTGACCGTTGGTGCAATATCTCCAGAACAGACTGTATTGACCCCGCAAATCCAGCAATTTATCCGAGAGGAAGTGGCACGCCAGTTGTCCCTTGCCCCCTTGCTTCCCAGCAATACGCATGGGCTGACCTCGTCACTGCGCCAAACCATCGAAGAGCAAGTCTGCGAGGCACTTCCCCCCACGTACCAGCCACCACCTGTGTCCGCTCCCCTGACTTACGCTGACGTCGCGCGAAGGCAGGTACATGCGCCGTCAAACGTCGTCGACCCTGCCCACCAAACGAACGCCTTATACGCAACACGCGTACCGGCAGGCTCGCATGTTCCCATTTACCGCCGTCCTTCAACGCTTCCCAACAACCCTTGGCGTACATCGGATAACAGACCTATCTGTTATTACTGTCGTCAGCCTGGCCATGTTGAGCGGTTCTGTCGCCGGCGCGTCCCTCACTCAGGCATTATTGATGGCACCTACGGCTACGCCCCCACAGAACCACCACAGACGCTGCCGTTCCATGCAGCTTCGGACACTTCTCCGCCGAGCCGCCGCGCCTTCAACCCACGCCGATCGCCTTCCCCGCGCCGACGTTCGCCTTCACCAATGCTTCGGCGTGCACCACCTGCCCAAACGGAAAACTGACCATCGCAGTTCCGGAGGCAAGAACTGCGCCACCGTCGAACTCTACAAGGCCTCGTTCTCTACCGAATAATGAAATAACTGTCTTGATTGAAGGTATCGCCGTTCAAGCATTAATAGATACCGGAGCTGCCGTGTCTGTATTGAGTGAAGCATTGTGTCGCAAGTTAAGAAAAGTTACGATTCCGCTTTCTGGTCTCTCCCTTCGTACGGCAACAGCGCATCACGTGAACCCTTCTATGACGTGCACGGCTCGGTTAATCATCCAGGGCGTTCTGTACGTGGTTGAATTTATCGTGTTTCCACACTGCTCACACGACGTCATATTAGGCTGGGACTTCCTTTCCACACATCATGCCGTTGTTGATTGTGCCCGGGCCGAACTAGAATTGTCATCGCTCTCCGACGACGATTATAATAAGCCTTCTATTTCTCGTGTTGTCGTCGCCGCGGAGACTGATATTCCACCTATGTCTTCTGTTATTGTGCCGATCTCGTGCGACCATGCCGCTTTTTCGGACGTCATGTTCACGCCGTCAGAAGACTTCACTTCTCGAAAAAACGTTCTTCTGCCTTTTGCTCTTCTGACGGTCGAAGCCACTTGCGCAAACATTTATGCCACGAATCTCCTTTCTGTACCAGTCACCCTATTCCGTGGCGAATGCATCGGCCGCCTTGAGGACATCGATTGTGTTTGCACCAGTCAACTGCCCTATCAAGCAAAAAGCCTTGAGATCGCCAGTGTTACTTCCGCTCTCACATCCGCCACCTCTTCCCTCGACGTCTTCCTTCCATCGATTGATCCTGACCTTCCTGTTGACCAACGAACTCAACTCTTGACACTTCTCGACCATTTCCGCTCATCGTTCGACTTCAAACAAACCAGTCTGGGCCGAACATCTGCAATTGTCCATCGTATTGACACTGGCACCCACGCACCATTGCGTCAGCGTCCATACCGGGTCTCCCACGCCGAACGCCAAGTTATAGACGATCAAGTGTCTGATATGCTCAATCGTGGCGTTATACAGCCGTCTAACAGTCCGTGGGCCTCCCCGGTGGTACTGGTCAAAAAGAAGGACGGGAGCATCCGATTCTGTGTGGATTACAGGCGCCTTAACAAGATCACGCGCAAAGATGTTTATCCGCTCCCCAGAATTGACGACGCTCTCGACTGTTTGCAAGGTGCAGAATTCTTTTCTTCGCTGGATCTTCGATCGGGATACTGGCAGGTACCCATGGATGAAGCTGACCGCGCCAAGACTGCGTTTGTAACTCCGGACGGCTTGTACGAGTTTAACGTGATGCCGTTCGGCCTTTGTAACGCCCCAGCCACCTTCGAGCGTCTGATGGACAACATACTTCGAGGCCTTAAATGGCAGACGTGTCTTTGCTATTTGGACGACGTCGTCGTTTTTTCAAAAGACTTCGATACCCATCTTCTGCGCCTCGCAAGTGTCCTGCATTGCCTTACACATGCTGGGCTCCAACTAAATTTGAAAAAGTGCCATTTTGCCGCCCGGAAGCTCACCATCTTAGGGCATGTTGTCAGCAAGGACGGCGTTCTACCTGATCCTGGAAAACTCCGTGCTGTCGCCCAGTTTCCGAAGCCATCGACACTTAAGGAACTCCGGAGCTTTATCGGCTTATGTTCATACTTTCGTCGATTTGTCCGTAATTTTGCATCTGTCATGGCCCCTTTAACACGGCTACTTTCTGACACCGAGGGCATTTCGGCGTGGTCTTCCAATTGCGATAAGGCATTCGCGAAACTACGTCAATTGCTGACATCTCCACCGATTCTCCGTCACTTTGATCCTGATGCCCCTACAGAAATACACACCGACGCAAGTGGAGTCGGACTTGGCGCTATTCTTGCTCAACGCAAGTCTGGATACGACGAGTACGTCGTTTCTTATGCCAGTCGCACTCTTACTAGGGCTGAACAGAATTATTCAGTCACAGAAAAAGAATGTCTAGCCATCGTCTGGGCAATCACAAAATTTCGACCCTACGTCTATGGCCGTCCATTTGACGTCGTGACTGATCACCACGCCCTCTGCTGGTTATCGTCACTAAAAGACCCATCTGGCCGTCTCGCTCGTTGGGCGTTACGCCTCCAAGACTATGATATCCGTGTCGTCTACAGGTCAGGCCGCAAACATTCAGATGCCGACGCTCTCTCCCGCTCTCCACTTCCCCATGAACACGGAAGTACTTCTGTATCCAGCCTCGATGCTGTGGCACTTTCGTACGAGGACATGCCCTATGAACAGCGCCAAGACGCTTGGATAGCCTCTATGATAGAATTACTGTCTCAGCCGTCCCAAGTTACGCCCAATCGTTCACTGCAGCGCACAGCTCGACACTTTACCATCCGCGATGGACTCCTGTACCGTCGCAACTACCTTTCTGACGGCCGCAAGTGGTTGCTTGTGATTCCTCGCCACCTACGTGCCGACATTTGCGACTCTTTTCACGCGGATCCTCAATGCGGCCACGCCGGTGTGATAAAAACGTATGCACGTCTCCGGCTGCGGTACTATTGGCGCGGAATGTACCGCTTTGTCCGACAGTACGTGCGTTCGTGCTCCAAATGTCAACGCCGAAAAAGCCCACCACACATAGCCAATGGACAACTGCAGCCGTTGCCTTGCCCCTCCCGCCCTTTCGACCGCATCGGAATTGACTTGTACGGTCCCCTTCCCTATACGCCTAACGGGAACCGCTGGGTGATTGTCGCCATTGATCACTTGACACGCTATGCTGAAACTGCTGCGCTGCCAGAGGCCACATCACGTGAAGTTGGCTTATTTATCCTTCACAATCTCATTCTACGCCATGGCGCGCCTCGTGAGCTACTCAGTGACCGCGGCCGTACGTTCCTCTCCGAAGCCGTACAAGCCCTTCTTCGCGAATGCAACGTTGTGCATCGGACAACCAGCGCATACCATCCGCAAACGAATGGAATGACCGAACGGTTTAACCGCTCACTGGGCGACATGCTATCCATGTACGTGTCCGCTGATCACACCAACTGGGACCGCATACTGCCCTTTGTAACTTACGCTTACAACAGCGCCACTCAGTCTACGACAGGATTCTCTCCGTTCTTCCTCCTTTACGGGCGCGAACCTTCCTCATTCATGGACACCATTCTCTTGTATCATCCAGACGCTTCGGAATCCACAACTCTATCTGAAGTCGCCACCTATGCAGAAGAATGCAGGCAACTCGCGCGTTCCTTAACCGCACAAGATCAAGCGTACCAGAAGAACCGTCACGACGAAAACCTGTCTTCGCAGTCATACTCGCCTGGCGCCTTGGTATGGCTTCGGGTTCCCTCATCTGTTCCTGGTCTTTCCACCAAGCTACTGCCGAAGTACGAAGGCCCCTACCGAGTCCTACGTCAGGCCTCACCGGTTAACTATATTGTTGAGCCGGTTCAACCATCAACAGACCGACGGCATCGAGGCCGCGAGACTGTTCACGTAGATCGATTGAAGCCGCACTACGACCCACCCGTCGTACCCGTTCCATAGGTCGCCAGGATGGCTCCTTTTCTGAGGGGGGGAGTGATTTGTAGCATTGATATTTGGCGCAGGCCGGAACGCCAGCTGAAGAAGAGAAGGAAGAGTGTTGTTGCTGCTCGCGCTCGCTCCGCTTGACAGCTGGTCGGTTCTACCGCTACGTTTTCCACAAAGTAAACGTCTCTTCTGCTCACCACTAAAGGCGTACTATCAAAACAAATGCTCTGCGATTCTCCATTTTTATTGAACAGTTAAGTGGGCCATAGTGGATGCCGTTTGTTTCATAATTTCACGAGGTGATAGCACTAAAACCTTGACGGACCCTTCATGAGACCATATAGCAATGTTAGAACGTTATTGATCTGTTACAAGATGAGGTCAAAATTATTTTGAAATGGCACACAACCACAACCATGATGTAGGAAAGCCGCACACCCTTACCACTTGCCCTGTCTAGCCCTCACCAGTCACATTCCTTCTCTGCGTTCTCAAATACTGCAGCCAGAGAATCACGCTACGTACACACCACGGTGTGTCGGTATGGAATAACCTCATTTTTTTTATGCCAGCTGTACTAGAGTGCCGTCGTTCTTTCGCATCCCATGGAGCAGCGAGTGAAGAGCCTCTTTTTGCTGAGTGACGCTAAGGAGAAACACAATTTCCCTATTATTAGTGGATTACTCTTTTACAAGACCAAAATCTCCAGGCTTGCTGCAGAGGTAGACTTGGTAAGCGAGAAAATTCACAAAGAGAAAATGCGGCTGCCGAAGCCACCTTGACATTCCCGTAACAAACAATGCGACATCACATATTTGATAGCGTTTCCTAGGGCCTACGTAGCTCGTAAGCGGTAAAAATTAATTGGACTAACCTCTAAGCGGTCATAGATTTAAAGGGCCAGTAAACAGCCCTGAGGTCAAAAAATTTTTAAAAGAGATATATGTGCAGTTTTTCTTTGCAAACATGCTGCCGCAAGAATTTTGCGAATATGTGCTATATTAAGAAAGTTACGAGGGTTAAAACATTGGTCTAAGCTGGTTTCAAATTTTCGCACAGCCTGGTCCTCTTCTCCCTTCCATGAAGGGGAAGGCGTAGCCCATCGTCGTGACTCCATCCACTTCGGCAGCATGACACCACGTCCGCGATTGACGTCATCGGTGAACTCAATCAGTCGCAGCGCACTTCCGCTTGCTGTGAAGCGTGGTTGCTTGTTTACCGTTTGCCGCACCAGCCGCGGGTCAACCGTGTTAGCATCAGGTGTGAAGTGTTGACCACAAACAATCAGGTCCCCGGTGTACGTCGCTGGATGGCCGATTCGCTTCAGCCATGCAGCGCGCAGGGCCCTATCGTGAGGCACCCGGTGACGATGCTTCTCCGCTGCCCATCTGCTCGATTTGCAGCCGACGGCAGAGCAACGCTTTTTACCCGTGTGGCTCATGTCAAGGGCGAAGTACATTCGTACGTGCGCACAGGCACTGTAGTTGAGCGAAGAGTGGACACGAAGAGTGGAACTGCGAGGCTGGTTCTTTCACCGCAGTACCAAGAAACAAGGGGCAGTATCGTAGCTGTAAGTGGGAACAGGAACTGACGTTGACTTCACTGATGTTTTTTCACACCTGATTTAGACCAATCGGCGAGCTGCGTGCTACATCACGTCGCCGATCGCCGAGTTGACGTCACTGCGCATGCAAGGGGGTCGGTCAGGCGTAGGAAATATGCGCGGGAATTGTTTTTCGAAATAGAGGCTCTGCGCGGTGCGCAGCGGTGTAATATTCAGAAAATGTGATCGCTGCGGTCCAATCTATGAATTGCCGAGCTTGTATGGTGGGTGTTAAAAAAAAGTAGGAGCCTGTTTACTGGCCCTTTAAAGAAAGACCCTGTTTCGGAAAAAAATTTTTTAAAGCAAATTTTTATGAAACTTTCACAGGTTATGTACCTTTGTGTGCTGATTTCAAACATGGCATTATTGTTTTAATATTATGTGTAGTTGTCAGAATGTTAAATAGGTTTTGTACGGTTTTGAGCAAGATTTATCATGGAACTGTGAGAGTAGTAAAAGAAATCGGCTTATAGCAATAACGTGGAATAAATAACTTATCCAGTAAAACAAAAATGGATGTTTTAAACCAATTCGAACAAATGTTATTATAGTATGTAGAGCGTTTTTGAGTGAGTCTAATTGAACTAAGATATTACTCATGAAAGTTCTGCACTACATAACTTTTGTGCAAATGGGCCTTACCACACAAGCTCCCCTCGCGTGAGTGCAGAATTGAAAAAAAAAATGGATAGTAAGGCCCCTTTAAAGACTAAGTCTGGCCTAAGGATGAGTGAATATTTGAGCGACACGAATATTCGACTGAATACTTCAGTAGTCGAATTCGGTTCAACACTAATCTGAATTGTTTGAAATTTTGAAGCATTCAAAATTAACTAATGAAGTAATATTAAGCCGCATGTGACCCACCTGAAAAGGTGGTTTTACTGTAGCGTTGCCTTGAAACCTCACGTGAAGGTAATAGTATACAGTTAAACCCCTTTATAAGAGGCATGCTCTGGGCAGCAGTTGTTGTCTTTTACATGAATTACATTTGCTTTTGTATGTTTGAAATGTATATATTTTCGTTGCGTAGACAGAACTCTATTTCAACACTGCCATGTGTACCCAGGCATTTTGAAGCTGCATTTTTCGCTGCTTTTAACCTGGGGTGACCCCCAACAATAGTTGGAAATAAACTTTCTTGATCTTGATATGAGATGTCTCTCATAAGCAGGGTAGTTCATATGCAGTTTCTTATTCACCCGTATTTTACTATAGCCACACTGGTGTCTCTTATACCCATTTGTTTCTTATATCAGTGTCTCTTATAAAGGTGCTCGACTGTAATTTTTCAGTTACAAACCACTGTATGATTACAAGGAATGCCATACTGGAGGGCTCCGGAAATTTCATCCACCTGAGGTTCTTGTGAGGTGCTTCTAAATCGAAGTACACGGGCTTCGATCATTTTCGCCTCCATCGAAAATTCCGCTGCTGTCAGCAGTTGAGCACTATAATCACTAGACCCCTTTGGCAGGCCACATGTTCAATTTAGTTATATGTGCTAAGTATAGCAGATTTCAAACTGTGACATATTAAAAAGCTTGCACCCTATTACTGCACAAGACCTGCCCCCATTCAAATTTGCTTCCACTTCGAACCAAAAAGTGAGATTTGCAATCACCTAGTTCTGATTCCTAAAAGTATTGTGAAAATTAGCTGGGTCACGACAAAACCATGTCAGCATGTCATACATACTTTTAGAACTACTTACTATTCTGCCTGAAATTATTTAACAGGATGTTTATTTGCTTAGAATTTGTTTTCAACTTTTAATTTACTACTTGTTCATCTTCTTGTGGCCATTTTAAGATGTCCAGATGAACGCTTGATCATGATCATGACTGCCAAAAGTTACATTGCGGTTCACTGCAAAAAGAGTACAGATTTCAAACTGAATTGTGTTCTTTTTCCACAAGCATTGCATTTAACATGGGGTGCGGTGATGAAAGGGACACTAAAGTAAAACAATAATTAGGTTTTGATCTATCTTTGAAAACTCTTACGTCGTTAATTTTGTCAACATAAGTTCATTGACAGAGCAGAATATAAAAATCCAAGATATAAAATTTCGTGTCGAAATTTTTACGTGTGAAGTCACGAATTTCGAAGTGCATTCGTCGCGTTTTGGCGACATTAGCACAACGAAATTTCCTGAAACTTGCTATTAAGGGGCCTTGTCACACAATTTTCTATCATAATCAGACCTTTGGGCTTAATCTTTGTGCATTCACAAATACACTGGCAATATTACGATACGTTTGGTCGAGTACTTAATTATTGAATAACCTATAAACAAGTCAGCAGCTTAAAGGTTGGGGTGCACTCGCGAGCCGTGACATAACGAGTAGCTTGCTGGGCGAGCGTCTGCCTTCGGAGAATGACATTGTTCCATGGTGAGCTGCTCGTAAAATCGAGATATTTTAGTTTCTTCAGCTTGGCACTTGACATGACGTCACATACACCATGGCAAAATAGCGGTATGTGAGGTTTATGGCCAGTCACTTCTAAGTTTTTTTGCACTCAATAATTCTTTTAAAGTCTATTTTTTATATATGTATAGGCATAGTAGACACTTTACTATTTTTTCTGAAAACCACGAATCGGTAGGTTGTCCCTTAACATGTGAATTTAGTGCACCCTTCACATGTTAAAGGGACACTAAAGGCAACTACTAAGTCGATGTTGATTGTTGAAATAGCGGTACAGAAACCTCGTAGTCTTACTTTTGTGCCAAGGAAAGGCCTATTTTGAAATAAAATCACGTTTTAGTAGTCCGCATTGGGTTAGTGCACTTCAAATTACCCGCCTAAAAAAGTGAACTAACCATACCGACTCAAGTCACTGTTGCCGTGCACAACGTTGCCCGGCTTTACTGCGCTAGTAGCAGCAGACCGAAAGCAGCGGGAGCCACAGCAGCAACCACGACCATTGATCAATTTCCAACCATTGGCTCCGAGACAGCAGACGTTTTTTATTCAACTGCGCTCCGCTAGATGGCACCACCTGTCTAGTGTAACTACACGATAATTGAATTTTTGAACCACTCGCGCCATTCTCCATAGTAAGGTCCAGCGGTTCTTTTTTTCTATGAATCAAACAGAAACGAACAGGCAGCGTTTTATTGCGTCTGTTGATGCACGGAAGGTTCTTTATTTAGTACAGCTAGATCGATCACTAGTTATTAATTGTAGGCGGTCTGTCTGATGTCATCGGGATCATATTGAGAATTTCCTACTGTGGCGCATGTGTTTTTGTGCATTTACCTTAATTTATCGATAAGTAGGGCACTGTTGATAATATTGTCGTTTTAGATGTTGTTATACATTGAGCTTTCGCTCTGACGTAAATTGTTATTTGACATTAAAGTCCCTTTAAGGGGCCATGGCATGATTGAAGATCCTGTGGTCCAGCTCTTTAATACCGATGACGTAGAGCTCATGACAAACGATAGTGAAGAGCCATAATAAACTTTTCAGCACGCTGATTTTTGCAATCATATGCATAAATCCCATTTTATTTATGTGCCAAAATAGCTGATGCAGCAGCAAACCTAAGAACATTGCGAAATAAAAGCTGCTTAGCCTACCTTCATTCGAATGCATGATTGTTGGAAAATAAACAAGATGCTACAGATGCGCTCATTCATTCTCCTGCTGTTTACATTAATGCAATAATGCTCTCAGAAATTTGGTATACACAACATAACATTTCATTTACGTGTATTGGTTATCAAACATTCATATTCTACCATTCATAACGGCGGATGGTGGCGTGTTACTGCTGGTTAGTCGTGCTCACGAAGTGCAAACTCTAGAGGAATTCACTATTTCAACCGATAATTATCAGATATTAACAGCACAAAATGGCCCAGAGAATATTTCTGTGTTCTACGACCTTCAAATGCTCGAATGTCAACTATTGCTTCATTTTTTAAAGAAAATAGCCCCACCGCAGTGGTCTAGTGGCTAAGGTACTCGGCTGCTGACCCGCAGGTCGCGGGATCGAATCCCTGCTGCGGCGGCTGCATTTACGATGGAGGCGGAAATGATGTAGGCTTGTGTGCTCAGATTTGGGTGCACGTTAAAGAACCCCAGGTGGTCTAAATTTCCGGAGCCCTCCACTACGGTGTCTCTCATAATCATAAAGTGGTTTTGGGACGTTAAACCCCACATATCGATCGAAGAAAATAATGGAATTTGTCTCACAAAATAAATATGTATTGTTTCTCAGTGGTGACCTGAACATAGACGCGTTGTCTATTTGCACTATTAGTAGTGGTTTTCAGTCAGTCCTAAGATCTGGTGTTTTTATCAGTGTTATTAATGAGCCAACCTGTGAAGTTGTTAATAAGCCCTGTGATTAATGAGCCCTGTGAAGTTGTTTCAAATCAAACCCTTCTGTGCGGTATTAGGGACCACCTTCATATTTTTGCTTTTATTTCTTTGGGAAATAAAGGAAAGTGCGGGTGTACCAATTGTAGGCTTGTGCAAAATATCACAGATAGTTGGCTACAACATTTTCATATTTAATGTTCAGAATCATGACTGTCATATTTATATTATATATGTCATATTATATAATATTAAGTCATATTTTATCGTGACCGATGCAGATAGCATGTATTGAGCATTTATTATAGATTTTAAATCTATCTATCAGAAACATTTTTCAAGATCATAGTCTCAAAATCTAAGAAATCTCAAAAGCCTGGGATAACTGTTTACACCTTCACAAGCAGATAATCTTGAAAAACCGCATGTACTGGGAATTTGTAAAAAGTAGAGATACCGATAAGTTTAAGGCTTTCAAAGTGTTTAGAAATAAGCTCAATGCCAAGCGAAAAACCGTGAGGGAACAGTATTATCAAGCCTATTTTAATGGTGTGGTAAGCAAATATACCTTGTTGTGGAAACGACTGAACAACCTAATTAGACAAACTGATGTAACTAACGTTGACAGCATGCTTGTGAACAACTGCACGCGGCAGCTCTCTGAAATATTCTAAATGATCATTTTATAGATGTTGGAGAGCCGAGAAATTGTAACACAATAAGCATTCTCTCGATCCATAACACAGCAAGCTTTGCTGACTATATAATGTTCTTTCCCACAACTGAAAATGAAGTTAAAAATGTGTTTCACAGCCTAAATCATTCAAAGTCACGTGATGCTAATGATGTGTAAAGTAGGCCAATCAAATTTTTTATACACATACGTGGTACCGATTTTAGCTGAAATTTATAACTTATGCTTAGGACAGAGCTGCTTTTCAAAGAAAATGCAAATTGCAGAGGTTCCGTATTTACTCATGTAATGAACACACTTTTTTTTTCTGGAAAAATTAGAGCAAAGTTGGAGGTGTGTTTATTATGTGGGACAAACTTTATGAAATTTTTTTCGGTATGAGCAAAAAAATGTGGTAATGAAAAAAGAAGTTAGGTCACTCAGCTTCTTTGTTGCACTTCACTCATCTTTGGTGGTTGAAGACGCTATCTTCTACAAGCTGTTTTCGCACCGCTCGTGCATGCCATTGAAGCATTTCGCGGCTATCTTTTCTCACAATCATTTAACCGCAACAGTGGTATCTGCTGTAACCTCTTGGGGCGCCCAGAAGCATGAGCTGTGACGCAACGACGCACTTTGCTAACTTCGTGACAACCTTGCACGATGACGGCGACGATGCTGTTTAGATTGTAGCAAGCAACCAACATTGCAGCAAGCTACCACCAAAGCATCAAAACAAATCGCCGATAACAAGATTAACAACAGAATACGGCGGCCGCCTCGCTTGCAACCGAAGTGAGAATAGGGGAACATGTTGCGGAAGTAGTCACGATTTTTTCTGGACGACAAGCAATCTTTTTCTGGTTTTCCAAAACCTGCGACGCGATGGCGACGAACGGCCCTTCGCGACAACCATAGTGACAGTAAATCCTGTGATCGCTGTAAAATTGTGTGCATGTGCTAGGGCCTTAATGTTTTGAATTTGCAGGCAGCGACCTTCAGTTGGGGCACGGGAAGTTTCGTGACCTTCGCTTACTGTGTGCTTGTCAGCTGCGATGTCTCTACACTGGCGTCATTCGCGAAACCCGCTGTGGCGCATAGATATTTAAAAGTGACTGGGTATGTGCCGTGCACAGATAGAAAGAAAAAGGATGTGGCGCGTGGAAGCAGTGAAAAGGGGGGAGAGAGAGAGCCAAGGTCACCGAGGGGGGTCAGCATAATAATAAAAAAAAGGAAGAGATCCAACGGGAAAGAAGGTGCTAGGTGTCGGTTTCGGGACTGCAGTGGACGTATGTAGGGAGTGCGTTTATACGCAGGGAAAAGAAAAATCCAAGTTTTTACTACTGAAGTTGGGGATGCGTTTATTGTGCGAATACGTTCATTACGCGCGTAAATATGGTAGTTGCAATTCACAAAGGGTGGAACAAAAACGACCTTAACAATTTTAGGCCTATTTTCATTCTAGCTGCTTTTTCAAAGGGCTTGGAAAAAATTATGCACAAGCAATTATGTGGTTTCCTAGACAAAGACTCACTCATCTTGACATTACAATATGGTTTTCTCGAAGGAAGACCGACACAATTGTCTTTATTGACTCAAAAGGAGTTTATAAGTACTGCACTTGATTCGAAGGAACTGGTCATGGGTATATTTTTAGATCCCTCAAAAGCATTTCATACCGTTCACCATATCACACTTTTAGCTAAGCTTGAACAGCACCGAATACATGATCCCGCGAACATGTCTTTGTATCTTCATAATCGGTGTCAGTACGTTACCGACAACTACTCAAACTAAAAAATAAAACCTATTCCGTATAGTGTACCACAAGGGAGTATTCTGGGACCACTTCTTTTCGTTGTTCACATGAGTGATCTTTTTTTGACCTCTAAAAATTTAAAATGGATTGCTTATGCCCATGACACTGCGCTTTTCTTTAGGGGCACAAATTCAGACACACTCACAAATTGTGCGAACACTGTACTCTAGGACATCAAAAGTTGGTGTGATGGAAACTATGTAAGAATTAATGCTAAAAAAACACACGTGATCATGTTTCACCCAAAGCATAAGGCCCTAAATTTGACAAGAAGGCTGTATATAGACAATGAAGAAATTAAAATTTCAAACGAGGTAAAAACAATTTGAGGTAAAAAACCAAAAATTTGCTTTGGAGCAAAAACAGGTAGTCTTTGCACAGTTAAACAAAATAACTTAATTATTACTAAGACATTGTCATGTTTTGCCCATGATCGTGAAACATACTGTGTATAACTCCCTATTTCTTTCTACAATAAATTACTGCCGCCTAGTTCGAGGTACATCAAAGCAAAACATTACTAAGCTAAAATTATGTCAAGAACAAGTCATTCAGGCTGTAGGATATCTTGCTTTCAAAGAACACATGTCTAAATATTTTTACATACACAAAATAATGCTATTTGAGTTCATATACTCATTTGCTCTGGCTTGTATGTATTGAAACGCCTTGCGAAATGGAAATGTTAGTTATATGAATTTTTTTAACATACATAGACGCGAAACTTTATATAGCACAAGACATGCAGTTTTTTGGTTACCACATTTTTGTCATACTAACTATGGGCAGCAATCTGTATCCTATCGTATTGCTGAAATTTTAAACACCTTAAATACACATGTAATAAACCTGGACAACACGTTTCCTCGCTTCTTATTCACGCATTTCATATCGCTCGATCCCGCCATGTAATTAAATCAGAGCATCAATATTTGTGCATATACCAATTATATATATGTTTTGCCCATTTATATAGAGTTTGTTGTGACCATTACATTTTCTTTCTCTTATTTGGTTGTGATTATTCGTTGCCACATATTATTTTCTCAAATGTTTATTGCATATTTTATTGGTGTCGTGGCATAGCGTTGCTACATTTGTGGATGAAAAAAAAAAAGTCAGCTCACTTTATGCATCCTTATGCTATTGTATTTATACTTATGCAAAGTGCCTTCCTTGGCTTATTGTTAGCCATGTACCTATAGTCGGTGCTGCATACTGTCAGACTGTAACACAAGGAGCCAGGCTGAGTCAAGCTGCAGTAAGGCAGGGTTTTTCTGCAACCCCCTTTCTCCTTGCTGAGATGAAATCAAACAAAAAAGTATCTCCTTCAGAACCTAATATCACCTGTATAGTTATTACGAACCTAAAGTATCCAATTAGTATAAACTGAGAATTCTAAGAATTTTTACATCACAATTTTGCTTGCCCATCAGAATGTTCTATGTGTACTTTCTTGATAGTTATCTACATTCTACAGTTAATGTGGAGTAAAATAAGCCATTAATGGCTCAGAATCACAAATTTTTGGCCCAAAAAGTTTGTCCCTAACAAACTATACTCCTCCACACTCTCATGACACAAAAAAAAACTGTGCATATTACTATAAAACTAATTACATATTTAAAGTCAGCATTAGGCCTATTTATACAGCAGAAAATTTTATTATCCTAGGCTGCAGATTATATCTTTTTTTTTTCAGAATGCATCTTTTTAAAGTGGGACCCATCATCAGGTTTCGCAATTTTGAGCTGATAAGTGCCATGCATTAAAGCGGCGTTTATGATCACATATGCCGAAATTTGCAACATTACCCGCTGCATAAATGGGTCTAATTTCAAGCTCAATACCGCTTGCCCTTCTTCTCACATGCTTGTGCCCAAAGAATGAGGGCGTGACATAGACGTGGAAATTGCCCTACGTAGACGGTAATGCTGTGACGTCGGTCCTCTACATAGACGGCTGTGCTCTGACGTCGCCAACAGTAGCACGTGACATGGCGAAAATAATTGACGCGACATGTCGTTTGTGCAAATTATTGCTTGAATAGATGAATAAAACTTGACAGAAATATAGACACACACAAAGGGAATGTGTGTATATTTTTTAACTTTTTTGGTGAATTGCAGCAACATGCGGGGCTAGTGTGCCTCTGTTTTGCATGCGTTTGTGTTCCCACGATGCCCCGCAGTTAATACATTGAGCAGTAGCCAACCCTGGAAACGAAAGTAATGTTTTAATGCATTCAAGCACTCATTACGCTCATTTGTTTTACCACGCTCAAGTAAATGTTAATGCGGCACTAGCTCATGGTACCGCCACTCTTGTGCCAGTGAAATGGTGGCAGTTTTCGTGCTCGGTAATGCGGGGCAAGCGGCAAGGGTTTCAAGCTCGCCTCCTTGCATCATAGTTTGACGCTGCTTCAAATTACCCGTTCTCTCGGCTCGTAACAAATCGATTGAAAAAATACCTGTGGCATCGGACACACAGCAACTGCCATGGTCTAACTAAAATTCGTTATGGGGCCTAGTGAGGGGTCTTTTAACTTCGACAGCATTTATTCACTGTGGTGCCTTCTTGTTTTATAGTGTTCGATCTCCACAGTGGTTACGTGGGAAGTGGTGGTGTTTGAAGAGGTCTGTCCCAAAGCTCATGGTACCGCCACTCTTGTGCCAGTGAAATGGTGGCAGTTTTCGTGCTCGGTAATGCGGGGCAAGCGGCAAGGGCTTCAAGCTCGCCTCCTTGCATCATAGTTTGACGCTGCTTCAAATTACCAGTTCTCTCGGCTCGTAACAAATCGATTGAAAAAATACCTGTGGCATCGAACACACAGCAACTGCCATGGTCTAACTAAAATTCGTTATGGGGCCTAGTGAGGGGTCTTTTAACTTCGACAGCATTTATTCACTGTGGTGCCTTCTTGTTTTATAGTGTTCGATCTCCACAGTGGTTACGTGGGAAGTGGTGGAGTTTGAAGAGGTCTGTCCCAAATGCTGGCAAACTAGCATTTCGAGGTACGTCTCTGTAAAAGTTTCGTTCACACTGCAAAGAAACGAAGTATTGGCTGCATGTGTATCTGCAAATGGCTTTGCCGCACTGTCAGCAACTTTTATCTGTTTTACGCGTAAGTGTACGTGACATGTCAGTGAAATTGGTAAGATTATGTTTTGGGGGGAGCTTTGCAACCAAGGAGGAATGATTCATACCCACTATAAGGAATCGGCGAAGATGCAGATGCTTTTGTCATGCAAGCTTGCTGTTTTGGAAACTGGCAAGATTATGTTGGACACTGTGAGAGAAGCAACTGCCTCATGAGGAAGAGCGCACCAGAAGGTATAGAGAAGTTCTCAAAAGGGGGGTGAGGAGGCATGGCCATAAAAGAGGGAAGTTTCATAAAAAGAGACAATATGTAAATAGGGCAGCACACAAGAAAGAGAGACAAAGCTATGTATGTCTCGTCTCTCTCGCTTGTGTCCTTTTTGTGCTTATCGTCTTTTTTTTGTAAACAATTCACCAACTAGCCCCTCTCTCACCAGTTATTACTAGAGGCAAGACACGGCACTTGCACGCAATGCGGCTCCCCTCAAGTCCGGCCGTTGCAAAAAGTACACCAGGTTTACCTTCTTTGGTAATTCTAATGGATATTGTGTGTGTCTTAGATCTACCACTTTCATGTAGTGGGTAGGCATGCCGAAGCCTCTAGAAGGGTATTTGAAACTGAATAACCCCAACACTTACATAAAATCGAATAATTTCTAATACATTTTATGTGCAGTGAAAAAGAAAAAAAGAATAACACTCAAATGTCTTGCATAACCCATCTTCCTTATAAGCGACACTGACGTAAGAGACAAATGAAGTAGTGGTTCATATGACAATGCATACGTGCTATCGCCATATAAAAGATTTCTCCCTGGTGCAATGTCTCATATAAGGAGGCTCAACTGTAATTGTTTATGCTTATTGCATTATGTTTTGTGCGATTTGAAACTTAGTACTATGATTTACACCTTTGCTGTATATTTGCGCTGTAATTTTTTTCCATTGCTAATTTTTTCCCCACTTGTAATCCCTACAATTTATTAAGAAAGAGTCAGTGAAAGCATGTTGTTTACCATTGTTACAGTCATTGGGTCTCATTTGATTGGTTAATTTCTAACAATCGGTTCGCTTCGAACTGTATGAGGCCTGTGCCAAGGTTACATGTATGCCACTCTCATCAAGTTAAGCTAGCAGCAGTCTCTTGCTTGTGGAGCTCTCTCCCTTGTCAACACCTTGGCGTGCCTGATGATCTTAGCCCATTGACTCCATTTTTTCCTGCAGAGATTTGCAGTTACTTGTATGAAAACTATTGCCCAAAGATGGAGCTGCAGGATGAAGGGGCGACCAGCTCGCAAACAACGCTCGACGAGCTCTCGCAGCAGCATACAAAAATTGTTGTACCTGGCGCACCTCTCAGGATTCTTAAGGCTGCTGCACCACCACAAATGCCAGGGATAACAACTCTTCCCATTGGCAAGTTTTTATTTACTTTTTGGTACAGTATGTTTATTGAACACAGGAACCGTTGCAAATAACCACTTGTTTTTATCCAACTGGCACTGAACGTCAATGAATGTTCTTTTACAACCTCTTCAGTCCCGAGGAGGAAATCCCAACTCAATTTATGTATAACTTATTAATTTTGTTCTTCTGCATACAAAAAAGTGGGAAAATATTCATTCGCATGAACAATGAAAAATTGGCAAAATTTAAACATTTGTTCAAATAAGTTTAATTAATAAAATGTATTTGACCTGTTAAACAGCTGTTAGCCACAATTTACCACCCACATTATGCATAAAAGTTTATTACAGGTTCATTGGAGGCTCTTCATTACTAGTTCTATCACACATCTGCATAGAAATAAACCGCAGAAATGTCTACAAGGATGAAATAGTTGACATTTGCAGGGAAATGGTATTTTCAAACCTGGCGTGCACACAGATGCCTGAAATGGAGTGCCATCTCATTGAGACGGGACACCACTTGAATGTTTTTTTTTTTTATGGGTAAATTTTGATCAAACTTCCATCCTTTGCGTATTTTGACATGCTGATTTCAAATATGCAATTACTTTTTCTGTGCAACAAGTACTTTTTAAAATATTGAGAAATTCATTTAGAGGTGAGTTTTTTATTGAATGTTGGTAGTGATAAAAGACAGTGGCATATGAAAATGGTGTTGTATGGTCAAAGCTTGCAGTGCTACAAGAATGAATGCTCTAGACTGATTTGGGCCAAAGTTACAACATGTCAAACTTTTGTAAGCAAAATGCTTGAGTAACACCTAGGAGAAATTATTACTTTTTGAAAATATCTCTCATGTTATTCATTCAAACTTTATGCCTACTGCACTCCCCATATGTCCCCTTTTCTAACAAAACAAGAATCACTGCAATAGGATTAGTAACCTCAGAGGTATCGTCACTTCTAAACTACACTATAATCAAAAACACAGTTTTGGGAAACAAGAAAAAACATTTCAGGAAAAGTTAGAAATAATTATGGAAACCTCTTGAACACTACAGTGATTGAGGATAATGTACGGGTTAAATCAGGCAAGAATGAATATTTTACTATAATCTCGAAAATTAGGACATCTGAAAATTTTTTTGTAAAACCCAATAATAACTTCAAAAAAATGATTTTATAAATTTTGTTTGATAATGTGTAACTATTTACTAATCCTGCTGTGCTTGTAAATTCACCACCTTGCTGACAAAAAAATTATTGAGACTGGTTGAGTAGAACCAGAGATATTGTTGCTCCATAAAGTAAACTCTTTAACTGAATACCACGTAGTAAGTCATTCACAGTACGACTTCAAGAAAAGGAAATCTATGGAAATGGCGCTATTGCAAATTAAAAATAAAATTCTGAACAACATAGAAAACAAACTTTTTACTGTTGGCTTATTTATAGATTTAAGGAAAGCATTTGACTGTGTGAATCATGATATTCTCAAGTCTAAACTACACGACTATGGTATTTGCGGCATTGCTCTTTAACTCGTGAAAAGTTATCTCTGTAACAGAAAGCAGTGAGTGAAGGTCGGTGAACTGGCATCTCCAACTTCTATTGTGAAATACGGGGTGCTCCAGGGCTCCATTCTAGAACCTTTGTTTTTCATACTTTACATAAATGATTTATGTGATGTGCCTGACTCACCGAAACTGGTCATGTACGCTTATGACACCAACATATTATTTTCCACGCAAACTTTAAGTGACTCAGAACACTTCAATAAATAATTACTTAATTTAGCTTTAACAATGGCTGGACTTTAACAGATTGTTTAAGGGGGCAGACTGCTCTTTGGGACCAAAAAGTGACAAAAATATTCATTTTTAAAAATTGACATATTTGGTTTCTGCAAGTATTTTTCTATCTCTCTGCAAATTTTCATGCACCAAGAAGTAGTAATTTTTTTGTAATGACATTTTAACTGTCCAGATTCTTGGTGCTGTTAACATGCAGAACCTGCAAAAAAAATGGGGAACCGACTTTGAGGCTTCTTTATAATTTGCCAGCCCCTTTGTCTAAAGCTCTACTACCAATTTATGAGCGCCTTCGTGACTCAGATTGCTAAACATGCGCACCATGATCGTTACTTTTTGAAGAAACTGTGTGTTTTCAGTTTTTTCCATTTTTCTCAAAAAAGTAAATTTGTGACTATTCAATTTTGAGGCCTCAATATCTCTGCAGCTAGGGCAGGTACAGCAATATTTCTATTTGCAGTGGAAACCTCTATGTGTGTAGAATGCAAGTATGGGAGCAAAATTTAGAGCACATGCTTTTTTAATTAATTACTAATCAAAATTGTAACACAATTCCGACTGCTTTTGAAAATGTATAGTTCATTTTGCTGCAAAATAACCAATAAAGGTCTAAAAACAAAAACCTCTTCCATACTTTCACTCTATAGTCGTTAGTCTATGTTGGCATATCCTAAATATCACTTTTAATTAAGCACTTTTTTTTCTATGGTGGCCTTAAACAATAGGGAGTGAACTTAAGTTATATCAGCAACAAAGTGAGTTACAGGAAAACTAATTACATATTTGAAATCAGCAGAAAAAACTGTATAACCCTGTGCAGTTTTATCAAGATCACTGAAGAAATAAACAAAAAATGTCTAAGACCAGTCTGCCCCCTTAAATATTAAGAAAAATAAATATATTACATTTAAACCATTCAACAAAAAATGTGACTGTGAACTCACTCTTAATTTTCAAGGAACAGCCCTTCAGCGCGTTTCATCAGAAAAGTTTCTATGTGTCTGATTTAACGGCACCATGTCATGGAACACGCATGTTAACAAGCTATCAATTGAATTGGGCAGAGCAGTTGGATGCCGCTACAAAATTAGAGACTAAATTTTACTAGGGCTAAAAAGTGCCATATATTATGCAAATTTTTACTCGCATCTTTCATACTGTACCCTCTGGGGCACAACAACAACCACATACTTTAATAAACTAGAACAGCTCCAAAATAAGGTAATTTGTTTGAAAATTTTACCGGGCACCCAGGCCTGCTCCCCTATTAATTAAACATAATATGTTGAAAGCCTCCAAGTTACACAATTACAAACTCTCCCTTTATATGCATAGAAACAAGCTTCCAAAACATAAAGAACACACTCGTCGTGACTACAGCATACGTAACAGGCAAATACCAGTACCCCATACATGCACTAACTACAGTAGAGCTAGACTAGAGTATTGCATACCAACTCTTTACAATTTCTTAAAATCCAATATAAATTTCAGTGCCCCTTTCAGTGTGCTCAAATCAGATGTGCAAGATTACTTTATGAAGATATTTTTTTTTTCATGGCGTGTACATCATGTTGTACCAGTGCTCCGATGTTTCTCTTACGTTTTTAGATTTTCCTCATATTTTGCTCTTTGTTTTTGTTGACAGTGTTTACAGCTATGTAGAATCCGCTACATGTGCTGCCCTCTGTATGCCCCCAGGTCCCGTCAAGCTGTTTGCACAGGTTTTTGCCTGGGGCACCCCCAACTAATCTGCTGGAAATATAGTGGATTCTGGATTCTGCTATATGACACCATCAGAAATGCCACTTTGGCCATTCAGATAAAGAAAAATTCTTGTTGGAACATTTTATTGTGCAGCACCTGCCGCGACAGTCCCATTAACGCAAAAATATCGTTCATGAATGTCTGGCCATTCCCACTACAGAGCATTGCACGCGTGGATAAAATGCTTATCTCAAATTCATTGCACAACTTTACACCATCGACTCTGTGCGAGTTCCGTGCCGTCATCACTTTGCCACAACGATTGCACTTCACTATCAGTTTCTTAGAGAGGCAGTAGTCGCAGTCACCCGTGACTAGTTTAGTACACCCGCCACATACTTTCCACCACACTTTGCACCGTAGGGAATCAGCCAGAATCCCGTTCAGGATCTCCAAGTAGGCCATCAAATATGAAGCTGCAGTGTCCGTGGCGGAGGCCAATGACACGGCATTTGCATCGGCGAAAATTGCAGTCTTTCCTGCTGTCGCCGGTGTCGACTCAAGTCGTTCGCATGACCTGCTCACAAGCACTCACTTGGGCTATGTCGCTGCTCATGACAGCTTCAGCAATGACGCTCACTTGCTGATCGCTTCCATTATCACGTTTTTTTGTTTTGTATTTTAGATCACCTTCGGTCGATCTTATACACTGAGTAAAACTTTCTTGGTCCTGCAGGCACGTTCATCGTAGGATCATAACCGAAGCCAAAATGGCACCTCAACTAGCCAGGTTTTTAAATGCAGCGTCCTTAGCCAATCAGACGATGCCATTTTAGCAACATGATTGGAAGTGGCCAATGACGTTTCATGCTTACTTTCTTTTTCCTTTTTATTTGATAAAGTGGCAAGCTCAGTGTTGCCCGACTGAGCGATAAAAAAAAAAATTCTAGCACGAGAGCTTTTCAACAATACCAAAATGGCAGCGTTAGAGTGTGCCGTTCAAGAGTTACAAGAAGCCGAAATAAGCGCGATTTGTCTACAATTTAAAGGGCTTTGGGCGTGCCATCGCATCATTGATTTACTGTTACGCCGCTAATACGCGAGATTTTGAAATGAGAACTTGCACACTGGTGCGCAATGGCAGAAAGAATATGAAAATCACATTTTTGAAAATTCAATTTTTGGCCAAATTTTTGGGCCCTAAGAGCTGTGTCTCCCTTTAAGTGAAGTATAGCTCTGTATACAAGTAATTCAACTTGAAGGCAAAAAAATATTGTTCTTTCAGAATTAGCTAATTGAGATCTCTGGGGTTGAAGAGAATAACTTTTATCTGGAGTTCCTTTTGTAGACCAGCAAATGGGATTACATTGAAGGATTGTTTGAAATATACACTTGTTTTGTCTCGTTTAGGGGATTTGGAAACCCACTTGAAGACCTTCACCTTTGTAGTGAAGATTTCTTGCTTTCTTTTTTCAATTTTCTTGCACTGCTGCCGTTGTTGTTTTGATGAATAATTCACGCTTCTTTGTTTACCACATTTACTGGTAGGCTGGCCTTGTTTTGTATGACATTATGTTGCAGTACAACAAAGCACCAATAATACCTTGGGTTTGAGTTCTTTTCAGATCTGATGGAGGTGCTACCCACCCAAGCAACTCATAACTGTAGCGCATACAAAGGTGTAAAATGATTTAGAGGGGTGTAGTGAGGAAATTCTCACTCCTGTTTCTGGCTGGCCGCACCCATGATAATGTTCATGAAATAGTTAGGGGGGCAGCTTTATTGATTAGTCTGTTATACATTTTGGTTTATTATTGCAAGGAATATCTGCATCTTCAAGTGATCCAACTTAAAAAGTTAAGATTGTTTATATTTTGTGAACTAAAGCAAAACCTCCTGGTGAATGTGCCGCTGTTCTAGTTGGAGCAATTTATGTGTTTAGGCAGCGGTTTTAAAGTGCAGCTTGTTAACCGAACATTAGTCACCTGAAGCAGACTGGTGCAAGGCATGTCTGTTATATTATATTATAGAAAAATTAGAATGGAATATCTGCAAACATATGACTGGGATTTTCAGTTTTCTCTCTCTCTTTTTGTCTGAATAGCCGCACAAGCATTTTTTTAAGGTCTATTTGATGAGGTGTTGTCTCATTGATGTTGCTTACACCTCAGTGTGCATTATTGCAGCTGTTGCCTCGGGTCTCACGGGAACAACATTGCAGCCAGCGGCTCCCTTAGCCCTGACAACAACGACAGATGGAGTCTTGGAAGTTATTCCACAGAATTTTCAGCTTCCATCAGCCCCTCCGCAAGCCATCTTGCTCACCACGCCAGGCCCAGGCAGCATTCCTATTGCCACTTTACCTCCAGGGCAGATCATCATACAGACACTTCCTGTGAGTCGTGTGCTTGATTTTCTGTATTGCACAAGAGGAGCTAGAAGCCGGGTGGCGTATACAAGGCCCTTTTATGTTTTAATCTTTATACTGCTATTACATGGGCACTGAAAATAGCATTAACTTCCCATTGCCTTAAGATGCAAGGTATCATGCAGGCAAGTAAAGTGGGTCCCTCCTTTGTGGTGTCCTTTTTTATTTGGCGCAATTTTTCCTGCATAGAATGAACCAACTAGCCCTTCAAGACGTCCTGATCAAGTAAAGTGGCACTTGCCTTAATGCCATTTGTAAAAAAAAAGTTATACTACATGACTTTTCAATATATGCATTTCAATTTCACAGCTTCACAGAAAAAATTTCCTTCCTTTAAAGTGTATGAAGTGTATAAAAGTGTAAAGAAGGTGACTTTTACCAAGGCCTCTAGAGTGCGGTGGTCGATTCCCCTAATGAACTGCTAATGAATCGCCGCCTCAGAACTGATCTTTCCGACTTTAATCCAGCTGGCAGCCGAAAAGTCACAAAGCGGCCTCAACGGGGTGCACCGAAGATAACGCTTTCAAGACTTCGGCCAAGTGATATCGTTCGCCTGAAAGATGAGAAGGGATGGTCGAGAAAAGCGACGGTGCTTGAGCAGGTTGCACCTTGTTTTTACAGAGTACTCTCTGAGGACAGTGAGCAAGCAGTGCAGGCGAAATAGACAGCATCTACGACCCCCGGCGGAAGCCTTTAGTTTTAGAAACCTATCCGATGATGGGATGACAAAAGATGTGCAGCCAACCTGGGATTCGGAAGTGCCTCGAATGAATGACCAGGATTATGATGACGGTGCTGGTTCATTTACTCCTGTGACTGACCCAGTAGAACCAGACATCGCCGCAGACAGCACTTCCAACACACAGCCTGTTAGAAGATCTCTGAGAACATGTCGACCACTGAAGTTCCTGTCCTACGACAAGCAGTTTAAGCAGACCTTCGAGATGCAGTGTTGACCAACACATCATTACCAAGAAAGGGAAACCTTCAGTGATTGCCTCCGCGCACGCTGGGAGACAGTGCTGCACAACTCTGCCCATGATGACCAACTTTGGGCTGTCCAGCGGGCTGTGGAAGCCGCTATGATCATGAACTCTTGACCTTCACCTAAACGGAATCTTTTGCCTGTTGCAATACATTGCAAGACATTTCAATAGTTGCCCCGCCGCGGTGGTCTAGCGGCTAAGGTACTCATCTGCTAACCCGCAGGTCGCGGGATGGAATCCCGGCTGCGGCGGCTGCATTTTCGGTGGAGGCGGAAATGTTGTAGGCCCGTGTGCTCAGATTGGGTGCACGTTAAAAAACCCTAGGTGGTTAAAATTTCCGGAGCCCTCCACTATGGCGCCTCTCATATACATATAGTGGTTCTGGGACATTAAACCCCACATATCAATGAATCATTTCAATAGTTATTTGTATGTATGTTGTGCTATCTCATGCAATTTCAATAGTTATTTGTATGTATGTTGTGCTATCTCGTGCAGAACGCTGCTTAAGCCATCTTTGTCGCAGTACGCTGGTGCATTGCGAAAAAGCATATTGTGATTTAGAAGGGGTTGTTAACAATTTGTAGTGTGGGGGTGCTAACACCCCCTGTAATGTTGTTTGCGCCTCGTGGCGTGTGTGTCTCGCACATTGGTTGCATTTCGGGTTCACAACTACCGAGCTGTAGGTGGCGTTGTGCTCGGGAGCGTGTATCACCACCATCATCATCATGGTTAGAACGGTAGCGCCGGTGGCGGTGCCTGGCAGCAAGCCTACGTGGCGGCACAGGAAAAAGAAGCGGATTTTTTTGTGGTGGCAGTTGGCGTGTGTCTCTAGTGATGGGTCCCCGGTGCGCGGCACCGCGGGTCGCGCACCGGAGGCCTTCGTGGTAAGTCAGGCATTGGCGAAGTCGCCTTGTGTGTGTTCTTGTGTTTGTTATGTTTTGGAGTGTTGTGTAATATTGTGTAAGGTTGTTTTAGTGCATTGTTCATAATTGATGTACATTAATTTAGCTAATGATATCATCCGTCTAAAAGCAGTTAAATAAGTGTGTATTGTTTGGTTCGTTCTGACCATGTCTGCTGTGTCCGTTCACTCCAAGAGCGTAGTGCTCGCCATATCGAGACCCCACAGTAGTCATAAGACACAGTACATTTTGTTCCTCATGCGTTTATCCGCCACATAATTGTGGATACTATTATGATCACTGACATCTAAAAAAGTTACTGGCAATCATTTGTAGTAGTGTAAGACAAATATCTAAGAAACAACAACAAAAAAAACGTATGCTACAGTCGGACCCCTTTATAAGAGGCACTGATGTAAGAGACAAATGGGTAGTAAGGCACCAGTGGGCCTACTAGAAATAGTGGTTCATAAAAAAACACATGAGTGTACCCTTCTTATAAGAGACCCCTCATGTAAAAAACGACAATTGCTGCCTGCTGCATGTCTCCTATAAAGGGGTTCAACTGTATTTATTTTTTTTGCCACCTCACTCGTTATTGGTTTACGAATACCCAAAATTTCAAGGTCGCTGGCTTTGAAGACACATTTGAACTTGCAGAGTTCGTCAAAAGATTTGACAGGTGCTACAAATCCTAATGTGTACTTCATCATTGCTTGCACTGTGGGGTGGTTCCAAATACTCCTTTGTTATAATATCAGTGCTCACGAGCACTGTGAACAATTTAGGTGATGCTGAATGGTTTCTACATATTTTTGTTTTCTAGAAACAAGCATTGTTTGTTATGCTGCTGGAAATTTGGGACTTTGTGATTAAAAATAGATGTTTTTTTCCTGTAACCTGCTCCCAATTTAATTCTATGCTCCAAATGTGATATTTTGCTGCTCCGAAAATCGTTTCGAATCTTATTTCAGCTGTTGCACCCCTGTAGGGAAGGAAAGTGGCCTTATACTAGGTATAAGCCAAATTTTGGTCCCGACTCATTGCAGATATTTTTGTTAGCATGGGCATTCTATTCACTCAATGTTTTGTTAATGAAAACTGTGTATATACTTTAACAGACCGAGCCCCGTCAGGCTGCTGAAAGCGTCCTCGTGCAGATGCACTTGCCACCTGCTGTTCCTCCTGCAGAACTTGTTGTCAACAGCAACACTAGTCTTGCGTCTGCAGAGCCATCATCTCCTCAACCTGACACTGTTTCCCTGGACACATCAGACGTAGATAGTTCAAGCTCATATGCCATGTGTTGCATTGATGGAGAGGAATTTCAAGTACAGGTCAGTCCCATAAGCAATACGTTAAGTTCACTACAGGACATAAGCCTCTGCAAAGGGCCACGAACAACCCCGAGGTCTGTAATCTGTGAAAAGACATACGAGGTGAATCTGCTACTGCAGGAATATTGTAAATTAATGTGGTAATAAGGAAGCTACAAGAGACGCAACGGCTCTTCTGTGGCTGCTTTGGTTCCTCCCTCGACCTTCCGAACCATTTCTGTCGCGGAAAGAAGTCGATGTAGTTCATTGTCGGGCTTACACCCAATTTAGCAAGGAACAAGGTGTCGGCAGTTTACATAATCAGAGTGCATCCAATGACTTAGTGAGGCTTTGGCCACATGTTACTCAAGTCAGTTGCTTACAGCTAGCATGGTAATGTAGCATGGCATAAGGCACTGACGAGGTAAACAAAAATGCGGTCTTCACACAACTGGCGTGTTGCAGAAAGCACCATGCTTATATTAGATGCAAAGCAGCCTTTGAGTAGCCTGTGTAACGCTGTCTCTTCGTGTCTTCATGCCAATGCGCTGCATTCTCCCCACTCCAGTTGTTGGAACGATGCCAAGTAGGTCAAGTCGCAGCTGCGCAATGACGTCACTATCTCTCTCACTGTGGCAGCTGCCAGTTCCTCCCAACACACCTAGGTCTCACTTCACCCTCTCCGTCGCCCGCAATGCTTGACTGCACGTCAAGTGAAAACACTCTTTCAGCTTATTTATCTGCAATGAAACTTACCCGAAACCCAACCCACCTCCCGTGTCCTTGCGTTTCAAAGAAGTGTTTACTCGAGCAAAGGCTACACTGAGTTTCGCTTCAAACCATTCTTCCAGAACTTGCGTTGACACCCTTTTCAGCCAGGTCAACAGCATGCGCACCGCTGCTGTTCGCATCCTATCGTGGTTTCCTTTGGGGAGATGGTCCATAATTTTTCTTGCTATTGCTTAGTTGATACGCTGACAATGAGAGCAGTAATTCTGGGCTTAGAAAATGTATAATAAATAGCTTATTGTTATCATCATAGTAATTAGCTATTAGTGTTATCGAGAGAAACATGTATGCTGGTGACTCCATCCAGCAATGAACAAAATTTACAAGGGGGGTCAAAAGTTCCCAGGTCACTATTCAGTATATTCCTATAAAAGCGTGCCCTTCCCCCCCCCCCCCCTTGTACCTGGTAGAAAGGAGAGCTGGTTGGTTTTGTGTTGTTATACTTGATGAAAATAGTGTTATGAATGCAGACACAAGTTTAGGCACAGGGACCGTACAGGTTGTGCTTTCAAAATCTGAGTTTTCTTTCTTGTTGCCTGAACCTTTGTCTGCATGTACCTGCATGTATTGGGTTGACAGCATGAGCAGCTCTCGCCTTAGAAAAGAAAGGAAGATTGCATGCTTCTTCTTCGATCGAGAGCGGGCCGCGACAGATACGCTTTTCGATAGCTGGCTACATCTTCATTAAGTAAATGACTTCTGAAGTCTTGTGACAAACTGGTTGCTGGGTAGTCCTCACGGATGGTGCAGACGCCTCCAGAGAGTCACCCTGTGAGCCCAGTCCCAGTCATCACTCCCGCTAGCCGCCGAATCAGAAGATTGCCTCCGGAAGTCAACAATGGGGATCCCACTATTGCGACAGGTATTATAAGCGCTTCAGTTCACACAGCTTCAACCAGCACGGGAACTATGATGCAAAACCGGTATACCTTGGAGAACCCACGGGTTTTGGCGACGTTCCATGGCACAGAGTGCGAGGACGTCGAAGATAGGATGGCCGATACTGAGCGCGTAGCGGTTTGAACCAATGGGACGACGCAGCGAAAATGGGACTTGTCTACTACCTGGAGGATGGTGCGCATACATGGTAACAGAATCGCGAGGAGCACCATACGTCGTGGTGCGAGATCTGTCATAGGCTTCTAGAGGCCTACACCAGTGCCGGTCACCAAGAACGAGTGATTCAAGTTCGTGTCCAGTTGCTAAATGAAATGATCACCATATATATTGAAGACATGACACGCCTCTTCTGATGAGCTGACCCAAGAATAAATAGCACAGTATGAGAAGTTGTGTCATCAGGTATGCGGGGTAAAGAAGCAGCTCTTTGCCTGCCTTGTGCAGAGCTCTCCGAAGATGGTTGTGGTGTTCTTGACCGAGCCTATGGCGCAAGTTCTGTCGAGTGGCGCAAGTTCCGTCGTAGGCTTCTGGAGACTTGCACCAGTATCGATCGTCAAAAACGAGCGAAACGAGTTATTCAGGCCCAGGTACAGTTGCGAAACGAAACAGTTACCACTTACGTGGAAAACATGACACACCTCTTCCGATGAGCTGACCCAGGAATGGCGAAGAATAAAAATTGCGCCATCTGATGCGTGGCATTAAAGGGGAGCTCTTTGTCGGCCTCGGGCAGAGCCCTCCTTAGATCGTTGCGGAGCTCTTGACCGAGGCTGTGACAATTGAAAAGATGCTGCAGCAACATTCCAGTCTGTAGAAAGACAAGTCAACGGCATGTCCACTGCCGACATTTTCGCCACAACTGGAAACAGTGACTGCCTATGAGAACTTATTTGTTCCATGGTGCGCAAGGAGCTGCAAAATACTGGCGTGACATTTCATCCTACATCTGGCTCTATTGCAGCGGTTATGAGAGAAGCTACACCAGGCATCACAGGGTACCTCGCCTCCTAACGGCGCTGCGCCAGTTCCCACTGAATACCGCCACGAGATGACCTACATGGAAGCCTTATAGCAGCCTGTTGCCTCTCCGCCACTGTAGTCCGTGCTCCTCCCACCGTGTCGCTCCAGACAGCGCAGCCAATACAGTACTACGGCGATAGGTATGCGTCGCAATCTTTTGTATGTACCGCTCCAGTCAGCCATGATTTGGAGCAGCCAGTGCATTACATCAGCGATAGGCATACGTCCTTTTGTAAGTTAGATATTTGGCGTACACCCAACCACCGGCCTCAGTGGTTTCACTGCAGTGAAGCTGATCACTTGTACTGCCAGTGCCCATACCGCCGCCTCCGGCTTCGCAGCTTCTCTGCGTACTCGCCACCGCCCCGGTTTGGCTAGCGGGCCCGCAACAACAAAAACTACCTCTCCCAGCAGCATGTGCCACCATCCGCCAGTTACACTCGCCGTCGCCGAGGTGATTTCCGCCGCTGCGCCAGCAGTATTCTACCGCACGTTCTCCCAGTCCTCGCCATAAAACTAACTGCAGCGACTTCTGGGGGTGGGGTCACTGAACGTCGAAGTGCTGAGACCTCCGATAGATGCAGAGATGCAATAATACTGATCTGTCATCACCTATTGTTGCACAGTACGACTGGCTTTCACTTGACAAACCAGTGATGATTGATGGTTACATGGTTGATGCGTTAGTAGACATTGGCGTAGACTACTGTATATTAAGCGGGAAACTGGCCTCGCAGCTAAAGAAAGTAATCACGTTGCGACTCAACGTGCAGATATGGATGGCTGGTGGCAATGTCGGTACTCTTCAGGGCATTTGTGCTACTAGAGTTCAGATACAAGGATATACGTTTGTTGCAAGCTGCCTTGTCCTATGCGAGTGCTCCCGTGACGTTATTCTCAGAGCTGACTTCCTGCACGAATATGTATAGCGCTATATTGACCTGCAAGAGCGTCGTGTCACTTCTGCAGCCAAGCGAGATGTATAGGATGATGAACAGCGTCTCGACGTACATTTTGTTTCTGCGGACAGCATCACGCCTGCTCCTCGAGCAAGTGTAATGATCATCACATGCTATAATTTGGGCACTTGCGAAGCGGTGGCCGAAACGAATTTTGAGCCCCTACCGAAACAAGACATTTGTGTAGCTATAAGTGTCATGCAGCTTTGTGATGGCCGATTGCAGTTGCTTGTTACCAACTTCAGCAACGAGCATTGACATCTCTTTCACGGCACTTCAATCGCTTTTGTCAACAAAATAGAAGAGGTTAGCAACTGTCTCACGTCGGAGGCCGCCGATAGCATGGACACAGACCAAGATATGCTTGATGATGGTGTGATCAAACCATCCAACAGTCTGTGGTCATCTCCTGTCGCCCTTGTCAAAAAGAAAGACAGCACACTGCGCATCTGTGTTGACTACGAGAAGCTTAACAATGTGACCAAAAAGGACGTGTACCCGCTGCCGCATATTGACGACTTGTTGGATATACTTTGGTATGCTTACTATTTCTCTTCTCTCGATGTGAGAAGTGGGTACTGGCACATCGAGGTAAATGAGCAAGACCGCAAGAAAACAGCCTTTGTGACTCCAGATGGCCTCTACTGGTTTTGAGTGCATCCTTTTGGGTTGTGTTCAGTGCTGGCAACCTTCCAGCAAATGATGGACACTGTCCTCACAGGGCTGAAGTGGCAGACTTGTCTTGTTTACCTTGATGATGCGGTGGTCCGATCTGCCATGTTCAAGCAGCATCTTCACTGCCTGCGCAATGTGTTGGAGGCTATTCGATCCGCACACCTTAAACTAAAGCCACAGGAGTGCCATTTCGGTTATGAGGAAGTCAAATTTTTTGGACATGTAGTTAGCGCCACAGGGGTCCAGCCCGATCCAGACAAGCTTGTCGCTATTGCCGAATTACCAGCTCTTGTCAACAAGAACACCGTCCGGCGCTTCCTTGGTTTGTGTGCCTATTATCGCTGGTTCATTCACGGCTTTTCACAGATAGCAAAACCCCTTACTTGGCTCACAAGGGACGACACACCATTTGTCTGGGAAAGCGAGCAACAAGCAGCTTTTGCTGAACTGTAACAGTGCATGCAATCAGCGCCCGTTCTCGCTCATTTCGACGGTGATCGCCAGTAACTACGGCCTTGGTGCAGTGCTCATTCAGTGTCAAAATGGCATCGAAAGAGTCATAGCCTACGCCAGCCGCTCCCTATCACGTGCTGAGGCGAATTATTCCACTGCGGAGAAAGAATGTCTTGCAGTCGTTTGGGCAATCACCAAGTTTTGCCCGTATTTTTATGGTCGTCCCTTCAAGATAGTCACGGACCACTATGCTCTCTGTTGATTGGCAAACTTTGTCGACCCTTCGGGACGACTAGCACAGTGGAGCTTGCAGCTGCAGGAATTTGATGTCACCATCAGTTTATAAGGCCAGCCATAAGCGTAAAGATGCTGACACACTGTCGCACACCCCTTTGTCTCGTCAGCCACAGAGCAGAGGATGACCAAGGTTTCCCGACCACCATTATCTCTGCCTACTTGACCAGACGACAGCGAGCTGACGAAGTGATTTGACCAATAATTGAACATTTAGAGGGCCACGACACAATCATACCATGTCATCTGTCCCACTCGTTGATGTCATTCTGCCTGCAAGACAGCATGCTGTACAAGAAGAACGCTCATTCGAACGACCGTGGTTACCTACCGGTGGTTGCTCGAGACATGCGAGACAACGTCCTCCTCGCTTTCCACAATGAAGCCACATCTGGTCACTTGGCCTACGCAAGGACACTTGCCAGAGTAAGCGAAAGATACTATTGGTGCGGACTTTCAGCAAGCATCAAACGTTACGTCAAAGGTTGTCGGGAATATCAGCTCCGAAAGCAACCATCTGTTAAGCCAGTTGGCTCACTTCAGCCATTTGATGCACCTTAAAGGTTGTTTGACCAGGTCGGCATGAATATCCTCGGACCATTTTTCCTGTCTGCTGACGGCAGCAAATGGATGATCGTGGCGACCGACTATTTAACACGCTACACTGAGACGCAGGCGATTCCATGAGCCATGGCCTCTGAAGTAGCGCAATTTTTCATGCGCCACTTCGTGTTGTGTAACGGTGCACCTTTTAGCATAAGAATGGACAGAAGCACAGCATTCACAGCTTGTGGATAAAGTTTTTGTTCTAAGCAACACTAGACACCGAAAGACAACCACGCCGCATCTGCAAACCAATGGGCTTACCGAGCGACTGAATAAGACGCTTGCAGACATGATCGCAGTGTACATTGATGTACAGCACAAAACATAGGACTGGATTTTGCCTTGCATAACCTTCGGGGATAACACCGTCGTGCAAGAGACCACGCGAATTGTAGACCATGCAAGACTCTATGCTACCGTGTCAAGACTACGACAAGTTGGCACCTGACGCCAAGGAATTCGCAGAGCGTGCCGAGGAAGCTTGACAGCCCGCATGTCTGCACATCGGCCAGCAGCAGCAGGCAGACGCACTACGCTATAATACCTGCCGCAGGTAAGTGGCCTACAACCCCAGAGCGCAAGTTTGGGTATGGATGCCCATTCGCCGCTGGGGCCTAAGTGAAAAGTTACTTAGCCGTATCTTGGCCCGTACAAAGTGCTACGCCCCATCAATGACGTGAACTACAATGTGGTCCCAGATTCAACACCGCAGGCACGGACCAGGACACGACCGTGCCTGGACATAGTTCTTGTTGTGCGCATGAAACCGTTCAGTACGTGTTCGTAACTTTTCATCGTTCACAGGTCTTTGTGTTTTTATTTATTTTTGCGAACTTGCTTGTTTGTTCATTGACTTTTTTCTTATTGTCATGCTTCTTATCTTATGCTTTCCCTTTGTTAGGGTTTTTATCTTCTTTTTCTTCACGTGCCTATGTTATAGCATCGGGGCGGCTCTATGTCTTATTCTCTTTCTCTTCTTTGATTTTAGTCTTTCCTGTTTTTTTTGAGGAAGGGAATAATGCCACCTGCATGTAATTGGTTAGGAGCAAGAGCGGCTCTTGCCCTAGAAAAAAAAGAAGATTGCATGCTTGTTCTTCACTCGAAAGCCAGCTGTGATGGACGCACTTTTTGAGAGCTGGCTTCATCTTGTTTAATTAAAAGACCCCTGCACTTCTGAAGTCTCGTGACAATATATAGCATGCCCAAGTCTTATGTATAACACAGAAATAGCCTTCAATGTTCAGCACTATGCTTGCGTGCCCTTTCATTGTGCTGTGGAACCCTTAATGGTACCTCAAGCATGTGTTCCTGTGATGGTCCAGTGCTGCATTGCTCTATTTGTAGTCAGTTAATTTTATACATTTAATTGGCTAATTATGCAGTGTTGCAGTGCACATCTTGGTGAAAATATTTTTTAAAGCTGCTTGTACTTTTTCTGTTTTCAGGAGATTCATGACACCTCTTGTCTTGGTGAGGTGGATGATCCATCTCTTGTGGCTAGTCAAATGAGTGAACACAGAGCAGAGAGTGTCATATTATCAGGTGAGCAAGATCATAGATACTCTATTTCTCCTGCAAACCCTGTGTGTCTTTGCCATATTAGTTAACATAAATAAACTTAATGTTGTAACAGCCTAATTTGTCCTATCTTGTTCAGATCCAATGCTAGCTGGAAGCCCTGGTTTGTTGGGATCTTCGTTGGACATCGACAGCGATAAATCGCATGTTGTGGATGGTCTGGAAGATACCTGAGTCATTATCGCAAGCCATTACTTGGAGCTGTGGTGTTAGAAAAGCATTTCTTACGCCACTCTCACAAACTTATTTATGAATAGTGCTGATAAATAAAATTATGCTTTTCAATGAGATCACTGTGTCAATTACGATGCACTTGCTTGCTGAACTTCATGCATGTGTTGTTTGCACCCTAGACATGATAACGTGAAAATCAATGAAAGAAATAAGGATAATTGGTTGTGGCACTTATTAGACACTACCATGCGAGGCCAATAGTAAAAAGCTTTAGTTTGTCAGTAAGTCTCAACATTTCTGGACAGCAGGTTACCAATGTTTTGGTGGCAGTAAACCTGGTAATGGCATTTTGTGGGTGTTTTGTCCAACTACAATGCATTCAATTTTGTTTTTTGTCACATCAGTGCTTTCAGAAAAATGGTGATTTTTTTGCTGTGCATTAGTGATTATCTGATTGTCAATGCCCTCGCACCAGCAGTGAAATAAAAAAAAAACAAAAAAGCCATTGCAATGAAGTAAAAAAACAAAAGGTAAGTACAGTAGACTCCCAGTAAGAAGGAAGATTTAAGGAGGAAGGACAGGGAGGTTAGCCATTTCTCAGTTTAAATGAAATGAGTGCTTTTGAGGAGATTGATTTCGTTCTTGTATTCTGCACCCTTCTTCATTTCTTAGTAAATGGAACTCCTGTTAATTGGAACTTATTTCTTTTTTGTCCCTTTAGGTTCCATTTAATGCGAGTCTAATTATATCAGAATCTTGTGTCTCTGGTTAGACTTTGCATCGTGAGTGTTTCCTATCGTGTATACTTCTGTCAATCCATAGAACGCAAATGGTAAGAAGTCTACAGACAAACGAAATTCTCAAATACCAAGGGGAGACAAGGACCAGGATTGTGAACCACGCTGCCATCACCAGTAAGCTGCATGCCAACTCAGCAGCTCAAGGCTTCTAACACAAACACAACTGAGTATTCCTTACATTGACTGCTGAGGACTTGGAGCCAATCAATTTATAGCATGCAGCAATACTGAATTGTCACAGAAGAAGTCGCCTGAGTATCCACCACCTTGTCAAAAGCAGAAAGAGTGTGCGTTGGGTAAATTCAATAGGAGCTGCAATTTAAGCTAGAAGCAGCCAAAGTAGCCATTTCATTTAAGTTCATCACCACATGTACAGCCAAACATAACAAAAGTGCTGTTATGACTGGAGATATTTTAATTATTTTACAATAAATATGATTTCAAATATGCAAGAACATGGAATTGCGTGCACAATCTTACAGCCCTGATTTGTCTTAGAGCTGCATGCGAGTTGCAAAAAAATTATTTATTTATTTGTTCATTCTTTCATTCTCGAGGCCAATGTCGTGAGATAGTGTTGTATCACCTTCCAACACCACAGATAGGACAGCGGAATAACGCACAATCAAAGATGCGACATAATACAGTGAGTAAAAAAAATGTACAGACTTACTGCCTCATGAAAATTATAATTATCTCTGCTTCCCTGGTGAAGAAGGTGATTTCAATTATTTGGTGTGTGCAGTAAAAAAGACGCTTTGGGTTTTACAAAATTGAATATGTACCTCGTAGTAATAACCAAAGAATTGTGACATAAGGTGTAGTGATAAAACAAAGATGTTGTGAAGAAAGCTACGGTAAGTTCAAGTGGCTGTTGTTAAAGACTGAGGAGAAAGGCTGGACTTTGTGGCAGTTATGCTAAAGGCGACTGCAGCTTGAAAGACTGCAACATTCTTCTCGGTGATTACATGATATATGACCATATAAATATTCATAACAAGTGACGAGGTTCTTATGCAATGCTATACAAAATAAATAAGCAGGCTATTTCTCTTCCGGATAGCAGGGATAGCCTTGCATTTTTTGACCACACTTTTTAACAGGTAACGTAGCAACTACATTGAAATAGTTAATATAAATTTGTTGTGTCTTTAAGTACTTCATGTTAGGCTGAGTTTTTACCAGAGAGAAAGCAGCTTTGTGCCATTCAAGCTAGTAAAAGTCAGAGGGAACAATAAACCTTGAAAATGTTTTTTTCATGAAGAGAGTTTTTGAAGTTTTTCATGGTTAGAAAACATTGCCGATTGGTAGTCGAGGCTTCTGAGAACATGTGAACCAAGTATTATGGTGGAACATTTGGCAGGGCCCGGAAGTTAAAATAATTCTCCAACTGAGCTAGAAATCTTACCCTGTTCTCTCGACGAATGTGGCCATAAACCAAATGACCACGCCATAAACCCCGAGTCCACGGTAATTGGCTGATTTGAGTGTCGTGTGCTCGAAAGTGGTCGCGGCAATAGCGGGATATGCCGCGCCATGCTCTTGATCACACTGATGCGTGTTCGAAAAAACAAAGAAAAAAGGGTGCTCATGGTCATGACGCACACTGATGAACAGGAGTAGAGGGAGTAGGTTCTTGCCCTCTTGTGAGCCCCCCTCCCCTCTCCAATGCTTTTAGCGACGCATTAAATAACTGTGCTTGTAGTACGTAAGTAGAGGGAGGATTGGTTGGTTAGTTGCAAAACTTTATTGAGGTCCTGCAAGGCGCGCGTCAGCGCGCAGCGGGCGACTCCCACGTCGGGACTGTTAGGCCAAGCCTATCGGCCGCTCCGCGGGCCTGCTGGACGGCCCAAAGTTGATCGGCCAGGAGGGAGCGGCGTAGGGCCGCCTGCCACCTGACCGATGTAGTGTTGGGGTTAGTGCACATTGCCTTGCACTCCCAGAGCATGTGCGCCAGCGTGGATACATCCCCACATGGGGGGCAAGCGTCGTTGGGGATCACGTCAGGATAAATAGCGTGAAGGGATCTCAGGTTAGGGTACGTGTCGGTCTGCAGTAGTCTGAGCGTAAGGGCCTGTGGCCTATTAAGATTTGGATGAGGGAGTGGATATAGTCTCCGCGCGAGGTAAAAATATTTTGTTATTTCGTTGTACGTGGCAGGCGCGTCCCTGTTTTCCGCAACCCCGTTGGCCCCGAATCGTTGCCCGGAACCCGCGCGGTCGGTTAGTGCGCGCGTGGCCTCGTGGGCAGACTCGTTAAGGTTGGGGGGAGCGCCGTGGACCTGTCCAACATGTGCAGGAAACCAAATCAGTACGTGGTGCTTGATGCCGTAGCGGCCACCACTCTGGAGCACGCGCAGGGCTTTTTTGGAGATTACACCGCGCTCGAAAGCGCGAATAGCTGACCTAGAGTCACTATAGATGACCTCCCTTTCACCTTCCAGGATGGCCAGGGCGATGGCCACTTGCTCGGCAATCGTCGGATCGTCGGTGTGAACCGATGCGCAGTTGGTGATTTGTTGTTTGGAGTCGACGACGACTGCGGAGAAGGCGCGGCTCCCACGGTACGCTGTCGCGTCGACAAAGCTGACGCCGTGCTCCTCACTGTGAATCTGCTTGAGAAGAGTGGCAGCTCTAGCCCGTCGCCTACCACGATTGTGCTCGGGATGGACATTCCTCGGTATCGGTGCCACGGTGATGAGGTCGCGAATCTCACGGGGCACCTGTCTCGATCATCTTCTCGTCCACTTCAGCTGGAGAGTGACCGAGCTCTCGGAGTATATGTCTGCTGATCTGGGAGCTCGAAAGGCGCGCGAGCTGGGCCCGCTCCTGCGCTTCGGCAATCTCCTCCAACGTATTGTGTACTCCGAGCTAGAGCAGGCGTGGTGCGCGTCCTGATCGGGATACCGAGGGCCTGCTTGGTAATCTTTCTGAGCAAGACGTTGATCTTGTCACGCTCGGCACGCTGCCAATTGTGCATGGCCGCGACATATGAAAAGTGGCAGAGCACAAAGGCAATGACCAGGCGGATTAGGTTGTCTTCCTTGAGGCCTTGGTAGCGGTTGGCCACCCGCCAAACCAGCCGAACCGCGTTATCCGTCTTGGAGGGTGCTCGCGAGAAATCCTTGTAACTCCGCTCGTAAGGTTGTGCGGCAGTCGACTAAGAAAGACATTTCTTCGAGAGCAATAAGACCCCTGACCTTTTTTAATGATATTGATACGGGGTATTACTACCTAGGAAAAACAAGGGAAGCGCGGATAGAGAAGGAAGACGACGTTGCCTCCACTGCGATTCCCCTGATATTCTAGGCACTGTACCCCTGAGTGGGTACGAGCCATGGCGGTGGAGATCATCATCATTACACTGTGATCGCGTACTCAGGGCCCATTAAAAAACCCCCATTAAGTTACCTTACCTTGTGTAACAATATTATTGTTTGCTGTTGCCCTTATAGGCGCGCTTGTCCTGGAAGAGCTAAAGTCCCTGAATAAAAGAGCTAAGGAATCTTAGGAAAAGCGAGTTCCGCGTGGATATCTACCATAGCCTTGAAAAAAAAAAAAAAAACCCTCCAGGGAAGGAAAAAAATGCTCTCAGAACTCTGCACAAAGCGCAACAGTTGCCCGAGGTGCTCACCAAACTACTATTGGAGTGCTTCAAGATATTTTATAAACAAAATTTTTGGTATCGTCATTTCACAACATTCAGTGATTCGAAAGTAGAACAGCTCCTGCATAGAGCCAAACCGCTATTGCTATCATGGCTCTGCACAATAGCCGCATAGTCATAGCCATCCATAGTCGTGCGCGTGAAAGCTACAAGGTCCGCGATTCCGCGTGTAACCGGCGAAATTTTGGCGTGTGACAGCCGCGTGCTTTGTGTGTAGTAGTACACTTTGTAGCAAGTACAGAGACAGCGTCTGAACATGGCGGAGCTTGTTCAGAAAAACATCGAGGGCTTCATTCCCGAATTGGAGCAAATGGAAAGGACCGGTCTAGTCACGAGAGAGCAAGTGAGGCAAGTGCTCTTCGAGCTGGCTGAAGCACGTTGTAAATCTCAGTTGCTGTCGGAGACGGCTTGAAAGTTGTACCCATATTCACGTGCAGTTATCTGAAGTTATAATAATCAGTGATGCATTGACTTGCAGAGAAATTCTTAGACGCAGGAAACGGTTCGAATATCGCCTGCGTCGAAGGAAGAAGTCCAAAGAAGACTACTTGACCTACATACAGGTATTACAGTGTTTATTGAGAAGGGGATGAATGATGCGAGATCGCTCTAGCGTATTCAGTGCTTGACGGAATCGAGTCAAGTGCGAGAGGAGACTGTAATGCGAATCGCAATGTGGCAACTATGCGGTTCTTGTGTTTTCAGCGCACTTGTTACTCGAGCTGCCCGTGTTCGTCGATTTGTTCTTGGATGATGCTTATTTCTGAACTGTGGCTGCTTGAATGGAAACAAACGTCTGGTTAAAAACAAATAGACCTAGAATGTATAACTAAAAACGAGCAAGTGCGTTGACCGGTAGTGGTACCTCCTACTATTAAAAACATAAGTTAGAGAGCGACATATGTAGGTTCATAGGCATGGGATTAAAAGAAACGGTGAAAATATCCAGTTACCCTTACTGCAGCTCGTGTGATGTGCCTCCTCTGTACATTAAACCGTGAAGCAATCAAATTAATGTGCACACAAGTCACAGTGAAGAAATACACCTCCTGCCTTTGTAAACGAGATAATATCTCAGCTAGGTTTACTGTTCTTTCAAGCCAATGTGAGTAGATTGATGATGGACTCTGCACTGGTCACCATGAATTGGGAAAGAGCAATGTTAAATTAATAGTACGGATTGGACTAACAACAGAAGTCATTCTGCTTCTATCAGCTCCTGAAAAAGCTACCTCAACCTTATATCTAGATGGTCTCAGTGACCACCGCCTCATTCAGATATGTGTTAGTTTACCTGCATCCAAGCCTTGTGTCTCTCCAAGGCCAATACTTGGCTATAAAAGAGGTGACTATTCATCCATAAATTAGAGTTTAGAAGACTTCTCTCGCTGATTTGTGACCTCCTTCTTCAATCGGTCAGTCAATGAAAATTGGTGCCTTTATAAAGGAAAATTGTTCAGCCTGGTGCATCAACTTATCTCTCGTTTGACAATTCACGTTAATATATCTAAACCATGGTATACTCATACACTTCACACCATTCGAAATAGAAAGAAGCGTCTTTTCAGGAAAGCAAGGTTATTGCAATCTTCAGTAGCATGGGCACAGCATCGTGTTTATAAGGTTTGTTGTCATGCTGTGTGACGAGCAAAACACAAGTTTTTTTCGCATGACCAACAGTCAGTCGTGTTTAATGATTACATCATTTCAGTTTTTACGAAAGAAAATTACACTAACATGCATCTGCCTCGTACATTTGAGTATCGCTTTATGGATATTATAGTCATTATTCCTGCAGTTATCTCTTCCCTAATTACTAATCTTAAGACGTCAACATGTTCAGGTGTCGATAGAATAAACTTGAAAATCTTAACGCAGACCACTGTTCCGTCTAGTACCATTCTCGGTTACATCTTTCAGCAATCGCTACAAACTGGCGACATTCCATATTACTGTAAAATTGCTAAGGTCATTCCGGTCTTCAAATCTAGGGATAAATGCCTGCCCAGTAATTATTGTTTGATATCCTTAATGAGAATCCTATGTAAGCTACTTCAGCACATTATTTATTCACATGTTGCATCACACTTAGAGCAAAACCAATTCTTTATTAAGAAGTCAGAACAACTTTTGCAAGGGACTTTTCTGTGCTTCACAGCTAATTGAATTCACGCATGAGATCTTCTGTGAAAATTTACCAACAGACAGCATATTCATCTACTTTTCTAAGGCATTTGACTGCGTAGCGCATCGTTGTTTAACAACTAAAGTATCATCTTTCAACTTAGATTCACTTACATGTTCTTGGATTAGAAACTTTGTGTTTTTGCAAACAGTGTACTGTGATTGATAACACGTCTTCCTCTCTCACAGAGGTGACATCTGGTGTCCCTCAGGAAAGTGTTATTGGCCCTTTGTTATCTTTAATTTTCATCAATGATCTTCCCTCAGAAATCACGTCATAAATTCTCATCTTTGTGGAGACTGCGTAAATCGCAAAATCGCTTCACCATCAGATCATACAGCTTTGCGGCAGGACCTTGATCGTGTAACCACATGGTACTCAGATTGTCTAATGTCTTAATCGTTGATAAGTTTAATGAAGTGACCTTCACTAGAAAGTGCTCACTTTTAACAGTTCTGTATTTTCTTGATGGTAGCCCTCTATGACATACTTCATCTTATAAGTATCTAGGCATCCATTTGACATCGAACCTTTCTTGGTCTAGTCATATTAACAAGATTACAGCTGATGCGTCATGAACGCTTGGTTACATAAAACGCAATCTTCATAATGCTCCTCCTTTCATGTGCAAGCTCGCTTACCAAATACTAGTATGCACATTTTCCATATGGTCACCTGATCAAGGTTATCTATGGCGAAGCCTGGAATCTGTTCAAAACTGCGCCGCTCGCTTTATCATCAGTAACTACAGCAGGCATTCTAGCGAACCAAAGATCAAGCAGTCGTTCCCTCTTTTCTTCCTCGCATCCCGCAGAATCTTTTCTCTTTTGTGTCTGTTGCACAGGATCGCCTACAGCAAGCACCGTTTTTCCTTGCCATTTCTCAAACCTCATCAATATTCCCATCGTTTGCAGCATAACCTCAGTTGTCAGTGTCTATATGGGCCCACAAACGCCTTTAATTAATCTGCATTACCACGTGTCATAGTACTCTGGAAAAATCTTCCTGAACATATAGCAAACGTCAAAGAATTTAGGATCTTTAGAAGCCTGCTTGGAAAAACTGCCTCTTGAACCTTAGTAGTGTGTGTCTTACCTAATGTGCTCCTGCTAGTTTCTGATTCTTAACATGGTCGCCTATAACATTGTAACATTTTATCCACATTTGTATTATATACTTATCTATTATTGTTTTGAAGTGTATAATGTTATTGTTAGGGGTGTGCGAATATTCGAAAGTTTCGAATATTCGTCGAATATTAAATTCGCACTATTCGTATTCGATTCGAAAAAAGTGTATTCGACAATATCGAATATTTGATTGGATCATCAGGCGGAAAATAACTCTTCTTTAATATTTCCGCTGGGTTCAGAGGTATTAAAACGTTGCCCAGAGGGGCGATAAGCGTCAGAAGTGCACGGAGGCACTATGTCGGCCAGCGACGTTCAACAATCAGCAGCAAAGTTGACGTTCGTGTAAACGTATTGCACGCTTTTCGTATGCCGCCGTAGCGTGCTGCACTACCACACGTTCACTATGCGTTCACTCTGATGTTTGGAGTGCATTTGATAATCTTGCAAATAGTCAAGTAGCAAGTACACCACTGTCTATTTCAGAATGGGAAATGAAAGCGTATTCTGAAGTAGCCGTACTGAAGAAAGACAGTGACCCATGTGACTGGTGGCGGACTATGGGCACCTTCAGATACCCCATTCTGGCAAAGCTTTGCCCCAAGTACTTGCCCATACCAGCCACTTCAGTTCCAAGCGAGTGTGCCTTTTCAGTGGCAGAGGAGGTTGTCTCTGTTCGGAGGGAGCGCCTCCTGCCTGATCATGTGGAGAAACTCATATTCCTCCATGATAGCATGTAGTCATTATGTTTCATGATAACAGCTAGTCATTACTCGCATTGTGTTCCAAATAACAGTGTATGTTGTGTTAACAGACAGGCTGTTGTGTATTTTTTTAGATAAATACATCTTAAATTATTATTACTGTAAAGGCATTTGTCCTTTGATATTCGATATTCGATTCGATATTCGAACATGAATATTCGTATTCGATTCGTATTCGAAAAATTTCATATTCGCACACCCCTAGTTATTGTTTACTGTTTCTTTTATCTGTTTCTATTTTGCGCAGCCATGTGTTTTTTGTGGCTTTCATAGAAAAATATTTCACATTTGTATCATGTACTTATGTACTATCGTTCTAATATATATAACGTTACTATTTTCTACACTTTTTGTTCTTTTCTATTTTTGTGCAGTTAAGACTTTGCATATGGAAAGTATACCTTTGCATACTTTGCATAAGGAAAGTATACATTTTTTTTTCATTGTTGTTTGTAAATCAATATGTCCTCCTGCAGTCTCCTCCTGACCTCCTGCAAATGTCCTCCTGCAATGTGCCCTCGTGGAACCCGTGAGGCACTTGTATAAATAAATAAATAAGTAAATAAATAAATAGTATAATTTGCAAGAATCACAGGTTCACTTGTGTCATTGGGTCCGTTAACCTGCCATATATACTGCCCTTGCAGTTTTTTACTATTATGCTGGCATCACTAGTCTTGAGGGGGAGAGCCTATGTGCACTTTCACAGCTCAGGTTTGGGTGGCCTTAACACACGTCTCATACAACGGGAACCTTGTTGTTGACCCTGGCTCGGGCAGTAGTGATGCTATCATGAAGTGGCATAGTGAAGGTTACTGTGCTGGCAGGTGACCATGTTGTTCTTCTATCCCCTGTTTTGTTAACAAGCGTGCTAAAATAGTAAAATGGATTACGAGCACTCCCAGGCCTACGCTCTGTAGGTTACTGATCCTTCTCTTGACAGAGTCTAACAAGTGCCACTGGCAAAGTAGGGATACTTGCTCAACTTTGCCAGTCATTGCGTATATATATTTACTTGCTTATATAACCACATTCAATGTCTGCACACACTGCAGTGCATATAACATTGTTCATTGAAAAATATCATTTTAGTGGTGTGCAGAACTTACCTGCCGAGTCTCCCAGATTGGCATGGAGACTCCCGGATGTTGACTGTTTTTTCCGGATGAAAATCTCCCGGCAATTTAAATTTCTGTGCCTGATCTGGCTGCATTGACAAAAAAAAGCAGCTAAATCCGCTCCAGGCTTTTCGAAACCTACCCCATTTCATTATGAGTTTAAGAGGCATTCATGTAAACGTACAGTATAATCTCAATGATGTGAAACCCTGGCAGATACGAATTCTTAAAATCCCCAGCCAAATTTCACTATGTTCATTGGGCCTCAATTCGAATGTTCCGAACACATTTCCTAATCGCTGTGGGTGATACGAACATTAGTGCAGAAACCGTCGAACGAAGGCCGAGAGCAGCGTACTTGAAGCTTTGGAAGTACGCCTGCGACCGGCGCACTACAGTGCGTGTGATTGTCGTTGCCACAACCGCTGAGGCCGAAACCGCGGTCACTCTTGACATGATCATGTGTGGCGATGACGCAACTGAGAGAACCCCGAAAGTGTGCGCTCAACCAGTCAAAGCAACGCTGCTTTCCGCAAACTCTGCGGACAAACCTGCGGCAGATGCTATCGTAGATGGCATAAAACGACTTAGTTTTGATGGTGCATGCGCAGCGAAGCGCATTGCGATTGTAAAATGAACTACCGTTTGCCGCAACCACTTAGCGCAAAACCGCGGTTTTGGCAACGAGATAGCGATCTACGAGCACCGAGGGCATGCAGCGGTAGGTTAAAAGCAGTAAATACATAAAAATAAAAAGCAGTTACAGTTTCGCCGCAAGGGCGAAGCAATAAATGCAACAGCAACAACTTGTAATGTAACGCTGAGAACAGCAAGCAGATCGATACGTGCAGCGCGCCGCTCACACACAAATGACGCTGGAAAACGATACTCGCAAGATGAGTGCAAACTAACAGCGTTTACCACTCGACACGTAACGTGTTGTTTAAACAAAAACAATGCACGATACATAATCACAGGTACAGATGAGTACAAACCAACAAGTGTCCCAGTTGTTATACCTTGCTTTGTATGAAAAGCACGCTGTTTTTGCACAAGGGGCCTGTGCGGAGATCGACGTGACCTTTGTGGGCCCGGCAACTAGCGCTTTCGTTTCAGTGAAAGCCGAAGGCACACAATTCCCCACCAAAGGATAAGTGCGCATGCGCATGCATCTATCCATGGGGCAAAGTACACGTGAGAGATAAGCACGCATCGCGACGAGCTCGGCGTCAAGCGCGGGCGGCTTTTTCGGGGCTAAGCTCCTTAAAGCGGCACCCATTCATCCCTCGTCATAGTGCGTAACCAGTCTTACGTTTTGACCTACAAGGTAGTGCCGGTGGGAGATTTCTCCTGCACGTCGTTGAACAATAAAAAATTCGCAGCGTGCGCGTTAACTAAAAGCGGAATTCTCCGTTCTCTCATTCCCCATTAGCAGCCATTGGCATGTACATTGAGCACTATCTGACAAGAAAGGGTTGCTACGTTATACTCGCTGGGCATAACCTCCTTGGTTTTAGAAAGGTTTAGCGAGCGTTGGGCCGCAGTGTCATGAATACAGTGAACTAGTATATACCATGATCTCGAGGTGGGTAAAGGTGGGAAGTAGACACGAAGCGCAAGCCGTAAGAAAGGGTGCGTGTGCCACCTCTCGTTTAGTCCTTGGAATGTCCGTTGGATGGCGGTGCTTCTATATGCGGAATATATGATGAAAATATGCGAGATGGTGGTACTTAGAGTGTTGACTAGATGGACGAACGGACACACAGACAGATGCATGGACGGACCCACGGGTGGCTGCACGGACGGATGCAGGGCCGGACGCACGGATGGATGTGCGGACACACGAACAAATGCACGGACGGGCGGATGGTCGCACGGTTGGTCACACGGACGGCCGAACGCATGCTTCGCCCCACTCTCCATCATTCACCCTGTGGATATGCTGCCATTTTTTTCATTGAATGTTCATAGATGTAGATAGATATACATATACAGTGAAGGACGACAATGGTGGCGACGGCAAAAAAAAAAAAAAAAAGATGGCCTGGACTGTCCATATAATTGCTGTCTCAATAAAAAGGGGCCAGACGCGTTCTGGCGTTCCTGTCAAAAGATTCCAGCAGTGAGCAATGCTTTGACCCGCACTTTTGCGCCAGCCAACTGTGCCGTCCCGTCCGTTCACGTTCACGTGTGTCCCAGGAAGACACACGCGAGTTGTTTTGACTGAAATAGATTCTGCTAGTTGTGTTGATCCTTTGAGACTCTCACCTTAGTGAGAAACTCTACTCTCGTGTGTTCGGCTACTCCTAGCCACTATAAGACTGCAACGCTGATGCTGGTGCTTGCGATCGAGACCCTCCTCCCACCCCCTTTTGTTTTTCGCGATGTTTTTTGTTTGTTTGTTCTTGTATTTTTAATGACCCCTCCCTCCCTCTTGCGGAAATCTCCCGGATTCAGAAACCTTGAACTTGGCAGGTATGGCAGAATGTTTGCTGGATAATGCCATGTACAGAAAATATACATATATACACACATAAACAACATATTTTCTTTTTTTTTTTCTGATTTAGTATGAGCTGAACTTGTACGAGCTGCTCCAGAAGCGGAGAGCGGTAAGAGCTGCTATTCAAACCCATTTACTGAAAACTGTGTGCATTGTACAGTGCTTGTTCACTGTTGCTGCTTTTTTTCTTCCCAGAGGCTTAGCATAACAGACAAGAGAACAGAGATCGATCAGATGATTGCAAGAAGAATCAACAAGCTGTTTAAGGCAAGTCATATTGGTTTCTATTTCGAAAAATTGGTGGTCTTTTTTATTTACGTTGTATCCGCTGTTGTCTTTCAATGCAGAAGGCTGTGCTCTTGTTCAGTGGCGACTCAAAGCTGTGGCTGTCGCACATTGATTTTTGTGTGCGCATGGTGAGTGTATCTTTTGCTTTATATAAAAAGTTGCTAAGGTTAGATGCCTTTACAGAATCCAAATTTATGAAGGATATAGTTTTTTTAACATGAAAGTGTTTTATGCCGATGTCCACCACGGCTCCGCTGACGTACTTCCTTCACAAAAGTAAAGTTGAAAAATATATACTAAGAGATTGCAAAAAAAAAAAAAAACAGAAGGCAAACATCTATCACACGGAATTGAACCAGCAGCCTCTTGATTCTCAGAGCGTGGCATTAACCACCATGCTACAGAGCGCACATTGTCTGCAATGCTAATGACAAGCCATTTATTTACACCATACACTGTATGGCAGTACTCAGAGCTTCAAAACTTTAGTGCATTTTTGTTATCACTGGTGAGATGGCATGACAACTTGCATTGGGCGTGCTCTAAAGGTCGTCACCTCCATGAAGCGCTGCCTTTACAGAGCATGGTCTGCGCGTGTTTATCAGACTCGTAATTTGGGAGAGGACGACAGTCACTTCGCACGTTGCCACGGTCGCGTTTACGAAAGGAGCGCACTGATGGCACACGATGCAGAAAAAATGGTGACAGTTGTTCGCGCTTGTCCTGTGTATACTTGTGCACTCGTTTTGTGTTTCTTTCTGTTTGAACAGTGCACTTTAAGTGTCAAGCTGTGGCAGTTGTTAGTCCACGCTCGTCCTGTGTGTGCTGATTTCATGCATGCTTTCTGCTTGAGGTGTGCGCTGCAAATCTCGAGCTGCTTATTGTTCCTAATGTGACTGAAATTTGTTGCTGTTGCTGAAACAATGCAGAATAAACGCTACCTCAGTAAGGACACGTTTCACTTTTGTGTTTTACCGATTCCTATATAGGGGATTGGCCACGTATTTTTTTTTAACGGAAGTGTAGTCAACGTCACTTATGCCGCATGTCATGCTACTCTTGCAGCAGATTGGTTGACAGGGCATGGTTTCATTAAATTTTGACAATACATCATCATGATAGTTTATATAGATTTTAGGTGACTAAAGCAGAACCCTCTCTCATTTTCCTCCCCCTTCTGTAGGGCTGGAACCATGTCGTGGGAACGCTTTATACCCGCATGCTAAATCTTCACAGTCACAGGCCAGGTGAGTGGTCTTCGTGTTTCGACTGTTGCAATATGTTATACAGCTGTACTTTGATCACATCGCGTGTTTACATGCTTCTGATGCTGCCTTCATTACCCGCGGCGGTGGTCTAGTGGCTAGGGTACTCGGCTGCTGACCCGCAGGATTGATTGCTGGCCACGACAGCTGCATTTTTGATGCAGGCGAAAATGCTCGAGGCCTGTGTACTTAGATTCAAGTGCACGTTAAAGAACCCCAGATAGTCGAAATTTCTGGAGCCTTTCACTACGTCGTCTCTCATAATCATATTGTGGTTTTCTAAATGGTAAACACCATAAATTATTATTAATGCTCCCTTTATTGTAGTATAAATTATTATTAATGCTGCCTTTATTGTAGTGTACACCCAATTTTCATGGCCAGAAACCATGTTGGCTCACCATTCTTTTTGTGGTAGAAAAGATGATGATGACAACTTTCATCTACAGAGAAAGCTTATTGCATCCCATCTTCAGCACATGGAGTATATACAACTTGCATCTGAGCTCACGGAAGCAGCTTCTGAATGTGGTGGTGAAACTGGGGAAAAATTGCCGTTGGGCTGGCAAGAATGCCTCTATGCATGAATAATAAAAGAACCTGCATATGTTGCTTTGATAACATTAATGCCATGTCCCAAGCTTCACATCCCCAGATGCCGGTGCTGCAACACGGCAATTTCAGGGACGTCAATGCAAGCCATCTACAGCATGTTTTCGCTCTTGCAGGCTTTCTTTTTTCTGTCAACGCCCTAGTGCATTTAATATTTAGGACCCTCCATGGATTTTCACGTGGTACATTCAAATACCTCGCAAACCATGGCAGCTTAGTGACTTTGGAGCAGGTACAGACCTACCTCACTATTTCCAGCTAAAGTGAAATCTGAGAAATCAGATTCAGTGTCAGAAATTTTTAATGCTTTTGATTTTCACTCAAATCGTAATTGTACACAATGCTTCTTCTTTTTTTGAGAAAGAGACTCATCATGGTGGTTATTGGGCTCGACTGCCGACCAGCAGGATAGAATAGTATCGACACTACTCGTAATATATCTGAATGTTGCACCCTCCTAGTAACTATGGTATCCTATAACACTGCTGGGCATTTCTTTCCCAGAAAACTATTCATTATTGGCTGGGGACAGCTACAAACATTGTAGAACCAAGTTTGAAGTGAGTGTTGACACAAGGCTGCTGTTTTTGTTCTGCCAGAGATTTGGGTGGCAGCTGCGAAGTGGCAGCTTGAGTGCAACTCCTCTCCAGAAATGGCACGCAAGCTCCTTCAAAGGGGGTTGCTTTTCAACAGCAAGTCGTCCCTGCTCTGGCACGAGGTACGGCAGCCCATTCTTGAGTCTCTGCCGTAGCAAAGCTTCAGGTCGGGTTAGTTGGTATGGCATTGCAATATAGATGTGCTGAACAAAATGCACGAATGATTAAGGGAATAGTGTTGTGCCCCACTTGTCCTGTCTTCTTGTTTTCTTCGTTCAGCACAACTACATTACCCCACTGTTGGTTTAGCAGGTTTCTCATTGCTTTCTTTTGTTACATGGTTGCAGTACTTCCGAATGGAGCTGATTTTTGTTGACAAGGTGAGTCTGGCAGTCTGTTTCCAATGTTGTTGGGGATAGAAATCCTGCGTTAAACTGTGCAAAGACATGCTGCACCCAGCAGGTATTTTTTGCATATGCGGTTGAACTCACTTATAACAATACTCAAGTGTCACGAAAATTTCATGGTTATAACCGATAATTGCTATAATAAGTTGCACGACAAAAACCAAAATAGGGGAGAACTGGCTGTAGTAAGAAAACAATAATATTAGATGGAATATGCCAACAGACATCAGTAATAAGGATGATAAAGCTACCAATTTTTTGTACATACTTGAAAATTTGGACACTTTCACGGGACCTTCACAAGCCCCATAAAGCTAATGTATGAAGTTTCAAATGCTGTAGCCCTTAGAAGTCACAACAAAGGTGCATCCACCGCCACTCCGATGTCTTAGCAGATTTCAAAAGTCAGCTTTGTTGCAATGCCCCACCGCCGTGCTGCTGTACAGCATACCATGAGTCTGAAGGGGTGCTCGGAGGGTTGGGGTTCAGCACCTTGCAACTTCTCGTTTTCTTCTTTTTTTTCTTTCAAGGACTTCTTGTTCCGTACCTTCCGATGTGGTCACACAACAGCCATAATTCATTGTTATAACCGATAATTTGGCATGTGGGCATTGCTGTAAGCAAGTTATTTAACCATAGAAAACATGTAGAAGTTGACAGTGCAGCAGCTTCTCATTGTTAAAATTGGTATTTTTATAAGTGGGTTTGACTGCATTAGGCCAGTGCCTCCTCAGCAGTTTGGTAAGCTCCACTGCTGTGTCATTTCACGGTAGCTGCACCACATGTGAAATTGTAATAGTTTTATAACGGCAACTGCTCTGTCCTAGTTGCCGTGCCAGCAGCCACTGTTTGTGCTTGGGCACTTCAGCGACACAGCTTTACAATGGAGTGTCCACTTTACTGTATGGGTGGATGGCAAAAGTGCCCGTGCACTTTGATTTAGTCGCACATTAAGAAACCCGGGTAGTGGACTACGGCGTCTAGTGGTAGTGGACTACGGCGTTATAGTCTCATCAGTATTTTAGCGTGTAACAACCTCCACTTTATTAGAGCTTGCTTTCAGAAGAGGAAATACTTGATTTTAAATATTGTATTCTTTCTTTTTTTTGTTCCTTAGATGAGAAAAAGAAAGATCGTGCTTGGCATTGAGGAGAAAGAGGTAAGTGGATCTGGAGTATGGGTATTCATGTAAATCTCATGTAGAAATTAGTTTATTTACAGCACCTCTGAACAGGTGAATCCGGGTCACCCAAGCAAGAACAAAAATAAGCTATTTGGCTTGCTAGAATGTAATTGTTATCTTCGACCCCATAATAAAAAGAATAATTTACTCTCACAATAAAACACATGCCACACAGGCTGTATACTCAAACGCCACACAGGCTACTAAATGCCACACAGGCTGAACTTCACGAGTGTCACTCCCTCAACCTCATCGTCTTTCTTCGCTAGCTGCCTCAGATCACGTGCATTTCTAACAGAATACAGTTGACTTCCATTATATAAGGCATGCTCTGGGCAGCAGTTCTTGTGTATTATATGTAATGTCTACTATAGGCAAGGTACCACGCATGCATTTCCTTACCAACCTGTATTTTACTGTAGGTACACAGGTCTCTCTTATACCCATTTGTCTCTTATATCAGTGTTTATTTTAAAGGGGTTTGACTGTAACCACATTTATCATAAAACTGGCACGGTTGTTCTGTTGTCTAGCACTAATTATGAAGCCTTTTATTGTGCATCAACAGTTTCTAGAAAGTGTAAGAGTAAAATGGAAAGTGCACTATAGTACATTTATCGGGACACTCACCGTAGTGATTAGGTGAATGGCCTGCATTGTTGTAGGTGGGGAAAGCAAAACTGTGATCACAGGGGAGTTTGAGGGGAACTTGTTTGTTTCAGTAAAACTTAAATTGAACATTGTTGCGGTAAAACATAGGTATTGCCGTATTGATCATGAGTAGGTGAAAAAAAGATAAAAATGTGTATTTTACAGTGCGTATTATGTACAAAGCCGACTGCTTCTTGTGAAACGTTTGCTTCTTTGTCCCTCCGTGCTGCTTGAACAGCCCATTTGTGCACCAGTACCATATTTGGTCGATTGTAAAGCAACTACGATTGTGATGTGGGGGGGTGAGTTTTAATCGGGTCCTGGAAAAAAAGAATAAAACTAAAACAAACTAATGGTGTGTATTATTGCACTTTTTAGACGCCTTGAATTTCGGCATTCGCACGGCTAAATTTCTGGTTGCCAAAATCTGGAAAAAAAAGCTCATGTTACGTTTGAGTAAATACTAGAGCTGTGTGAAGAGCAAAATTTTGGGTGCGAGGAAAATTCGATTATTGAATTCTGAGTGCAAATCAAAGTGAATAATTTTAGAATATTGCTTGAATATTTATTTAATACTTCAAAGCAAAATTGCAGAAAAAAAACTGGAGAGGATTTTTAAGCATACTTTTGCGAGATATGTGAGGTCTCGCAGGTGGTGAGTGTTCCAGGCTCTTGGAGTGAATGGACACAGCAGACGCGGTCGGTCCAAACCAAACCAAACACATATTTAACTACTTTTGAACGACGATATCGTCAGCCGAATTATTATACATCAATCGTGATCAACCCCCTAAGACATCCTTACACAATATTACTCAGCACATAGCAACATAACTACAAGAGCACACAAAAGGCGGCGTCGCCAACGCTTGACTCACTGCGCGGGCCCCTGGCAGACGGCCCGCGGTTCCGTGCACCGTGGACACGCCGCGAGAGCAACTGTTCACGCCAAACGCCACCTGCTGAAGAGACTCGCTCAACTCTCTCGCCCGGCAACAAGGCTTGCCTTCCGCCAGGGGTCACTGCCGACACTCTACCAACCATGGTGATGATAGCGGTGATCACCGCTCGCGAACACAACGCCGCCTATCGCTCAATAACTGCCCCCCCCCCCCCCCTCCGAAACTAGGCTTCTGTGCAAGACACGTGGGCCACGCGACGCAAAAACTTTACAGGGGGTGTCAGCACCCCCACATCTTTTCAACCTAAAAAAAAAAAATCTGCTACACAAGCTCTAAAAAAAAAAAAAAAACGAACACATGTCTCTTCATAATGTCCGTGCACCACGACATCGCTGCCGGTCGACACTGCTGCACTGTCCGGCTCGACGACTTCACCTCAGTACTGCTCCCGCAACAGCAACGTTGCCATCGGCGCGATGATCCGTCACTCGCGCCAACATGTCTTCCGGTTGCGACCAGCACTCACGAGGGCGCAGGACTGCAGGCAGTTGCGCAAGTCCCAGGCGTGTCCATCGCCCGACCTTACGACCGCATTCCTGGCCAGCGGCGCTGACAATGTCCAGAAGACAGCCAGCCGCGGGTCACATTACTCCCGCTGCATAAATTCCAAAGCACTCGTCAGAAACAATGGAGCAGGGCCTAGGGAAGAGAGCTTCTGGCTCTTCGCCCACGTGGTACGATGGTCAGTACTGCTACCTAATACATTGGTGGCGGCCGAGACGCCCAGCTCAAAATATAACAAAGGTCACTTTTCTCAATTCGTGCATTGCAAGATAGAAAGTGATGAAAGCAGCGTGCAACGCCACGATCCACCTAGTTGTGCCACGTGCGACAGGCGGCTGCGCAGAGCCCTAGGCCTAATGAGTCGCTTGGCAACAACCGGCATCCACCCAGCCTAGGCGCAGGAAAGGCAGCCGCAAGGAGACATCCACTCTGTAAGGTGGCCCTATCGCTTGCCGCACAGATAGCCGCGTGAGAGTGTTTCGTTCGGCTAAGTTGATGAAGCACTGGCAGGGTGGTGTTCCATGATTGTCTTATAAAGGCAATGCAAAGGCAGAATTGTATGTGTACAGTAAAACCGCGTAAATTCAAACTCGATTATTTCCATGGTCCCGTACTTTGCAATGCAAGTCTCAGCAGATAATTAGAAGGGGCGGTCAGCATCAGTCTGGTGCCATGCGCTACTTCCCAATCTTGATTTCACCGCAAATCCGTGGAAACGACGGCCCTTAAGAGCCACAAGGTAATGCAACGTAGCGATACTAATGAGTGGCTGCGAAAGCACCTGAGGTTTGCTACTTCCAGCAAAAAAAGAACAAAAAATAGTGTCGTGGTCAACTAAAATGTGCGCCTGCGGAAAACAAGATGTGCCTCACTGCAATACAGTGGTGACGCGCGAGCAGCATATTGCATGCTTCTCGCAACGTCAGCACATCATGATTTACGCATTCTTTCTGGGAATATAAACAAATTAATAAAGGGTAGTTTGGCAGAATTCACGATGTATGCAAACCTCTGATATCCGGTTTCTCTGGCAATTTGCGCACTTGCACTGCTGGCGGAGTTCTTGCCTGCAACGCCTACTTCAAAAACTAAGTTCGGAAGCTTCAATTATCATGTTTTCCAGCCAAAAGATATTACGAATTTCGTTACACTGGCCATTATTACATTTTTTATTTCCCCAGAAAGAATGGGCGAACGGTCGCATCATGATGGGCAAAAGCAGCAAAGAGCAAGTGACATGCTGTCAGCGTGTCACTACTGTGTTGCAGTGAAGCACATCTTGTTTTCCGCAGAAGTAATTTTGAAAGGAAAAGAGAAAAAATAAATGCGGTGCCGTTACTGTTTCTTTCTATACAGGACACCACCACAACACCGCGCAGGGATGATGTGGGAGTAAAGGGGATAGGCAGGAAAAAGGTAAAAGGGATAAAAAAAATAAAATGAAGGATTTGCCCTGCCTTTTACAGCGCGCGCCCTAACCCCACCGCGAGGGCTTGCAACCGTCCGGAAAAGTCGCCAAAAAGGCCAGGGAAAAAATGTTCGCTAAAGAAGAAGTCGATGAGTTGAAGAGGCGCATTATAAGAGAGGCGTGCGTGAAACACTCGCCTGGGCATGTAGCCCAGACACAGAAAAATTGAGAGTTGGGGTGTACTCACGGGGGAGAGTGGTGATGGCCTCGATGTGGTAACCCAGCTGTCTAACTCGCCGGGCGATGTCTTCATGCGCAGCGAGAGCCGCGGCACACAATCCACAATCCGGAGAATACGCCGGCAGAAGCACGTTCACTGCATGAATTGCCGCCACAACTACGCTAATCACCGCGTCCTACAGGTCGACCTCGGGGGGCCGCAATATCCAGAGGAGGGGGTGATGGGATCGTCGGGCTCGTAGAGGCAGGAGGCACACTCGTAGCAGCTCGAGGGGCGGATGCCAGCACTGATCGATCACCACCGACGACAACGTCCCGAAAGGAGCGGCCCTTCACGATTGTCGCGCTGCCACGCTTGTCGATGTTGTTGACAGCTGTCCTGGCCTTCTCCAGCGCTTGGCGGCAATATGAAGAAGCAATAATGATGGCGGCCTTGCGCTGAATCTGCCAAGAAGGGCAGCGCGGCTCGTTAGCTGGATGGGTGCCGCTGCAGTTGATGCAGCCAGTGTGCTCCGCGGGGCACAGAGCTTTCACATGGCTGCCACCGCAGCGAAGGCAGTGTTTTCTTACGAGCAGGGTGCTGTGGCGTGGCCGATGTGACCCCAGCGGGCACTCTGAAGGGGCCGTGGCTGTCGAGGGCGGACCGGCTTCTGGAGTTTGAACAGGGACACACACCACCGGCTGTACCGGGGTGCTCTGAAAGGTGATTGCGAGGCATCTGTCTCGTCGGATACAGGAGACGACAGGGACGGCAGAATCGAAGTTGGCCGCGATGTCGTCAGAGCCGAGGGTTGCGTCAATGCCTTAGACGGGGCCACGCAGCTGTTCTGCATGAGTTCTTCCCATACGTGGATTTTGCAGAGCCGGCTGACTTGGAGAAGTGCAGGATCCACGAGGGGATGGTTGTCCACTGCGGCCACGTTGCACCAAAAGTTGGCGCGGTTGGGAAGCCGGACAGGAAGTCCCCGATGGCTTCGTGAGTTGTTGTGAGGTTGTTAGACTTCTTGCCAACTGGAGGATACAGAATTGTGCCGCCTAGCTCTACCACTGCTGCAGGAGGTGCCGGGGGCTTTGTCACTGGCTCTGATTGTGGGTTGGTATCTGGTTGTGCTGGGAGGCGAGTTGAGGTGCTGAAACGGAAGCTGGGGGCGACAGTTTCTTCCCATGGTCGTATCCAGGTTGTGTGGAGACAACGACAATGGTGTTTGTTGTTTCCATGAGGAAATGGAGGGGGATGATTCTTCCGTCTTCGGGGGTTCTGCTTGAGTTGGCACGTTCTTGACGGAGTGTTCTTCCTCGCACACACCGAGGAAGAACACTCGCACACTGGAGGAGTGAAAAGAAAAAAAAATGCAAGTGTCCCGGTTGAAAGCTCAACCAAGCCTACTTGTTTTCCGCAGCTGTGCATTTCATTTAATCACAACAGCGTTTTTTGTTATTGTTGTTTTTTCGGTGTCAGTAGTGGGGCCCACCGTTCTTCCGTCTTTGTGGCAAAATTAAGACCAAGTATTGTAGGAAAACACAATCCTTGGAGCTGCAATTTAGCCGGCACAGCGAATTATCAGTCCTGATTGCTTCGAATAATTTCTAGTTCATTGCATCTCACTTTCTGTATGTTCTATTAATTCTAAAACCTACTCGATCCGAAGATTTCTCGCGGCCCCAGTGACTTTGAATTGTTGAGCTTTTACTGTACATGATTTGGTACACTCAAAGTGTTGCTGACAATACTTTACGCGTGAAAGGTAGAGATGCTATTTCCCCAGCCTCTCCTCCTCTTTTAACCTCTGTGGAAACTCAACCAATGTGGTGGTGGAGAAGGGTGTGTTTCATTGGAGTCCGGAGTTTCAAATCTTGCTTTTACATGGTATTATATATTCAAAAATCTGAAATTTTGGATGCTAAAAATTATTGTCCTCCGATTTTTTTTTTACTTCCTGCCAAAATTTCAAGTTTTAGAACAGCATTAATTGAGCCATAAGCTTTACCCCATCTATTGTCTCCTAGTTGAAACCAGCATTTTCCCAAGTCAATGCATTTGCCCCCGCAGCAGAGCCTGAAAGGCATTTGTGCAGCGTTACAAGAGTGATGGGGTGAAATTTATTAAATGTTTAAAGGTGCCATTGTCAATTGGATGACGACCATTTGTCTTTGGGATGCTTGAATAGTAAAATTCCAGTCCGAATCGAATCTTGTAGCAAACACTACTCGCAAAATATCTAAATGGCGGACTTTCGCACACTCCTAAAAAATACGGTACTTTACAAACATCACATATGTGGTGTCTGGAAACGTGTAGTTATCGCCTGCAATGTTTTTCTTACTGTGTAGGATGGTGCAGAAGCTGAAGATGCTGTCCTCAAGGCCAAAATTCCTTCCCTCGTATATGGTGCTGCTGTCAAGTCCATTCCAGGTGCTTCATTTGTTTTAGTAATATTCCGTGGTTTTGCATTTCTTGACAGCTTCTGGGTGGTACTTTAGTTACTTCTCAGCCAGTAATGCAACTATCAGAAAGTTGCTACAGCCAGGAGACTGCATCGTGTTGTATCGTAGCTCACGGGTCCTTAAAATGTTTTCCTTTTTTTTTCTGTTTTTGTATAAGTGCCTAGTCCACAACATTGGCTAGTCATTCTCACAATAGTTTGAGTATAGCACCTTGTATCAAGGAAGGTGCTATCAAGGAAACTTGACGAATGTGGTCCTGGTACTAAGTTTGGTTATATGCACAATTACTTTTGTGACTAAGTAGCAGAGCTATTCACAGAAGCTACTGTAATTATGTTGCTACTATCGATACTGGTTCTGAGCAAAGGTTTTTACTGTATTTTCTCTCTGGCTCCTGATAGACATTGAGTTCGCCTTGTCCTTCCTGCCTATCTGTGATGCCTTTGACTTTGCTCACCACTTGGCAGAGCAGATACTGCAAGAGTGAGTACACATTTGCATTTGGTCGATTGTTTCGATTGAGATTTCATAGGGACGGTGCCCAGGATATTTCTTCTTGGAGGGGGGTGGGCACCCAGGATAAGTGAGTTTCTTCAAGGGGGCAGGGAGACGGGGAACTTCTGCATTTTTTTTATTATGTTTGCTCTTGGGGGGGGGGGGGCAAAAGGGACAGACGAAAATTTACCCCTCTCTCCCGCTGGTGCCATTTCTGAGACTTGGGAATTTTCATTCAACAAATATGGATGTGCGGACCCAGATATATTGAGCTCTAAGAGAATCAGAAAATAGTAAACATATAAGTACGTAATTCAAGGAATTAAATTTCCAGCTGACTCTGCTCTATGAAGTTTATAATTACTATCACAACTACAAGCTGTCTAGCCCACGATGCAGCGGGAGGTTAGGCCTCCTCGTCCTGTCATGGGAGCGGCCAGCAGCATTGCTCTAAAGGAGTAGCATTTCTCAGGACCCAATAATGTTTTGTGTCTGACTATTAGGCAAAAGAAAGCAAATCGAAATAAATGAAAGTGGACAAAAAATCATCTTCCAGTCTGATCTGGACCCACAACTTTTGAATGGTTTGTTCAGTGCTCTTAGATGCCTAATTACGTGAGCTCAGCAAATTTCGTTAAAATTGATAATAAAAATTTAAAAAATGTTGATTTGTTTTCATCCAGTTTTAACTTGAAGGTCAGCACTTGTGTTGGGTCTGTAGTTGTTCTTTTTTTTTAGTGCTCCGCTCTTTATTAGCCACGGACCAGTATGAACTGGCCAAGTTTTTCATCATCTTGACTGTAAAATTTCAAGCAGTAAAGGAATTACTTGACCTTACTGCTACTACTACTGGCTTGTCTAATGCACTGCAGATGACTGTCCTTGACTGAATAACTCTTTGTACTGAAGTGTGCAGACTCGGCATCCTAATCAAGAAAGAATGTGGGATGCTGTGGCAAGGAGGCAGCTCTTAAGCAAGCACGGAACCTTGAGTCTTGTTGAAAATGGTAAGTTGTTTATTGTCACTTGTACATTGCACTGTGTAGCCGTTTTGAATCTTCTAATTAATCACTTGGTTTAGCACAGTGTTTACTTATGCTTAAGGGGAGATGCTACTAGAAGACACTTTTTTTAATATTCACTCTGGAGCAATGAAATTTGAGCTGTTTATAGAAATTTTTATGCTAATTTCAAATATATAATACCGCATTTACTCGCAATAATAGGCGCAATCCAAGTTTGGCCGCGAGAAATCAGATTTTTTTATTTTCGCGCATAATATGCACGTCCAGAACTTGCCCGTGATTAGTAGTTGTGCACGGTATTTCCAAGGATGCAATTCGACGTCTTTTTACGTTAACAGATGCGAGGAAAAAATAAACAAAAATGACCACAACAGTGGTGCCCGACAGCTTAACTATGGAAGCAATGAACAAGAAAAGAAAAGAGCACTGACTTTCAACCTTTCAAGGTTGAAAGTCACCGTACAAGGACTTTCAAGGCTGAAAGTCGGCGCTCTTTTGTGTCCTTGTTTATTGCTTCCATTGTTATGCTGTAACTACTCCTAGGTTACACTGTACTACATATATTCAGTTATGTCCTACCAACTTGCCCAAGTTTCTACGCCTCGTAACTGTACCAGAACTAATTAGGAAAGCATTTCGCTTCTAGACTAGAATGAAAGTACCGGTTTCAAAACGTTCGTTGCATCATTCCACATCTGTCGTCTGAATCATCTGCGAAGTGCCTCCGTGATTTTTACATCTGCAGCAATTTGTGTTTCGTATTACTTGCGGATGGCGCTTTTTCTTTTTTGTCCTTTCTGCCTCGCACCATGCTATCTTTAGTACATTTTAAACTCTGAAACCATAGAATAGTAACGGAAATGCCACCTCTTAAGCATGAAATTTGTATATTGCCACCGGTTTCGTCTGCTGCTTGCCGACTTCATGCTCTTGATATTCTGCAGTTTTTTTTTTAATCAGGAGAGCACCATAAAATAATATTACCAGTAATAGGACATTCCTCAGTTTGGTGCTCATGCTTCAGTATTGAAAAGCAACACACACACACACACACACGCACACACACACACGCGCGCTCGCACACACACACACACACACACACACTCTCTCTCTCTCTCTCTCTCTCTCTCTCTCTCTTGGAGCCGGATTTTCTGAAAAAAAAGTGTGCCTATTATGCAAGTAAATATGGTAGCTTTCTTGCAAGTTGTATACTTTTAGTTCTGCAACATGACAAAATGGAAACCTTAAGCCTCCCCCCCCCTCTTTCCATCACTAACCTTCCATAATTTTTTGCCTGTGAGAGTTCATAATGTTTCAATTAAAGTGTAGAATGCAGAAAACTAATAGAAAATGCATACAAAATATGTAATAGATGTAAAAAATAATAAACATGTGGAAGTCCATATTATTTCTAGCCTAGTAAAAGTTTGCATAGAATATTTTTATATATAAGGAAAATATCAAAATTTAAATGAAGTAATTGCATTTCTCATACTTTAGACAAAATTTGGCCAAATTTCATGCAGATCTGAGCTCCAGAAGTACCCGCAAAAAGAGGAACACATTGAATACCCACAGAAGGAAGTGCACATTGCAGAAAATGGCAAAATTTATGTTTTGAGAGAAAACAAGTTTAAAGGTTAACATTGAATGTTTAAATTTGTGAAAAATGTCATTATATGCGGTGAAATTTGCACACAAAAAGAACCCTTCTAATAGTAGCCACCGCCATCACCGCCAGTTTGTCCCTCACAGCTCTCTTGAACTGACCCCTTGCAGATGAAATGCAATGAAATTTGCACACAAAAAGAAGAACCCTTCTTATAGTAGCCACCGCCAGCACCACAAGTTTGTCTCTCACCGCTCTCTTGAACTGACTCCTCGCAGACATTTCGTTCACGGACAGGGCCATGAAATGCTTGCCAAACTTCTATTCCACTGGGCAGAGCATATTGCTGACTGCTAGCTAGGCAGAAGTTCGAACGAACTTCAATATCTAATTAAAGTCTAGTGTCAAGAGGCACAGCATTGGCGACGCCATTGTGGCTCTTTGGGCCGCGTTTCTGCCACGTAGCGTCGTAGATAATGGCAATGTCGTTCCTGCTAACTTTCCTCACTGTGAGCTCCCTCTACCTCGTCAGATGGGCACAGATGGCATCCATTGCCGTATCACGGACTTTCAGGCTGATGGCTGTGAATCACTTATGATGCATTGGCTTTTGCAAGCTAAGAATTGCCGCTAATCGGACCAGCTGCTCGTAGCCCATGCCTCCAAAGTGCTCCGCCTAAACAGCTTTCACATTGACAGCGTAGCCATTGTGTGAGCTACGGCTTTCTTCATCCTCAATAGAGATAAGCACATGAGAAAAGCATTGTTCAGCTGCTCTGCTCGACGAGACATGAACTCTGCAAGTAGGCTCCATAGCACACGCAGGCGCGCAGCGGCCAATGGTATTCGCCGATCCTTACCACGTGATTTAAAAGCCGGACACGGTGCCTGAAAAAGTGGGCTTCTTTTTATTACAGTAGATTCTCAGTAAACGGAAGTCTGTCAAACGAAACTGCTGTTTAAACGGAACAGCTGCCTCCAGCATGATTGGTTTCATACTTGGATTCTTCATGCTTATTCATCTCTCAGTAAAAGAAACTCCTGTTAAACGGAACACATTCTTCTGGTCCCTTCAGGTTCCATTTAACGAAAGTATACTGCATTTCTTGCGCTGATGACACGCGGACACCGTCGTTTGAAGAGTGAGGCTCGGCTTTTTGCATCGTGCGATCAACAATAGTGAGCGGCGGCGCATTATCAGCGTCTAGGTGCTCAAAGTGTGCACACTTCTGGCCTTTAAACAGCCACTTTATTGTCTTTAGACGCAATTTTTAAGCATTTCCAGTTGAGTCTCGACATAGATATTTTTTTTTTTTCAGAACAGTAAAATGAATGAATGAATAAATTTTATTTAGAGTCTGGCAGTTTTCTTTGGGAAAGGCGGGATAAAAGAGGATACCCCTGTCCCTTCCCACCCTCCGTCAGAGATGATGGCAGTGCCTTAGATGACTGTTCGAAGTCTTTGGACCCGGATGGCATCTTTGGCTTGCTGGATAACCCAGCTACTAATCTTATCAAAACAGATGACAACAGAAAATCGGTAATTTTTCAAAAAAACATGCGTTTTTAGACCCGCATCTCTCCTTTATGTATCATCTGCTTTTGTTACGATGATTCATATTACAATATCCTTTCGGATATAAGAAACCATTCTTCTATACGGTCGAACCCCTTCACAAGAGACACTGATATAAGAGACAAATGGGTATAAGAGACACCAGTGTACGTACAGTGAAATATGGGTTGATAAGAAAATGCATACAAGGTACCCTGCCTACAAGAGACATCTCGTATAAAAGACAGGAATTGCTGCCTGGAGCGTGCCTCTAATAAAAAGGTTCAACTGTATTATTCATGCAACATCAAACTGTATGTTAGTGCTACAGAGTACACTTATCAAATTATTATTCAGAAAAATAATTTCGACGTGCGGAATCGAACGGGCGACTTCTCACTTCCTAGTGCGCGGCGATAGCGATCCAAGAGAGTGCACATCCTCTGCCGTAGTAGGGGCGAGCTATTATATATGCAAATTATCGCTGGCGGTATGCCGATCTCGGGTGACATATCGGTATATTCTCAACCTTTCTAGCTAGATTGCGCAAAGGCGCTTGTGTATGGTGCGTAGTCCCCCCCTGCATCGCGCACTCTCTTATCTTGCGGTGACAGAGAATAGTATGTCTGGGGCTTTCACCAGAATGCTTGTGTTATAGTTACTTGGCGCACGAAGGTCACTTTTTTGCTGTGGTCTCTAGATGTGCGAAAAGAGCGTGCTTTCCAAACACAGTGAACTAACAACTCTGACACTAGTTAGTTCACGCTCATTTTTTTGTGTACTTGTGGGTATACGTTTTGTGCATCCTTTGAATTTGAGCAGGGTGTTGAATGTTGAGCTGTTAACATTGTTAACTAGCGCTTGTCCTGTTTGTGTTTTTATTGTGTGGTCTTTCTTCTTGAGGCAGCGCGCTGCACTTTTCGATATGGTTGCTGCTCTTCCTGTGACATTCCAATTTGTTGCTATTTCATTCATTTCTTCACCTTTGCGGCGAAACTATGCCTTTCTTTTCATTTGATTCAGTGCCTGGACCTAATTTATTGTAGTGAGTTTGACCCTCTCTTGACGATATTAGTCTTAACAATATGTTAGTTTAACAATGAGAAGCTACTGCACTGTCAACTTTTATACATTTTCTGTGGTGAAATGGCTCTCTTACAACAATGCTCCAATGCTGTGGGATCGGTTATTTAACAACCAATTCTGGTAGCTTGATGTCCGTGCCAAAAGGTAGTGAGAGGCGAAATCATTGAAAAGAAGGAAAATTATAAATTTAAGTGGCTGTTCCTCCCCCGACCACTTCAGCGGCCACCAAGCTGCCATACAACAGGACCTGTGGTGTAGTCATGTCAGTATTGCCAACCATGCGTGCCCCCTAGTGTCGCTCTTTCGAATCTCCGAACATTAATAAGGTACGCCACGTCCTGCCAAGGTGGTGTTGTCCTGCGCCCCGACTGTAAACCCTTTGGATACACAGCATGCTTGTTGCACAGCGCTTTCGCATTACAGCGAAGCTGATTTGAAATCTGCTACGGCCGCAAGTGGATTGACACACGACAGCGCTAGTTCGAGCCTAGGAGATGATTGGCATGGCAGTAGTGGTGACTTCAGTTATTGTGGTTTCAGGTACGCACTCTGAGCACAGTCAGAAAAATTAAACTACTAAGATTTTCACTGTCGGAAATTTCAGATGTTTTTATACAGTATCTTTATGGGGCTTAAGGCAGTCCCGTACAAGCGTCTCAATTTCAAAAAATGTCTTTAAAAATTTGAAGCTTTGAAATTTGAAGAAAAATTTGTCCTGATTACTGATGCATGTTTGGCATATCCCATCCGACATTATAGTTGGTTCGAAACAGCATGCCGCCACCCCCCCCCCCCTACCCATTTTGCTTTTCTTTTTGAAACCCATATATAACAGTGGTCAATTGGATCAAAGGAACTTTTGCGGCACTTGAGTATTGTTATGTGTTTCAAATGAGGATGTCATTACATGATACAAAATACTCAAGATATGCACTGTTAGAACCCAAGTGCGCTAGCATTTGTTTTCAATGAAGCCTGTAAAACCTCAATGCTGTGCTGCCTCATCAGAGTTGTTTTGCCTTGAGCAACTTTCTTCTAGTGCTGCAGAAAACTTCAGTGGCAAGCAGAAGTAATAATAACGGTGGAAAGTGGTTCCAGAACTGACAAAATGGTACATTGAGACTGTTGTAGTATTGAAAAGAGTGTGTTTTACGCAACACATGATCCTTGTGTCCTCTTTGCTTTTCATACTTTACAGAGTTGCTTGTCTTTCACCACTTAAGGGCTTTCATTGCAAACTCTTTTGGGACACATCCACTTCAAACAACGCTATAGCCGCCAAACATCAATAGACATTGTGCAAGCTGTCGTATACCAGTGTAGAATAACTGTTTAACTACTGCTGTGAAAACATGTTTTACTTTCTCACTATAAGAATTTCGATGATGGGGGTATCAACCATATTTTGGCTATATTAAGGTTTTGTGATATTTTATAGAAGCCTAATTTTTCTTGTACTGGAAGTTCTTTTTTAGTTGTGCCAACACACAATTTCTACCCCTTATGTATGCTTGTGGGAGCGTACGTATCTGTACTCATATATATATTATGCAGACCACTTATTATGTAACTACTTATAGTGCAGGACTGCTTGTAAGGCGGTCTTTTTCAACTCCTGTTTTCCTTCCTATAGAACCTCATATGTAGGCATACTGTTTTTTGTTCAGTACCTTGAAATAGAAGACCAGTTATTATGCAGTTGCTGGAAAGTCTTTCTGACAAACGCAGCTGCGAGTGTGCTTTGTAAAGGAGGAGCATCGCTGGGGAGAGAGTGACAAGGTTGTTACGAAGGGCAAAATGACCGCGTATCAACAAACAAGGGGTGAGGAAAGGAAAAAAGACAGGGAAAAAAAAAAGGTAAATGACCGCAGCAGCGCCGCGTGAACTCGCAAAGTGAGGAAGGGAGGCGGCTGCCTAGGCAATGGAGAAGCCTTATGTGCTGGCCCCAGCGTGGCTCTGGCCGCTTGCCGGGTGCGTGAGGTATTGTACGAAACTTGCGATTGCGTACTCATTAAGTGCGTTTTGAGTTTTCTGTCAGGAGAAGCGTCATTGTTATTGAGCTTGCTACAGATATCGTGTTTGCTACCTTGTCTCCAAATGTAAAAGTTTTACTACGGAAGCTAGCATCTTAACTACAGAAATCGACACAGCAGAAGAAACAGCGATAGCAGTCTCAATCTGTACTGACACAATAGCAATTCTAACCGATTCGCAATCAAGCCTTAGAAATTCTCGCCACTGCAGCGAAAACGAATCTACCTGACACGTGCATCGTTTGTACTCCTGGACACCAGTCCCTGATGGGAAATGAGGCAGCCAATGCTTTCGCCCCAGCTCATGTTCACCGGGCCAACTCATAAGAAGCACTAAAGAGGAAAGAAGGTGTACCTAGAAAGTACAATGACATACTGCAGCAGCACTACAGGCTGAACAGAAGACTTTATCCACCAATTTACCCCAGCCTGACTCGGAGAAAAAGCAGTAACCCCCAGGAAGCTGCAAACGAACACCTACGTTCACGGTACGCTGCTTCATTGCATCTCACCAACCGAGTGCTTATACAACTGCAAGCGCTGTGATGTCCCAGAAACCCTATTCCATCTGGTATGGGGATGCAGACAAAGCCCTGGAGGCACTACACTAACCAAAGAGCAGTGGCAGGCCAAGTTATCAGACCAAGGCCTGAAGAATCAGCGCAGCATAGGCACGAGAGATGGTGAAGGCCCGCGGTTACCTGGAATAAAAAGGCCGCCCACCTTGAGCGCATAATTTGTTTGCTCAAATAAAAGTTCATTCTCTCTCTGCATTATGATGCAGCTCTGCCTTTGCTGCCAGCGCGTGGACTTACACAAACTTGGCGGTGTGCATTATTTTTTTTTTTTTTCGTTGATATTTTGTTCGCGAACCCAAACTACGTGTCAAGCATGCTGCTCTTGGGTCAGTGCTTGAGTACCACCTTCCCAACACCTGACCTTCATATTGTCTTGGACAAACTTCCCGCAACAACATGCTGAGCGACAGGCTGGGCCTAATTATTGATAGTTGCTTTTTGGTGGTGGTCGGATACGATCAGAGTTGTTCTTAGGTACAGAATCAGTGAAACTCCTTGTGGGGACAGCACTTGAAGGAAAGAGAAATTATATTGTTAATAAAACATTATAATAGTGGTTCGGGGTTTTATTGCAATGTCTTGAACATCGGGTGCCTGCCAGCGAAATCAAGCGATCAGCATCATTCAACATGCGAAGCTTCGGTCATGACTCAACATAGTTTCTGTGTAATCAAGGCGGTCTGAAACATAGCTGGCGAATTTCTACAGTGGCGTTGCCTTTCTTTCTTACTTTTTTCTCTTGTTCATTTCATTGGCAACGCAGGTCTTTGGATGTTCATTTTCGAACATTTGGAAATTTTAGTGGTTGTAAGCCACCGACATTCCATGTCTCAATTTTCGGTCATTCGAGGCAGCATTTTTCATACGTTTTACGCAAGCATACCCTTTGAAGAAGGTTGTTTTGGTTAAAGTGCGGTACCACTTGTAATGCGGATATTTGTTACTCCGGTGACTTACGTTGTAAGCCGTCTATGCTGTATATGACATACATACTCATAAAAATGTAAAGATTTCGGAACGCTTGAATGCTTTTTTGGCCATGGCCAATGCTTTCTAACCTTTTCTTTTTTTTTCACTGTTTCCTAAATGAAACCTTATAAACATGAGTGTGGCGACAAATTAAAACACATTTCTCACAGCATTGAAGGAGACTTTTTTTACATTACCACTGCTGAATTGGGCCCGCATACTTCTTATTTTGTTGTCATCTTTCACTTTATATCTATCTTTCCATCGTTATGTTGCAAGTACCAGAAAACTGTTGAATGAGGCATTTCCCTGTAAAAATTTTCCAACTTGGTTGTGTTCTCTCTTCTTTGCTATTATCACTCGAGAACAAAAGTGCATGCCTGCCAAGTATTTCAGATTTTCCAGGAGATTCTAGAATTTCGACCAGTTCTTATGTTTGTAAGGTTGTCCTGAAAATCTCTCGGAAATCGAAATTTCTGTGCGTGATCTGGCTACATTGACGAACATGTAGCCCAGTCCGATCCAGGCTTTGTGCGAACTTATTGCTTATTTTGTGGACCAATTTAGGAGACATTCATATAATCGTACAGTAGAATCTCAATGATGCGAGTTCGACAGACAAGAATTTTGAAATTTCTCACCCAAATTTCACAATGTTCATTGGGCCAAGATTCGGATGTTCCGAAAACTTTTCCTCATTGCGGCAGGTCGTATGAACCTTAGTACCGTAACCGTCGAACAAAAGCTAAGAGCAGTGTGCTCGAAGCTTCGAAATGATGTGCGTAGCCAGTGCACGCACTGTCAGAGCTGTGGTTATCGTTTGCCATAACTGCTGTGGGTGAAACTGCGGTCGTTCTTGACACAATCATGTATGGCAATGACATAACTGACAACTCCGAAAGTGCATGTGCGTCCATCGCCCGACCAGTAAAGGACATTGCTTTCCACAAACGCTGCGTACAAAACTGCGGCAGATGCGATCATAGATAGCAAAAAACTACTTGGTTTTTAAAGCAATATGCGCAGCCAGTGCACGCGGATTCAAGACAGAACTATCGTTTTCCACAGCCGCCACACGTGAAACTGCAATCTCGGCGATGTGATCATCAATAGCGACTACTAGCCGAGGGCACGCGGCTAACGCAGGCAATAAAAACGTAAAAAAATGCTAGAAGCGTTTTGGCATTCCTGTCCAAAGAATATGCTAACGTTGTTCCTATCGATCTGCTATATTTTTTGACATTCAGTTTTCGGTTGGCCGCAAGTGAAGCTCCGACCCGCACTTTCCTAGCAGCTGACTTTGCCATCCCATTCGTTAACGTGTGTCCCAAGAATACATCTGCGAGCTCTTTGGACAGATAAAGATTTTGCTAATTGTTTTGATGACGTGCAATTTAAAGAGACATGAATATTTGCGCACCCCCTTTCAGACTACGTACTTTCTACTGTAGTTGAAAAACCCTACCCTTGTGTGCTCTGCCATTCCAAACCGTTGAAGAATGCAAGGCTGATGTATACAAACTTCCTCACTCCTTCATTTTTTTCCGCATTTTGTTTTTTCTTTATTTTTCTGCCAAACAAAGGAGGCAAATAAATTAGCGCGATGCCCCCCCCCCCCCCCCCTCTGAGTTGGGGAGATCTCCCAGATTCAGAATCCTTGAACTTGGCAGGTATGATAATACTGATACCAATAAAACCTTCACCTTAGCTCATTTTCCCAGCGTGTGTGCTCCATGTATATTAACAGCTGTTTGCTTCTTTGCAGTTGTATGCAGTGAGAAAAAAGGTGCTGCCGCAGCTAGGGCCATTTTTGAACAAGCTCTTGTACGGCTCCCAACAGGTTAGTGATCTGGTACCATTAAGTGTGGAAGTTTATGAACATGATGCGGGACATTGTTGTGTAAATAACGTGCATGAGGTGAGAGCAAGGTTCTGGCAGGACGCTGTAAAGTTGTGGATGCACAGGTACGTTTGGTTAAAATTCCTAGCCAATTCATTATAACTTCCTTCGTACGTGAGACAAGCAGCTCATGTTAGAAAAAGTTCTGACATGAAAATTTTCAGTTGTGTGTGTTGAATGAAAGGTGAAGCTCTCAAGGGCCTGGAAATTGCACTGCTAAGCTTGAGTGCACCCTGAAAAAATTATTGCAGCATGTTTCTAAAAAGTAGGTTTGGTTTCTGCTGTACATTGACATCACAACATGGTATGAGCTTCTTGAAGCATGTTCATGCTAGATATCGAGACATTCTACATCCATTCTTCACAGTGGCTCTATCAGTGACTCACCAGCAGCCATTTTATTAATGAGACTTAGCAGACAATCGTGCCAAAGAAAGTATAGGGGATGTTATTACAAGTATTGCAACGTAAATGCTAACAAAGATAGGTGGATGAAAAGAGCTTGCCGTGGTTAGGGACTGAACCTATGACTTTTGAATGATGCGTCTAATGCTCTACCAACTGAGCTGCCACAATGGCTGTCATCCTGTCAACGTTATGTGGTATATATGTGCATTTAAACGTGAGAGCGTCAGTCAGCACTGCTAGTAGCGATAACGGCGGATATGGAACACTCGTTATCAACCTGTTTGGCTTCACATAGCACGTAAAATCATTACGAGCGGGCAGCTGACAAATAATCTCTCGTATATTACCTGAAGGCACAAGTCTGCCGGAACAAGACCCTTGCTACGAATAAAAGAAATCAATACATATATTAAAGACTTGTTTTCTTTGTTAGACACAATATTGATGAGAAACAACAGACAATCATGCCAAGGAATGTTGCCCACTTCTCTTTTTTAACATTTGCATTACAATTACTTCTAATAACATCCCTTATACTTTTCTTGGCTTGATTGTCTGTTAGGCCTCATTATTAACATGTCTAACAAAAAAAATTAGCCTTTAATAGGTATATTTATTTCCTTCATTTTGCAAGTTGTGGTACCTGATGTCGTCACAGCTAGTGAGAGTGCTGCATAAGAATTTACTATTACTGTACCCTGACATCAGGCTAGCATCGGTGCTGATAGATGCGCCATGGGACAGTCAATCTTAATCTCAAGATGAAGTATCCTATCACTGCTTGCTGAGCTTCACACTTGCTCAGACCTGTCTATGTATGCAGGAGATTCTTATGGGGGAGTAAACATGCTCGGAAAATGGGCAGTACCCTTTTATATTATAATGGCCAGAACATATTTGTCACATATTTCTTCTGGTGCATGCTGTCAGCATTAGCATAGTCTTTAAGATTAGTGTCTGTTGCTAAGGCCCTAATTGTGAACACTTGTGCAAAGTTGTGGGCAGCATGGTTGGGCTCTCGTGGTGTTTTCAGACTTTACTTTTGACACGACTACGTTGTGAAACTCGAAAGTGCTCTTCGGTCCTAGTGAAAGAGGGCAGGTTAGCTGCTATTAAGTGCTGTTCTGGGAGATATTCTCGCAGGTTTCATGTTCAGAGTTATGAAAAAAATAAAAATTAGTGCAGCTTGCATTCGGTCATGTAAAGCTGGATCACAGCAGAGCTGGTGAGTCCTGGCGCAGCTAACCGTTTACCTGCCTCTTTCCCACCCCCTGATATGCTATACTAATGTACGTCCCAGCCCTTTCTAATCTTTCCCACTCCTTGCTGTGCAATACAGTACATCCTGTCCCGTACTATGCTATACCGTATATCCCACCCCGTAATCTCACTTTTTGACACGCAATACTCTACGTCACACCCCTTGCTATGCTATGGTATACGTGGCTCGCACGGTTGCAGCTGTAAAGAAACATCTTTTTTTACATTAATAGGTGTTGTCTTGCTCTCTGTCGCAGAGACAATGTGGAAACTCTATATTCAGTTCCAGTTGGAACTTCTGGAGCAGTCTAGTAGTGAAAAGCAAGCAGCAAAGGTAATAATCGCATGCTTTGTTTATTTGTGATACATGTGATGGGCTTTCTATTGTTTGTTGTCTGTGAGAAGGACATCATTATACAGAGTCAATTACTCACACTGTGTTAAAATTCGTGAGATGGGGGGGGGGGGGTTGCTTGTGAAGAAAGGTAGAAACCTATCACCTGATAGTTAAGGGGGCAGACTCATTATAGACACTCTTTTTTTTCTCTTCAGTGATCTTGATGAAACTGCACAGGCTTTTGCAGTTTTTTATACTGATTTAAAATATGCAATTACTTTTCCTGTAACTCATCTTATTCCCAAGATGATGCAAGTCGACAAGATTGTCGTGTACTGCAAGTCGACAGATTGTCGTGTACTCATCTTATTCCCAAAATGACAAGGTTGTCATGTACTTCAGGACATTTTTTAGGGACCTCTCAGAAAGGAGCACAGCTGCCTGAACTTCCATTTCGCCATCTTTTTTTTTGTACTATGTTTTTGGCACATATGGCTGTCTTGCCAAGCTTGATATGCCGGGTCGTCTTCCTTCGGTGCATGCTCGCACCCGGCACAGTAGTTACGCAAAACCACATAGTCCATCACTAGGCCATTCAAGAGCTGGATCACTGCCCCCACGCATATGTGGGATGAGTGCCCGCGCGTCATCCACGAGCCGCCATACGAGACTGCAATACTGTCGGCATAGTCAATATGCAGCTCCTTGTACAGCTCGCAAACTGCGCTCGCGCACTCGCCCATCACTTTTTCGGACACGCGACTAGCTGCAGGTGTCAATTTCTGCTTCACATATCCCTGCTACGTTTTCTCGTGAAGTTCGCGATGAGATATATTCATGGTCGAAAATATATCGTTCCATAGCTGCTTGACTGTTCACAGTAGCCTGCGTGGCTCGAGCGGTGAGAATATAGACGGTGAAGGGGTTCACTTTCTGGGCGCCACCCACTCCCGGAGAACTCCATGCTTGCGCGATGTCCCCACAGTTCACGCAACGCGCACACATTTTCACGGCAAGGCCATATTGCCTGTCCTGAGTAAATACTGACGCTTTCGTTGCAACTTTTACATTTCATGGAATCGAGCAGTTGACCGATGCAGCCAAGATCGGCGCTCAGAAAACTTGCCTCCTCTCGCTTGGTCGTTCTACAGAAACTCATATTTTCTCTTCGACGCGGCAGTCAATGCCAGTTCCTGCAGCCTTGAATCGGCCTTTGTGCTCTTTACCTGCAGCTGCGATTCCGTTAGCAAGGTTGTGTCACAACGGACGCAGCCGCTGCTTTGCCAAGCGTCGGTGGCTGGCGAACCCACTAGGCCTAACTCCCCGTCGACTGTCTCGGGCGCCTCGGCGATTCTTTCGCTGTCGGTGGACGAGATGGGGGTTGTGGAGTCTCGATGTGCGCAATGTTCATCTGCACGTTCCAGTGATAGATGTGCTGGCAATGCGTCAGGTTTGGGAATATCGCAGGCTGGCGAGGCCGTCAGGCATGCGTTGGCGGCATCGGCGGGCGACCCATCTCGTTTTTCGTTGACGCTACTCACCAAAAGAAGCGCCTTGAAGTTGTTCGCATGAGCCTTCTTTCTTTTTTTACCGAACTTATGACGGGAATGAAATTTTCGCGATGATCCAGGCATTGCAACAACTTCGATCACGAGCATGCTAGTCAAAGCACAGGCAGTATGGCGGCACAACACGTTGTTGATGCGCGAGCAGAGGATGCGAGCCCAATCAGCCAATGCAGTAGCCACCTCGTGGTCACGTGCGCTCAACTTCCAATAGTGTCGCGTACTTTGCTTTTTTTAGGTTGTTTTTTTGGCAATCAATGAGCAGAGAGAGTGTTTGAGTGGGAATCGCAAGATGGAGAAACGCGCTTTCAAATGAGACCAAGATTGTGGCTATGGCATTCGGCAAACGGTATCTCTGCGTTGTGAAAAAAGTGGTGTTTTTTCGCCAGATTCTGCGCAAATCGAGCCCTCGAGACCTCTTTGTAATGATATCACAAGTAAATTATCGCTTTCTGGAGTCTGAAAATTGGCAGGCAGGTGTAAAAATGCTTGCAGAATTCAAAAATGCCATTGAAAAAAAAAGTGTTTTGTAATTTTTCGGTCCCAAAGATTCGTCCGCCCCCCTAACTAGGGTTCACAAGATGCTAGTTGGCCCAGTGAACACTTCGCAGCTCTATTTATTTCTATGTACAATACTGCTAGCCCCTACGTAGAGACCAATGCAGGGTAACATTTTCTTTAGTGCAGAATATAGCGAAACAGTAAAAAAAGAGAGAGAGAGAAAATTTAAAGGATATGCATTGCTTCACATACTACAGTAGACTCTCAGTAAACGAAACTCTCTTAAACAAAGTTGATGACTAAATGGAACAACTGCCTCTATTATGATTTGTTTCGTACTTGTATACTGCACCAGTGTTCATTCCTTAGTAAACGAACCTCCTGTTATACAAAACATTTTCCTGGCCCCTTCAGGTTTCATTGAACAGGAGTTTACTGTATTCTTAATGAACACCTCAAATTGGTGTATGTTGTCGACTTCAACCCTTGTACTATCGAGCTTGTTCCACTCGCCCACCAAGCGAGAGAAAAAAAAAAGAGCTCTTGAAAACATTGTTCCTCGCTGGAAAAAGGAAGATATTTATGTGTCTAATCGTATGATATAACTTGCAGAAAGCAGGATGTATTTGTGAGTGTTGCTTTTTAATCTGCCTTTGACAACATTATACAAGAACCGTAGGCATGCAGTTTTATTTCTGCACGGTAATGCCCGTAAACCTGCTCTACCTTTTAGTTCAGTAAAGGATATATAGTAACCTATTAATTACAGATAATATTAATTACAGATAAACCTGACTGCATTACTTTGCACCCATTTCAAATTATAGATAGCCGTCAAAGTGCAGACATGGTCGGATATTTTAGCGTAATTAGGATCTTGGCTTGTGTTCGAAAGGGGTCACACACATAGTAGCATGAAATGGCTGTTGCAGAGGCTACGCCAAGTGGTCAACTTGATGCAGAGGGCTTCAAGTGAAGAACTGCTGACGTTTCAACACCACCAAGAATGGGTGAGCCTAGTCCTTTCTTTTTTTACTGCCGAACTACTCCAAGTGAAGTACTGCTTTAGTAGCACTGTATGTTTGATGTGATGGACGACTGTTTTCGTCATTATGATGGTGTATGCTTTCAGTTGTATTGAGCTCCAGGAAATTTAAAAAATATACCATTTAATGACTGCAAATAAAAAGGAAAACAGAAATAAGAAAATCCCACCACACTTACAGGAATATTTTTTGCCTGTTTTGGAGCATTTTTTTTTTCCGTAAACAAAATGTCACCAATATTTCAAATCAGTAGGTTTCCTTTATTCACAAGTACTGTAAAAAAATAGCTTGATGTTTCGTCACTGCACTGTCTGAATTTCATCACACTGCTCAGATAATCATTTTCTACTTCCATTCAGAACTGTGCAGATTGGTTGCTCAAAGTGGGTTCCGTGTGCCCCTCCTCGTGGTGCGCGAGCCACTGATAAGTTTCCTCTTGTTCCCCATTTGCACGGTCACTTAGGTGGTGAACCTGAGGTGTGATTGATCTAGAATACCTCTATTACTCTCGCGTAAGTGTCAACAAGCACATCTCTGTACATACCACAAATGCGCAATCTGCACAGCTAAACCTTGCAATAGCTTACAGCCAGCCAGACTCCAAAAACAGGCTGCAGGGTAAAGCTATTGCGTTTGTATCTAGGAGGCCTTATATTACCCCCATGTGCATTCCTCCTGTTGGAAGTGAGGTGCTGAATATGCCCGAGATAAGGCATTGAACTGGCTGCAGCCATTTGCTACAAAATATGCTTGTGAGCGGGCATTTTTTACACTAGCCTATCTGAAAAATAAGCACAGATTCGGCTGAATCCAGCAGCCCACGTGTGGCTGGCCCCAAGTGTTAATTAGCCTCGCATCGATTTGTTGGTGCAAGGAAAGTGAATCCAGCAGCCCACGTGTGGCTGGCCCCAAGTGTTAATTAGCCTCGCATCGATTTGTTGGTGCAAGGAAAGTGAGTGTAGTTGCATGTCCGTGAATAAATTTTTTATACAGTTAAACCTTCATATTATTAATTCTGCAATATAACAAAGTTTTATATTCCCTGCTGTTACTCCATAAAAGCACATGTATTTTCGACCTCTATGTAGCACAGTAACAGCAAGAGACATCCTTAATATAACGAATTTTTTCCATGGATGAATTTTGCCTCGAATTTCGTCACTTCGGCACGAGCAAGCATCTGCCACTCACTGATGCCCCACCACTGATGGAGTGCGAAGGGGCGGCGGCGTGCACAGCGCTCGTGGCCCCAGTGAACTTCAGGTGGAAGCGAGCGCTCGTTATGCGCGCAGGTGTGTGCCAGGCGGACAGGCCCCACGAGTCGGCATTGTCACCGTTCTTGCCGCCGCGAGTGCATGCACAGATGTGCCCTCCCCTCCTTTCTCCAAACCAAAAACAGCAACAAAAAATCCTCAAACTTCCCGAAGAGAATTGGGAGGAAATGCGAATGCATTGCGTAGTCTTTATAACGGTGTTTCGCAAGTGAGAACCCAGCGTTAGAAAAATAATGTTTTCTTCTTTTTCTTACACCGTGCACCCAATAGCGCCATTCGCCGCACATGCCGTTTTCTTGTTGCGAGAAGCTCGGTGTGCATTTCTAGCTGTAGTAGCTAGCGTGCACTGCTAAAAAGTTATGAAGTAAACAAAACAAACAGCGCTCTCAACTCAGCGTTGGGCTTTCACAGCGGCGTCTCAAGCACACATTTCCGGATGTTCCTCAGAGGCGCCCAGCCAGCGAACAGTTGAGAGTCAGGCGTAAGCGGACGGGAAAGTGGACATAGGGAGAAGAGCGAACGACGAGAGAAGCAGCAAAGCACTGCACCTACCTTCTCATGTACTCTCTCGCACCGCATGCTCTGGTTGATAGGGGCGATGATAAGCGCGCGCGCAGCTGTTGCTCTAAGAGAGGGCAATAGACGGATCTTGACGGACGCCTGACATAGCGCGACTAAGAAATTCATTTGCATTTAAATAAGAATACTTGTTGGGCTGCACTGCATATGAAGGGCCCTTTAGCGAATAGTTTTCCGCAGCATTGGTGTCATTCACACTTTGTTTTCAACTCCGTGTGCACTTGCATGGTTTTACTGCGTGCGTATAGTGTGGCCCCCGATGACATACAGCTCTGCTCTTTTTCGTTCTTTTTTATTTTTAAATGCGGACAATTGTGTGGTCAGTACTGAGGGAATGTCAGGTTAGGCGCTGATGGAAACTATTTGAGACCACGGCACATCCTTGGAGGTCGACTCGTCACACACTTCAATATTGCGCCCCGTGGCGAGTTCGGGGGATCGCAGCCTTCGCGATTGGCCGATTAGATGTGGCAACAACACAACGGCGCGTTCAGTACTGCAATGAATGTGGTTGCAACAAATTGTAATGTTATAAGAAGTAAGGCTAGTAGCCAACTCCTTTGGATGCAATATTGCGAAACTCCTAAAAAACACTCGTGTGAGCAAATACGGCCACTTTAGGGAGAAGTGCTCTTTTTACACAGTCTCTTCGCATTGAAAGCGCACTGATACTTGCCGAGATAGCACGCACGCCAGCGATCATGACCGCGTAAGCACAAGAGAGCGTAAGCACAATTTTAACAAAAAATATGCGCGCACAACTCTCGAGCAGAAATAAAAAAGCATTATACTAATGTTCAAAAATAAATAAAAAAAATAAATAACTTGTAGGGCCTCACAAGCCACATGTGGGAAGGGACAAAGAAAGAAAATCAAAACAATACATTTGATACAGAACCATATTATTCTTCTTGCTTCCTAATTCCGAATTTGAGGAGATCTATAGTAAAGGTATAGTCATTGAGGAGGTTAGGAATCTGAACAGCAAGTTTTTGTTCCCCGTAATTTGTTATGCTATGTTGTATAGACACAAAACTATTTCTGAAATAATAGCCTGTCGTTTTCACACTGTATTTACTCTGGAAGAATCGTTTGTCAAACTCAAATTGCCGCATAATTTCAAGGAATAGTTTATATGTATAGAGTTTGGGTGCCTTTAATATTTTATTTTTGGAATAATATGTTTGGGTGCTTATCATCATAGAGTTTCCTAAAATTAAATAGAGGGGACTCTGGCACTACGATCGTTCAGCGACCATGGAAATGATGGGTAGTACACAGATTTGCCTAGTCTTCGTACTTGCGGAAGACGAATCATACTTGCGGCTTTGTTTATTGCTGGTTTCGGTTTCATTTTGAAAGGAAGAGTGAACCCTTTTGAACCTTCCAATTCAAAATGGTAAGCCTAAAAGAATAAGGTAGTGAAGTGCAATTGCTAAACATTTGCTGATTTTTGTTTTGTGAGAAAACAGCTCCAAGCCACACGAACACACACTGAGCCAGAAGCAAGTTAGGAGTACGAAGGTTAGACAAATCTGTGTACTACCCATCATTCCCACGCTCGATGTAGAACCGTGCGTGGCAGTACCCATATACACTAGCGCCAGCATTCCCTCTGGTTTATATTAGGAAACTCTATGCTTATCATACGTCCTAAGTTTCTATTGCACTTAGCACACGGTTTTGAAGCATTTGATATGTACCTAAATTGTACTGTGTTGTAGTCGACCAGACTAGAAGACACTATGGTAAACGGGAATGTATAAGTGCTTTATAGATATGGTGCTTCACGCTTGTTGGTAGTAAATATCGCAGCCTGTTTAATATACCTACAGTGCAGGCAAAAGTAGAGTCTTTACATATATGGTGACCAGGACATGTTCTCAAGGAATATAACTCCCAAGAATTTTGCCGTGTTTGACTGTTCATTATTTACTTTTTGAAACTGCAGCTGAGGATGACAAGCCGTGTTCGTTCCTTTAGATTTAAACAGCAAGTCTTTTGTTTTACTTACGTTTAGTTGAAGTTTATTTGCATTAAGCCACATATATAATCTTTGCAGCCAGGTGTTGGCTTGTTCGAACTTGCTCTGCACTTTCCTTCTTGAGAAGAACATGCAAGTGTCATCGGCATATAGTATAATGTTAGTGTGGCCCTGTACCTGTAAAATATCATTTATATAAAACAAAAAGAGGACAGGTCCTATAACGGAGCCTTGGGGTATGCCGTAATTAATGGGCTGAATTTCAGAAGTAGCGCCATTGATCTTAGTGTACTGTGTTCTTGCCGTTAGGTAGCTATTTATTAAAGATAAAGCAACGTAGCTATTTATTAAAGATAAAGCAACGCTATGAAAACCATAGTGAGGTAGTTTTTCGAAAAGAATGTTGTGTTGCATGCAATCAAAAGCTTTTCTAAAATCAAAAAATAAACCATGGGTTAGCATTCGGTTTTCAATGTTACTGAACCTGCATATAACGAAACCATCTTTATAATGAATTTTTCCGGGACTTTTTCAATTTCATTATATCCAAGTTTTTCTGTATGCCCTTGCTTTTGAATTTATATTGCTTGTGAACGTACCAGAATGAATAGTGCTTGTATAAAAAAATAAAATATAAATAAATGTTTTTAAACAAAAGAATAGTGCTTGTATTAAAAAAAGCAGGGATTCCTTGGCACTTCATGGAGATAAACGTGGGGTTCCCTGGGACCAATATGCTTAAGGACTCCTGCCGTACAGTGTACGTGAGATGTCATTGAACACTTCATTTTATGTGCATTTTCATTCCCTTCTAACGATATGGCTGCCATGCTACATGCGGGGTTCTCAGAGGCAGTGATACGATGAAGGGAGAGCACCGACATGGACATGTATATCTCTGACAGGAACTGCAACTAGTATACATACATTGACAAGTGCAATTGGCATACGTTCCCAGTGTGACAAATGTTTGTTCCTGACCATAGTCGTCATTGTTGACTGAATTTCGTTACAACCATACTAATAACTTGTTTAAGGGTATTCCGAAAAGCTCACAATGTGTTATGCATAGTGGTACATAAAATGGTAAGTGTATTGTGTTCACCAGTCCTGACTTATGTTGGGAGCATCTAAATAGAGTGGCTGTAGTGGAATGAGGTGGGATGAGCAGCCGTGGAAGTATTTTTTTTTTTTAATCGTGTTCATCAAGGTTCCATAACCTTTTAGAGAGATGCAGCAGTAATTGACCACGTATCTAAACAAACTAAACCTGCCCCGTGGGTTAACTTACAGTTTGTTGTGCTTTTATCCAGGTCAAGCTCCTGCAAAACTGTAAAGAACATGACGCTGCTTTGGCCTGTGCTCAGGCAAGTGTCAAGAGGTGGTCGAAGTCGGTTGAAGCTTGGCTTCTGCTGCTTGAGCTGCTCATTGGAAGAGGGCCTGGGGCTGAAGATGCATTAAAGGCCTTTGAAGATGCCCTGTCTGCCATATCGAAACAGGTGAACTACTCATCCTTTACATAACTGTGCATACGTTTAGAACATCTGGGTAGGTGCTAGTAATGCGAGGTCAGTGGCTTGCTTCTTTCTCAAGTGTTTCTATTCTGTTCTTGCGAATAAATGTACAGTGGAACCCCCATTATACGACCATCAGGGGACCACACAATATTGTGGTATAACGTGGGCTTCATATAATCGAAAAACTAAGAATAACGGCAGTGGTACCCAGCCTTACTCTACAAAAAAAAAACGGGTGCAGACCACTTGAATGAGCCAATGGCACAACCTTGTGCTTCTCTAAGAAAGATAGATTAAGTTAGTTTTGAAATCAGCAGCTAATGGTAGCATTACTTAGCTGACAGAGACGTGAATGAATCTTTATTATAAAAAAAAAAATGAATCGAATGCACATTTTTCTTTCAATAAGTCAAGTTCAGAAATTGCCTGTGCATGCAAATAAAACCTAAACTGCATTGGCAACAACCTTCCGTCACGAGTCAGATACAGTGTCTTTGCCATCACATAATGCCGACAGAGTGCAAGCTTGCGTCGTTCGCGTAGGATGCTTTTGTGTGCGTTGTGGTGTGTTGCCTTGTGAAGTGCGAGTGCTGACGTCCCACTGTTACGAACATTTACGTCAAGCAAAAGTTATTTTTCAAGGTGAAAATAGCTGTGTCGCTTCCCTTTGTGTGTGTGCTCAAGGCGTGCTACTGCGAGTGTCGCAGACAAAGGCAAAAGATCAGCTATACATCAACCAGAGAAAGTTGCCAGGGATCGAAAACATGAAAACATCCGGATATCAAAGATGACCTTTTCGGCAAGCTGAAGCTACTTTGTGGATAGATGTTGTCTAGGTAATGACACTGGATATGCATGCGATCGAGGCGTATACAGAAGCACATGAACTTCCAGGAGAATAAGTCTTGCATTCTGAGACATGCTATCTCACTCTCTGTACTTTTCTTCTAATCATTAGGTGGTTTAGTGGCTAAAGTACTAGGCTGCTGATTTGCAGGTCGCGGGATCGAATTTCCTATGGAGGCAGAAATGCTGTAGGCCCATGTGCTCAGATTTGGGTGCTATTTTTTTCTACAAGGCTGAGTGGGAAAGTTGTCCCAAGATGCAGTGTCTGCTTAAAAATGCATTCTATAACCAAGGTTTCTAATGCATTAGTTCTATGGGGACCGAACCGATGCATCTTAAAATGCGGGTCATCTCGAAACCGGTGGTTGTATAATCGACAGATTATAAGTGACGGAGATTCATCGAACGGAGAATGTTGGGGAAGCTGTTTCGACAAGTTACTTCGCTGAGGCGGCAATTGCCATCATTAGCTTATGAGTGCTCAACTCACTCCTCCCCAAACGAACGCACTGGTCCTCTCTCTGTAAAGGGTGATCAAGCTGAGTCATGTTTGCCCAAAAATAGAATGGCATTTATGCAAGGGCATCAGTGTCACAGGTCCCGTTAATTCGGGAGGCGATCACCGGGCTAATTCCAAGGGCCGAAGTATCGGCCCCCCGAACCGCACCACGAAAGCGTGGACAATTTAGAAGTGGTCCTATTTGGCGCGCTAGCGGACGCCGGCTGTGGCCCAAAGAACAAGTCAGAACTGAGAGTTGATAAACAAAACAAAATTATATTCTCAATTATGGCAGATCAAAACGATACAGAAGTACGCACACTCGACAATAGTTGAATACGATCTGTCACCAATCAAACAACGTACTACGCAGTACAATCAGCCACACTCGAAACAACGGACACAGACAACAATACGCACTACAATGCAGTCGCATGCATCGAACAACCAAGACACTTAAAGACTAAAGAGTTAAAAAACTTATTCAGTCCAAAGTTCTTGGAACAAAAGTCTGGATGATACTCTTCCGAGAATCATTCAAAGACCATCGTTGTTGTCGTTTTGCTGCCCCCGAAGTTTCTCTTCCAGGAAACCTCGCGTGTTCAATTGGCCGCTCTCCAGGCTCCAAACTTCTTCGCCGGAAACACGTCGGCTTCACATACGCAGCTGTTGCCACGCGTCTTCGCACGATAGCGGTAGACACACACTCTTGCCTGTAGCTTGAGTCTTCACCCCTCAGGTGGAAATCCTCTTCTTCTCCTCCTTTGTCACGGAAGACAAAAGGCTTCGCCCACAAGGCGGAACACCCTATGCACTCTGGCGCATACTTTCTTCTTCTCCTGCTTTGTCACTAAGGACAAAACCTTCACCGACAGACGCGGCGGAATAACCCCACGCACACTGGCGCTAACCTCCTTCTTCTCCTGATCTCCCATCTCTGCTGCTCGGTTAAGTACTTTCCGCGCGAGATTCCAGAAAATTCTCATCATTTCGTCGGCGCGATGCGCAGCGAAGGCTGGGGGAAAGCGCGAGACGGTTCGACGGCCGTCCGGGACAGATGACACAACCCGGCATCACCACGCCCCTTTCCATCGAGAGATTTCGAGGGCTTGCTCGGCCGCCGATGTGAGGTGAGGAGGTTCGTCGGCGAACCTACGCTTCCGAGAGAGGAGAGGTTGCGCGTCCGGGGAGTCTTTGGATGCTTGTTTTCTTTTTTTATCGTTGACCTCGCGGCGTCACTCCGGCGCTTCGTCGCGAGAATTTGGCGGCGCGCCCTTTTTGAGTGCTCGTTTTGTAACAATCAGTTTAGCACCAAGCAATAAAACCTAGCAAAGACTCTTGTCTGCCATACGGCGAGAATGAAGAGGTGGTGTAATTGCATCAATGTAATGACATCAACAAAACTGAACAGCTAGGCTAATATGTGTACTTATCAAACCCAGCTTTGAATGTTATGCTGCAGTAGTAAAATTTTGTTAATATATTTAAATTTCATTCTCTGACAGTTTACTGTTCTGCTTCTAAATGTCACTTTGGTGATGCTTTTTGAATATGACTCCTGTACGTGCTTTATGCAAATCATGTGCTACTTTTGAACATGTTATGCTACTTTTGAACATGTTGAAGAGTCAACTCAGATGAGGCCATTCAGAAGTGGTGTAGAAGGTGCACCGTGAATGCCACTCGGTGAGGTTTATTTGTCCTGTGCCATCATGCTTCTGTGCAGGAGTCTCTGCCAGTTTGGAGGAGAGCCACTGAATTTCTGTCATCAGAGGTCCCAGAGGAAACAATTCCTTTCCTTGAGGTAAACACTGCTGCAATGCCTCTTGCTATTGATGATCATTTGACACAAGTCATAACAAAGGAAAGGGGAACTAAAAACATTTTCGAGTTCTAGTTAAATAGGTTAATTTTGTCTAGAAATGTAGCCAACAGGTCACTTCTGGCTGAGAGAGTTTGTTTGATGAACAAAACATTGGTGTGGAATTGAACAGCTGAAATCAAATGATGACAGATGTGGTGGTGCTAACACTCTCTGTAAAGTAGTTTGCGTCTTGTGGCGCATGTATTTCGTGCATAAGCCACATTTCGAGTTCACAACTACCGAGCAGTAGGTGGCGTTGTGCTCGTGAGCATTTGTTATTACCACCACCACCATCATCATCGTCATGGTTAGATCGGTAGTGCCAGCGGTAACCTCTGGCGGCAAGCTTTGGTGGCGGCACGGGAGAGTTGAGCGAGTCTCTTTTGCATGTGGCATTTTGCACAAAAGGATGTCTTTCGCAGTGGGACCCCGGTGCACGGCACCGCGGGCTGTCTGCAGGGGGCCCTTGTGGTGAGTCAGGCGTTAGCAACACCGCCTTGTTTGTCATGTTGTTGAGTGTTGTGTAATATTGTTGAAGGTTGTTTAGCGTGTGGCTCACAATTGATGTTATATTAATTCGTTTCACGATATCGTCATTCTAAAGAATGCTGCTTCGCTGTGGTGGTAGTGGCTAAGGTACTCGGCTGCGGACCCACAGGTATTGGTTAAATAAATATGAGTTGTTTGGTTTGTTCCGATCGTGTCTACTCTGTCCGTTTGCTTCAAGAGCATGGCGCTCGCTCTCCATTTCGAGACCCAACACAGGGACTGTCCAAGTGACAGGCTGTTATGTCTTTTTTTTTTGTAATTTGTTGGGATATTTTTCGTTTCAGCATGGTTCTGTTAAGTGGAAGTTGAGTTTAAAGGTCAGTTTGTTTTCTTTTTCTTTGTTGTTACAGAAAGCATTGTTCTACCCAAATGATGTGTGCATCTGGGCAAAGGAGAAACTCCTCGAATTGAAGTGTTTGTACCATGGCTACAATGCAGCACGGAAGTTCTACAAAAGGTTTTGCAGCTTTCTTGTGTTCATTTTCTTAATTATTTGTTTTATGCTTTTTGTGTTTAGATTCAAACCCAGGGTTAGAGGGAAACCTGTCTGGTTGGAAAAATTCATGGCGGGAAATAGCAAGCACGACATACAAGTGCTATAACCTTGGCATGATGTAACACAGACTGTGTAAAACTAATCTAGTAATATACAACTTTGTCAAAGTAAGTGTGTCAAAGTATGAGTTTTGCTCTTAACCAGAGAAAAGTACAGGTGCCACATGCTATCATGTTTCCATTCTCTTGTGTGTCATCTGAAGCTGCATTATCTCAGATCATCAATCTTTTATCACTTTTCAGAATGCTAAATCTGAAACCTCTATCAGTGAACTTTTTCCAACGCATGATTGACTTGGAGAATTCCAGAGTGAGTTTCATGTGCTCTGTTACAATTTGTTGTGGTGATCCATCGTTTTAAAAAATCGATCCTTTGTTAATTACGTCCAACTATATTGGCCCAGGTTCAACCGGATGCAGACAACTTGAGGAGCTACTTTGAACATGCAGTAGCTGAGTTTGGAGGATCAAATGTTGGTAAGTATCAGCCCGAGTGCACATACTGGTTCATTATTTCTAGGTGGCTTTTACGAATAATTTCAATTTTGTGCTCTGAAGGGAACTCACGGGTCTGAAAAGTTGCTGTGTCGTGCGCTCGTAAAGCAAGCAAATAAAAAATCAAATGGGCTTGCTAGAAAACAATGAATGTTCTTAATGGCATACAAGGCTTTGTGACCAAAAACTGAGAAGCTGTCAGGGCTACATTCAATTGTACAAACAAGAGGAAGACGGGTGCTATAATTATATATTGCTGCATGCATGTTGACATTTTGTGGGACGACGCCCGTGTGTGCCTGACGAAGAGGATGAAGAGTGGTCAACCGGTCTCGCTGCTGCTGCTCGTTTGAAATATATTTCATCCACAGCCTCGTCGATACGGCGTCTCTTCTCTATTCTAACATTATAAATTAAAGTTCTTCACATAGGCTGTATTAATATTTGGATTGTTAATGCCATGATAGTTTATTGCAAAGGTCTCTTCAAAGAGGCTGTAAGAATATTCGAATTATTTATGTTGTCATAGTTTACTGCAAAGGTTGACAACCCTGTGGCCCACAGGCAGTCTGCCAATCCTTGCAATAAAATAAAAGTACCTTTTTTTTTTCCTGAAACAACGGCGACTGTTTTTTGTGGGCAATGGGACACAGACATCCCACTTTTTTGGATACACTCATAGGGCATTGCAATTATGCTCTCTTTTATTCTTGAAAATGCTTAAAAGGACACTAAAAGCAACGATCAAGTCAACGTTAGTTGTTGAAATAGTGGTCCAGAAACCTCGTAGTGTTGCCTTTGTTCCAAGGAAGTGCTTATTTTGAAATAAAATAACGTTTTAGTGGTCTGCGTCAGGTTAGCGCACTTCACATTAGCCGCCTGAAGCAGAACATCTCGCATTACTGTTGCCATGCACAATATTGCCCTGTCTTACTGCGCGGTGGCCACCGACAGTAGTAGCGGCAGAATGAGAGCAGCGGGAACCGCAGATGCAACAATGGCCATTAAACGATTTCCTACCATTGGCTTAGAAATGGCAGATGTGCTTGGTTCAACTGGGCCCTCTAGATGGCACGACCTGTCCAGTTTAACCAGGTAAAAATTGAACTTTTTAACCACTCCCCATAATAACATCCGGCGTTTTTTTTTTTGAATGCGAATGCATTCTTAGTCAGGATAAGCTAGCGCATGCTCTTATCCTTGCCCCTAGCAACCGGAGCGTGTGGTGCGCGAGTGTAGGAGAGGGTAGGTGCAGTGCTTCGCCGCTCCTTCTCTCACCGTTCGCTCTCTCTCCTCGCTGCGTCCCACTTTCCCGCTCACTCGCGCCTCACTCTCGACGGTTTGCTGGCTGGGTGCCTCTCAAGAACATCCTGGAAGTGTGCTCGGGGCTCCGCTGTGATACGCCACGCCATGCCAAGAACGCTGTTTGTCTTGTTTTGTTCACTTCATAGTATTTTTTAACCATGCACGCTAGCTACTACAGCTGAAAATGCATATCGCTTATCTTGCGACAGAAAAGCGTCACGTGAAGCGAACGACCCTATTGGCTGCACGGTTTGAAAAAAAAAGAACATTATTCTTCTAACGCTGAGTTCTCACGTGCGAAATGCCGTTATAAACTCTACACAGTGCATTTGTATTTCCTCACGATTTCTTTCTCCCTGGGTAGGTAGGGAAATTTTTCTTTCCATGAATTAAACAGAAACAAACAAACAGCATTTCATTATGTTTCTTGATGCACGAAAAGTTCTTTATTAGTGCAGCTAGTTCAATTACTAGTCATTAATTGTAAGTTGTAACTCTGACATCATCAGGATCATCCTGCAAATGTCCTACTGCGGAGCGTGCGAGTCCGAGTGTGTCCGGTTGACGAAAATATTTATGTGTCTGAGTCCTAGCGAGTTTGCTTCAGCGAAATTCTGGATAGTATGGGTTAGCACCGCACAAGTTCGGCCCGCCGGTTTTCTTCTCTGGTTTGCTCAAAGTTGAATTGCATATCTCAGTTTCATGTCTATTGAACTTGCAAAAAAGACATTCAATGCGTCCTTGCCGCAACGCTGCCGATGCATGTAGGATTGATGACGGGTAGCTCAACATGCAAAAAACATAATTAGTGAGTGAGTCTGCATGAACTCCATTTATTTTACCGATCTGTAGTTACAATTATTTAGTCTCCATTTATGGCGTGCTTTGTAATCATGTATGCTCCGCTGTGTAAAGCCACAGAATTTATTTTCCAAAATATAAAGCTGCCCATTTATCCTCACCCTTGGAACTAATTGCAGTGGAGGTCTTCAGTAACAAAACCGCTTGTATCTTTAAATAAAACTATACAGTCTTCGCTTGTTACAGTAGACAGGCATACAATGAACTTTCGGATAGAACAGACCATTATTCAGGCAAAGTTTTTTTTGTGTATCAAATTAACGGAGCAAAGTTTACTTTTAACGGACCACGATACAACGGACTATTGGCTACAGTGGACGAAATCAGCGACACTTTTTGACGAAATCGGGCGCATAAAGTGGACTTTTACCGTGTTGACGCAGGCTGATAACAGACTTCACCACGCCGCTCTCTTTGAGCTAAAACCATAGTAATTTTAAATGGCACTGGCAACATTAGTGGCTTCCGGCCTAGCCATGCCTCCAGCCAAGCCAGTCTGAGAGCACAATGGCGCTGTTGGTCATGCACGGACATAGCTAGCTGATGCCATTTTGTCATTGTGTTCACGTGCTTGACTGTTCTGTCTGTTCGCAAGTTTTGAGGTAATGGCCTCCAGAAAGCGGAAGTTTTCTGGAGGCCATTAGTTCGCTATCATGAGCGACAAGCTCAAGGTAGTGAAAGCGGTCGCGCAAGGTGAGAAGTAGGGGGACATCGCAAGAGCAATGAAACTGTTCAAGCAGACCGTAACTTCAATGAACAATAAGAGTATCACTGGCAAGCAAGTTGTGGGGGCAATAAATCTCAAGCACTTCAGACTCTGCAAGGCGATGTACCCGGACGTTGAGTCCACACATTTAATGTGGCTGCGTGATGCCCGATCTCGTGATGTTCCGGCCAACAGACTATTGCTGAGGAAGGGGGCCGAGCAGCTGGCTGTGATCCTCGGACATGACAGTGGCGTCAGTTTCAGCCACGGATGAATAGAGCGTTTCAAGGCAAGGCACGGCACCACATTCATGCAAGTTTATGGTGAACGCAACAGCGCGAGTGTCGACACCGTCACCGAATGGCAGACCAGCAAGCTACCAGTGCTTCTTGCAAGGTACGACGAGAAGGACCTATTAATTGCAAACGAAAGTGGTTTATTTTATAAGGCTAAGGCTGAATAAAACGTACACAGTTTCTGGCTGCCAGTGCCATGGTGGTAGGCGCTCCAAGGAGTATTTGTCCATGTTATATTGTTGCAATATGAGCAGCTTCGAGAAACGAAAACTGTTGGTGATTGGGAAAGCTACAGCCTCGGAAAAAACATTCCAGTCGAATGGACTGCGAATACAAAGGCATGGATGACGAAAGACATGTTTAACACCTAGTTATTACAGTTCGACTGGGAGATGATAAAGCCGAAGAGAAAGATGCTGCTCTTCCTGCTCCAACCACGTGAAGTCACCCGAGCTGGCAGCAATTGAGCTGGCCTACTTGCCGCCAAATGCGACCTTGGTACTTCAGCCGATTGACCAAGGTATCCGTAAGGGCTGCCTACTGTGCTCACTTTGTTGAACGTTTGCTCTTCGACATTCGACATGCAAATTAATTGAGCGTCAATTATAGACATCATATTAACTGTCGAAGTGTTGGCGAGCGTTTGGCAACAACTGAAAGGGGAAGTAGTTAAAAATTGCTTCATGAAACCTGGTTTCCAACAAAATGATGGCATTTCCAATGAAGAGTTGTTCGTCCCAGATGACGAAACTTCAGACCCGGCTTTCGGAGCATACAGCTTTTCTGACATTGTCACATTTGACTACAACGTCATCGATAACAAGGAGCTACAATCTAAAGCTGTTTTGAGCTGTTATCAGACAGCGACAGTAAACACGAAGACGAGTACCTTGCTGTCGGGCTGACTTCGCAGCAGGTGATTGACCACATTGATGAAATGAAGGAATACTTCTTGCAGCAGCAAGACGACTGCATTGTCGAAGTGTTGCAGCTGAGTGAAATGTGGCGCAAGGTGATAACAGCATTGCTCAAGGGTGCTCGCCAATCGCTGATGACTAATTTCTTTTCGAAGTAAGTGTAAGTAAACAGTTTGTGTTTTGCATTAGATGTTCGTCACTCATTGCAGTAATATTGTTAGGCACCGCAAACTATGTTTTGAAAGCAAGATGTTCCAGTGCTTCGAGCAGGTGAATTCTGCTGTCAAATTAGGTTATTAATGCGAGAGTTGCCTTAGTGCCGCTCAGTTCAGACCTCTCAGACGAACTTGGGGCCATTTGGCGATCCTTAGAAAGGTGGGGGGGAGGGGGGGAGGGTGGCTGCACTCTTGGCAGTAGGCAGCCACACTTCAGCAGATATGCCTTCCCGTCCTCACGAATAAAAATTTATTCAAAGCCGATAAACAGGAGCGTATGAAAAACCTTACCAAAAACGTTTTATCATCGGACGGCTAAGTTTTGTTGCTGTGCAGGAGCTACATGACATCCCTGCACTTACTGTAACGGCGCTGCACTGCATTTTTGATAACCCCTGCTAGTGATTAGGTCTTTTGTAAACGTGCTGGCAAATGCATTTAGGGCCCACCAGCAGAACTAGCCTGCCCCATACTGCTCTAACGATCGTCACACGGCAACGCGATTTCCCTCTGCGAAGTTTGGATTTTACGGACTTCGAATATAACGGACTCATTTTACTGGGTTATGATGGTTCATTATAGTAGACTGTATTTACTGAATAACAGCTATTATTACTTTTACTTAAAAAGTAATCAAATTGCACCACGAAAAGCACCAATCAAAGGAGATGACATTAAAATCCCAACATGATTAAATAGTTAATACTATGCTAACACAAGGTATTCTGAAGTATTGATAGCACCTTACCTCTCGAATCTCATGCAGTGTATATTGCATACTTTAAGGCACACAGCTATTTGTAGCATTTTTAGCAGTGTAGTTGGTCATAGAGCTAACGCCTCTTGTGCAAGCGTGATTTATAAATTTAAAGTTTTAATTTCCAACGAGACATCACGAGTTCCTTCTCAAGGAACCCATAATTCTTGGTGATGTAATAGCGATTTTATATGCATTGCATTGGCTCCAAGTTTAGTGCTAATAGGTAATCCATTTATAGAATGCACCATTTCATAATTAATTGATATGTGGAGTTCAACGTCCCAAAACCACCGTTTGATTATGAGAGACGCCGTAGTGGAGGGCTTCGGAAATTCATTGCACTGCATTGTTTACCACTGTGATAATGTAATAATAAGATCAAGTTCGTACAGTTCTTAAAGAAGTTTACTGCAAACTTTGATAATACGAATTATGGTTCTAATGGCAACGAAGACAGGACTGCAAATGCTTTATTGGGTTTCAGGAAGACCGAGCACAGCATATAACACCGAGAAAACTTCACAAGACATGACACAAATACAGCCACAGCAGCACATCCCGCCAATGAATAACCTAAAAAAAGTAAAGCACCGTGTAACGCAAAGCATCAGGTATGATGCTATCGGTATGAGAATAAAGCTGAATGAGACTGTGACATCGTTGCTTCGTTCGCTTTATATTGTAACGTTTTCCGTTACAGTGGAGTTCCAGTATGATTGTGCACACAAGCAAATGGGCTTTAAGTGCATATTTTCATTGGGAACTTGCTCACATGCAAATTTCTCCACCCACAGCAACTACCATTTGGTAATGTGTCTTGCAACATAGGACCCTTCGGACGACGTAGGAGCGACCGCTGTGTTGTATATGCTGAAATAGCTCGATAACACATGGCACGTATTTTCCCGCATGGTCTGTAACTCAATGGCGCAGAAATGTTGATTGATATGTGGGGCTTAACGTCCGAAAACTATCATATGATTATGAGATACGCCGTAGTGGAGGGCTCCGAAAATTTTCACTACTTTGGGTTCTTTAACGTGCATGCAAATCTGAGCAAACTGGCCTACAACATTTCCGCCTCCATCGGAAATGCAGCCACCGCAGCCGGAATTCGATCCCGTGACCTGTGGGTTAGCAGCCGAGTACCTTAGCCACTAGACCACCGTGGCGGGGCTGCACCATTTCATAGCTTCAAGTTTGTCTAAGATGCAATGGCCGACTGTCTTCAAAGCTTTTTTGTATTCATGAATGCATAACTTTGCCATTATTATTGGGCAGGACTAGAATAATGTGGTGAGCTTATGTGGTCATCGAGCCATGAACACGTCACGAAGTAGCGATTTTCGCGACGCACAAGCAGCAGGCGACGATCTCCCGGAGCGAGCATCAGGCCAATGGCGAGGCGAGCTGAGGCAACATGGCGGCCACAGCCAATCAAGGGCCTCAAAGCGACCTTCAAACATTTGCTTTTTGTGCACTTGTTTTTAAAGGGAGGAGCCAGCTGTGGCAGGAAAGTTAAACACGAGAAATGCTCTTTCCAATGAGCCCAAAAAGCCGGCTCCCGGCCCAGCCATCGTGAATCTATAATTTTTTGAAAATTGCTGTTTTCTCGCCGTTTCCAAAAAAAGTTTCACTATCTAGGTGAGTGAAACTAATTTTCCGAAGCACTTCTGCACAGTTTTCAGTGTAGATATTTTGCAATCGGATAGAAAAAGGGTTCCAGAAACTGAAAATTTGATTTTCAGAAAATCGATTTTTTTGGCATTTTTCGCGATCCCAAAGCCGCGTCCCCCCTTAACTTGTTGCACAAGAAAAGTCACCCGAAATTCCTATTGGTTAGGACAGGTAATGCTAGTTTTTCTGACGTGGTGCTTGAGTGTGCTGTGTCATTTGAAATTGAATTTGTTTTTGATTAAAACCAGTGCTTCTATGTCTTGGTGCTGGTCACATGCTTTACTGGTTGCACATTTGAAGTGTCCTTTCTAAAGTGTTAATTCTCAAATTTTGCCTTATTCAGCAACAGGAAAGGTAGCAAGGCTCCCTTTCTATTTAAAATCCAATTGCCATGAAACAAGCTTTAATGATAGTGGTGTCCACGTGATTCATTTTGTACAATCTGCGGCTTTCCAGATGTCTGGATGAAGTACATCCTCTTTGAGCTGAAGCACCCAGAAGGAAAGCCTGAGCAAGCGGGTGTCCTCTACCACAGAGCTGTGAAGACACTTGATGATGACCTCACTAATCACTTCATTTCAGCCTACTCTTTGATGGACACCAGAAAATTGTAAACAAGTGGCTAGTGTGGTGATTTGAATTGTAATTTACTGCTTCACCTGCCAGATGTTATGTTGCACATTTGATACTTCTTTTTAAACTTTCTTCTTTCATGGAGTGGCCCCATTGGGGTGTCTACTACAAATACAGTTGCATGGCCCCTGCTGTGTCATTATCCATAATTATGTGGAAAAGTGACGTGCCTGCTACACATCTGCAAGGCAATATGTGCACTTTGTTGGCCTGTTACTATGTGTGGGAAGCTCGTTATGCAATTTGCATTGTGTGATGCCTGGCTGTTATTTCACTCCTCTATTACATCTATTACCATAATTCTTTGCCCAGTATAGGGCCTTTTCACAAAGGGGTTTCTAGCTCTGACATGGCTGTGTGGCAGGATGTTCACACAGAGCTCCTGGTTTCAAATCCCGTATGATTGTGGATTTTTTTTGTGCATGATAGCAGTTATGGTCACAGGCAGTAGCTGTGGCGGACAATTGCACTGCCAAAATTGGCTGTTGGTGTGATTTTGTAACAGCTTTCATTGTAATATCTCGTATTGAAAATGAATTGCTCCGGCCTACCCAAACTTGGCATCTGGCAAAGTGAAATTATGTGTGCCTCCTTCAGAATGAGCAATTGTACGCTTGTCTGTGGGGTCACCATTGTTACTAAGCCTAAAAGTAATACAAGAATCGCCTATAATGGGGGTGCCTTTCCACTGCTGGGTAAACAGCGACGAGCAAAGCTTTGCGTATGTGCAGGACCAAGTACAATTTTTTTCTTTAATTCGCATTGTGCCATGATCCCCCAACTTTTAAAGCGGCCCTGCGACAACAAATTAATCGTATTGTTTTCATGGCTTATTTTTGAACTGTGGAGTGCACCAAACCTCGTTGGTGAGGGGAAATGCCAAAAACTAAGCTGTTGTAATTTTATTTCGATGGGAAAACACTTTTTTAGGACTAGAGTGACACACAGCAGCTAATTTTTTAATCAAGTAACGTTTCACCCCGTGGGAATGACAACACAGAATGCACATTTTGATTATCCCGACACGCGTAATATTAATACATTCCTAGATAGAGCACACCGTTGTGCATTAAATAACGATAAAAGTACTGTTTATACTTCTTCATATACAAAAAGATTTCGCTTTTTAACATGAAAGTGTGAGAACGTTTGCAAAACGATGCAAAAAGGCGCTGCACGATGACTACCACAATGCTTGTCGTACGCCACATCTCTGTGAGAGGGGCGTGGTGATTAGAAACAACCTTTGATGTCAGTGGGAAAGTGACATGTTCAAGAGAACGTTTTTTTCGTTGTCTGGCGGGGCTCTGAAGTTTGAAGGCTAATAACATAGGTTACTGTAAAGTGATTTTAATCATTATTTTTGCGTTCGCCTCTGTATTCAGCACTATACGAACTCCAGAAAGCAGACGAAAAAACGACGCATGGCTTCTTTGAGTGCTGAGCATTTAGGCGGCCAGGCTGCCGTGGGCTTGTTCACACCGAAAGGGAAGTAACAAAGTGGGAAAGCGAGCTGTTCGAAGCAGTGAAAGCGCGCATCTGTTCAAACCTCATGCCTCCGCGTGGCAGAGGAGTCTGGGCATCCAGTGCTTTTATGCACGTGTCGCTGTCACGTGTAAATGCTTCTCCCAAAGATAAGATACAGTAGCGCCTGTACCGCGTGGCGTTCTGATTAGCTGCAGTGAAGCGGCGACCTTGACCGATCTTGCCGCACTCCGGCAACCGCACTTGTGTGGCTTGTGGCAAGATTGGTCATTTTGAATCTGTCTGTATTCTCGTCTTCCAATTTCTCCCAACGCAGCCTACTTGTCTACTTCTAGCGCTGCGCAGACCAGCATGGTCATTGTCTTGAATGTGGATGAGCTCCACTAGCTCACAGAACTGTGCATTGCAGTTTCCATCGGTACCGTTTCATTTTCGTTTTTTGTCGACACCGGTGCATCTGTGTCATTATGCAGTGAGTGCCATTGTTCATTTACTGGCATCTTCTTCCATTATCCTTCAATCGTATTCGAAAGGAATTATTGAACACTTTGCCCAATTTAAATCCACCATTGCTTACTGGAGCGTCATGTCTCTGGTTGCATTCTACATCACTCAAAATGGCCAATTCTTTCTTTTTCTTTGAAAACATTGCCTTGTTCCCCAGCACCTGCTGCAACGAACCTTCCTGCAACAGTGCCTGCTCCAAGGACATCTGCGTCAACCGTGCCAGAAGGGCACTGTACGTGCCCTTTTGGCACGTACAGTGCCCTTCGTTGGCACTGTACGTGCTTCAACTGGTGGTGCGTCCAGCGTATGGCCACCTCTTACTACTATGTTCGTTCAGAACACTCACACAATCACAGTCACTGTTCCACCATGGTGAATGAGTACTACTTCTTGTTGACTGCTTACTGAATTCGGCTTCATCCATAGTGACACCTAGTAACTGACATAAATTAAGGGCCTTTACGTGCTCACTTTGTCCTGCCTGTTCATTTAAGCTTAATTGGAATGTATCTGTATGTGTAATTAACATAATTCCGGATACATTTGTTTGTCGAAGTATGTGGGCATATTATTTTAAGCAATATTGGAAGGTGACCACTATTTGTGGCCGATGTGATGGTGGACCCTGAGCTAGAAAAAGTCAGGTCTATCACAGAATGTGATAGGCCAGATACATAAGTGGGGGATCTGAAATTCCCACACTGAACACCATTCAGACTGGCTCATTATGATAACCGTTTGCCACAGGCATCGGATCTATAACGCCATGATATGTGGGGTGAGTTGAAATCTCTTGCGATTATTATATTTTTTTTTGCATGCTGCTACTGCAGAATCAAATAAACTAGTATTTGAAATACCCTGTGAGGAAATAAACATTGACTATTGAATAAGGTGCACAACCAGGAATAGATAAATCTACTGCTAAAATTTCACTCTCTGTCCATGTGAACTGATATGTTGTCTTCACTCTATGGGCAAATCGTTAAACCCGCTCTACATGAACGTCGATCAAAGCGAAAGCAGAGTTATTGCCCGAGATGAAAACTTTTTCCCGCAGATAATCATGTTTCTTGGGATAAAATAATTCAGGAGAAAATTCGGTTCAAAGGTGTGAAAGACCAGTAGCTATAGCAAACATCGAGCGACAGTTTTACTGAAGCACTTTCAATGATCCCATGTTGAATGTAAACCAGCGGCCTCAACTGCCTTCAGGATGACGTCTTAAGAAATCATCCTTCCTCAGCGAACTGCTGTCTTGGCACTTTTTTTTTTAGTTTAATCTATATAAAAGAGTGTATTTCGAGGAGTAATAGGTAGCCCGGCGTTTAGTGGCTCTACTGTCTAAATCCATATTTTCAACAATTTGTGAAGTGGTCTTAACCATTCTCACTGTCCTGTTCATAAGTAGTTGATTCTTCATTCTTTATTCATGAAATAACCCACAGCACCCAAGGGAGTTATAGCAGGTGGGTTACATCAGTGAATGATGTACATCGTGGTACGCACACAAAATATATCAATACCTGAAGTACACCTTTGTTCACACACATAATACAGTTATTTTCACACATAAATACATCTTCGTTCAGCTGACAGCATGGGATTACAGCATTGAATAAAATACATCATTCTATAGTCAAGAGTCCGACGAAATCCCGTCTGGTCGGGGACAAACATAGTGCAAAATAACAAAAAACGCCGACGAAAGTGAAATACACAAACGTTAAAGAGACGTTTCGGCTCCCCACACGGGAGCCTTGTTCACAGTGCACTACGTACTTGCTTTTCATTTAGCTTATTAAATCCGAAGCATTTTCTAGCGAACTTCAGTGACTGGGCGTATCTGTCTGTCTGTCTATCTAGCCGCCTACGACTTTTAGCTCTTCTGGCCGTTTCGATAATGATATCTCTACCAAACTTAGTATGGCATAACATGACTGTATGAAAAACATATTTGACTAGTTTTAGCATGAAAATCATGACGTATGTCATGAATGTTATTTACATTTAATGGTCCCGCAGCTCTTGCGGTGGTTTCGTTCACGTGGCATGTTGCAAAATTGGTATAGTATGGGATGATTCCACGGCGAACACAAGCGACAGACTCTAACATCAAAATCATGAAATGCGTGTCATGTAAGAACATGACTACATGCCACGCTCACGATGTGCTCGTGGCCGTTTCGCTAGCATCACATATACCAAATGGGGTGTTACGGTACGTGAATAGATGACGAAGGTATGTGACTGGTGCAAACATGATGATTAAGAGATGCGTGTCATGTAACGACATGACTACATGCTACGCTCATGATGCGCTCGCGGCCGTTTCGCTAGCTTCGCATGTACCAAACTCGGTATTAGACGACGCGAACAGACGACATAGGTAAATGACACAACCAAACATGATAATGACGATATGTATGTCATGTAACAACATGACTCCATGCCACACCCGCCACCAAGGCTTGCCTTCCTCCAGGGGTCACCGCCGGCGCTACCACTCTACCAACCATGATGATGATAATGGTGATCACCGCTTGCGCCAACAGAAGGCCACCTACTGCCCGGTGGTTGTAACCCGATATGCGGTTTTTGGGCGATACACGTGCGCCACGCAGCGCAAACAACCTTACAGGGGGAGTCAGCACCCCCCACATCCCCATCCTTAATTCAAACCGTAATCCGAAAAACAAAAATCAGCTTCAGAAGCTCTATAAAACAAATCACGACACATGTCCCTTCATAATGTCCGTGCACCACTACACCGCCGCCGGCCGATACTGCTGCACTGTCCGGCTCAACTTCACCTCAGTACCGGCCCCGCAACAGCAACGTTGCTGTCGGCGCGACGAACCGTCGCTAGCGCCGACACGTCTTCGCGTTGCGACCGGCACTCACGAGGGCGCCGGACTGCAGGTAGTTGCACAGGTCCCAGACATCTCCATCGCCCGACCTCACGACCGCATTCCTGGCCAGCGGCGCTGACGATGTGCAGAAGACAGCTGCAGCTGTGGATTAAAACACTCCCGCTGCGTAATTTCTGAAACACTCGATAGAAACAATGCAGTAAGCCAACGGGAAGGGGACATCTGGCTCCTCGCCCACATGATACGATGGTCAGTACTGCTACCTAATACATTGGCGGCGGCCGAGACGCCCAGCTCAAAATATAACAAAGATCACTTTTCCCAAATCGTGCATTGCAAGATAAAAAGTGAGGAAAGCAGCGTGCAACGCTACGATCCACATAGTTTTGGCACGTGCGACAGGTGGCTGCGCAGAGCCTTAGGCCTAATGAGTCGCTTGGCAACAACCGGCATCCACACAGCCTAGGCGCAAAAGAGGCAGCCGCAAGGAGACACCCACTCTGCAGGGTGGCCCTATCGCTCGCCGCACACAGCAGCTTACCGAGCGATCGGCGTCCACCGGCCCGGATGGTGTTACGATGCCCCGGCGTCGAGCAGCAATACCAGACAGCAACGGCCCGACTTCCCGAGCCCAAAAGAGTTGAAGCTATTTATAGAAAATCGGACCACCCACGAGGCTTCTGTACTCACTCGCTTCGGGCTTGGCCTACAGACCACGTGCTCTAAGCCTTGCTCACCCCAGGATGCAGACTGCGTGGCTCTCGTCCCAAGTGTTTTTGAAAAAAAAAAAAAAACCAACGACAAAAAAACAACTTGTGAGCAGAAAAAAATAAATGCTCAGCGTGCCGACAATAAAACAAGTCACAAATACTTATCTCCTCCACTGATCAGTGATCTCCTCACTTCTCAACAAAGCACACCACCCACGCTAGCAAAAAAGCCCCCCCCCCCCCCTCCCCCCCCCCTAGGCCTACTCTTCCCCAGCTCAAACAAAAGCTTGCACTGAACCGCGAAAACTGTTGTCCGATGCTCCAAGAGCTCCACGTTGGGCAGCCAGTGTGGAGTCTCGTTGTGGCGAGCTTGCGCATAGTGGTGATCAACGCGAACACAACGCTACCTACCACCTGATGGTTGTAACCTGAAATGCGGCTTTTGGGCGAGACACGTGCGCCACGTAGCGCAAACAACTTTACAGGGGATGTTAGCACCCACACAATCTGGACCACTAGATTTACTCTCATCAACATCCTGCAATAATTTTTCAATTCCGTTAACACTAAGCTCAACAGGAAGCATAGGCGAAATGCTCATAATAGTTGGTTGATAATCACAGCTGCATTTGGGTAAGAACACTGAGGGGAAAAAGCTGTTTAGACATGTAGCTTTATCCCCGTCATCCGTAATTTGCTTGCCATTATAATTCAACTCTTGTATTCCAAAGGACTCGGAGCCACACTGCTTTAAGTACTTCCAAAACATTTTAGGATTTGATTTCATTTTGCTGCTCAGCTTAGTGAAGTAAACATATTTAGCTTTTTCTTTCTTTAGCTTATATACGTGGGTAGTCGACTTCAGTTTTTCTAAGTGATTTATTGATATGTGGGGTTTAACGTCCCAAGACCACCATATGATTATGAGAGGCGCCGTAGTGGAGGGCTCCGGAAATTTCGAACACCTGGGGTTCTTTAACGTGCACTCAAATCTGAGCACACGGGCCTACAATATTTCCGCCTCCATCTGAAATGCAGCCGCTGCAGCCGGAATTCGAACCCGTGACCTGCGGGTCAGCAGCCGAGTACCTTAGCCGCTAGACCACCGTGTCGGGGCTTCACTTTTTCGAAGTGAGTTGCTGATTTGCTTTTCTTGAATGCGCGAAACACCCTTTTTCTTTTGTTGATAAGTTTTAATATGGGCGCTGTTACTCATGGCTGTTTGTGCTCTTTTAGCTGTGAAGAATAAACACTAGGGATATGTGTATTTGTTAACTCAGATAGTATAGTCTGTCCCACATATTATGCAAATTACCCTCCTCAAAAAGCATTCGAAAACAGGGAACGAATTACGAAGTTTTTCGAAAACAGCATGGTAGTCGCCCTTCTCGTAAAAGAAGATCCTTCTACTGGAGGGAACTTCGCACACACTTTTTTCCTTTTGGATACGAGCAACAACAACAATATTTTCACTAATTTCTGGAATCACAGTCAGGTTACTCACGAAATTAGGTGCGTTACAAAACAGATAGTCTAACTCAGCGTCATTGCGAGTAGGGGTGGTAATGTACTGCGCCAACTCAAACGTGTCGACGATATTTTTCATCGCAAGGTTGTTGTGCCCGCTCAAACTCATACACGAATCATTACCCCAAGATAAGCCAGGCAGATTAAAATTACCCTCGAGAAGTATCGTCTGAGCTGACGCTTCAGAAGGAATTTCATATAATGTTCGCATTATGATAATATCTGAGCTCGGCGAGCGATAAAGCATTCCGACCAAGAACTTGAAGTTATCCGGCAAGATTATCTTGCAACGTATAGACTCCAGTGCGCCGCACTTATAATCAAGTTCCATTGACTGTAAAGAGGAGCGGACAAGCGAAAAGACGCCACCGCCTGCTGTGGGCCTATCTTTGCGATAGACGACGTAATTTTGCGGAAACACCTCACTATCAGCAGTGGAGGGCTCTTACGAAAATTCTTCCAAGGACTATGTCAGCGTTGACACGTTCAAGTAAGCCTGAGAGCTCAGCAGCTTTATTAACTACACTTCAGCAGTTCACAATAACCGCAACAAGTTCTTGACATTGATATTTCTCTTTTTTTCACTTTATTGTTCTTATCTTCTCTTTTTGTCTTAGCATATTCCCACAGCTTATTCCTGACACTTCTCGTCTCAGGCTAGTAATCTTCGCTAACACTATACTGTGAATTCTTAAATATTTTTTTAGCATTAAAAAGCACTACCTGGCGTTCTAAGCGATGTGCTCTTTTCACAGAGTCAAGTTCCATTCCAAGGCGCGTCTTGCAAAGATTATTTATTATAGTCCGGATTCATCCCCTGATTCTGAGGTTTCATCATCAACGCCATAGAAAACAAGATTTTTCCGGTGACTTCTGTTTTCGAGGTCTGTTTTCTTCTGAAGATCTTTCGCCTTTTGCTTGAGTTGCTGTATTATAACTGCCTGTTTTGTTACAGTCTTCGTGATGTCTTTTATCTGCTTCCGAGTGTGGCTAAGATCATCTTTCACTTCCATAACTATGTTCTCATTTTTTTAAACCTAGATTCAATGCCATTTAACTTTGAAATTAAAGTTTCCTGTCCACCTTGCAAAATTTCCAGCACTTCCATCTCCCGAGTCTTAGAAGGCCCTGGGTTCAATTCAACATCCCCCGCAAGTATTAACGACAAAATCAAGTGCAAAACTCTCTTCAAACGCGACGTATGTATCATGCATCCATGTTTTTTGTTACGAACACTTGGGAATGTGGGAGGAGCCGGCAATGCATTTACAAGTCTCCGCGATTGAGATGGGTAGTAATTACTTACCTGCACCAGCAACAGTTGCATTAGCGTCATGTCGGCAAATGTGCCGGCTCCAAGTCCCACGATGCCGTCGCGCTGAGCGTCTATATACGCTTGATCGGTACCACGTGAGTTCTGCTGGCCCAAGTCGATTGGTTGGTCCTCGCTGATTCATCCGTGGCTCGGGCCGCACATTTTTATTTTTTATTTTATTTATTTAAGTATACTGCAGACCTTCTCGGTCCAAGCAGGAGTGGTACATAGGATATACAACCAATGATGTCACGTACAGAAAGGCACCGACACAATCCAAGAAAAGAGAAAAAAAAACTATTGAATTCCAAGTAGCCAAAACAACAGTGTCATAATGCAACGTTCAGAGTCATGCTAATAGGACAAACCAGTCAAAGGGAAAGAAACTGCTCACAATAAATCCCTATTCGTACATTTGCGTCTATTGTTCAAAACTTATAGTTTTAATCTTTTCAATAAAGGATTCTACGGTGTCACAGTTCACAGCTATTAATGGAAGTTGATTCCAATATGCAATTGATGACGGAAAAACAGAGTTTTCGTGAATGTTGTTGTGACTTGTGGGCAGTCGTATTGTCTTATTGTGGTTAGTTCTCGTGGAATGCCTGAAAGGTTCAAGAAGATAGTCTGATCTGGATATTGTATATTTCCCATGTTAAAGATGATACAGGAATTTAAGTTTAGAATGTATTCTCCGTTCGGAAAGGCAATGAAGTTCGGCTCTTTTACGCAGATTAGTAACACTGGTATACCTGGAGTAATCAGAAAACACAAATCGAACTGCTAAGTTTTGCACTCGCTCAATTTTACTAATGAGAAATTTATGATATGGACTCCAAATTATATCGGCGTATTCTAGTGCTGGTCTAATCAGAGTCTTATAGGCGGTTAGCTTTACTACAGGGGGAGTGTTACGGAGTTTTCTCTTTAGGAAGCCCAATTTACCTTGCGCTTTCGAACAAATAGCAGTTATATGTGGATTACAATTAAGGTTGGAGGTTAATGTAACTCCCAAATATTTAACTTGATCGCTTTTGGTAATTTCTAAATTGTCTATTGTATAAGCAAATTTGAGTGGTTTTTTCTTATTCGTGAAAGTTATGGCTATGGTTTTCCGCGCGTTCAATGTCATTCCCCACTGGGAACACCAGGTTTGAATTTTTGTTAATGAGTGATTAAGGTTAATCTGGTCCTCAGTTCGATTTACCCATGTGTACACAACGCAGTCATCTGCGAAAAGCCTTATTTGAACGGGTGAGTCAATGACCATAGGAATGTCGTTGATGTAGATAAGAAACAAAATTCGTGCTAAGACTGATCCTTGTGGTACGCCCGAAAGGACGTTCAGGCTGTTTGACGTGTGGTTGTTCACAGCGACAAACTGCTTGCGGTTGTGTAGATATGATGTTATCCATGTAATAATATTATCTTCAATACCAATTGCATGCATTTTAGTTGTTAGATCAGGGTGGCGAACGACGTCAAATGCTTTTGCAAAATCTAAAAAAACGGCATCTATTTGTCCTCTTTCATTCAGTGCATTCGCAATGTCGTTGGTAATCTCGGCTAGCTGCGTGACTGCCGATAAGCCAGATCGAAATCCATGTTGCCTATAGTAGAGTAGGTTGTCAGTTTCTAAATGTGTTATAATGGCTTTAAAAATTATATGCTCTAATATCTTGCAACACGTGCTGGTTAATGAGACCGGGCGGTAGTTACTGGATTGTAGTTTAGAACCGGATTTATGTATTGGAATAATCTTTGCCATGTGCCAGTCATTAGGGATTGTCTGCGTAACTATTGAAGTGGTGTAGATTTCATGTAGATATCGGCTTATCCAGTCAGCATATTTATTAAGAAAGGTGTTCGAAATATTGTCTGGGCCTAGAGACTTCTTAGTGTCAAGATTGCGGAGTAGGCACTGAACACCCTCTTCATTAATCTGCAATTCCGGCATAGGGTTAATTAAAGGATATGATGGTAAAGATGCTCCAGAGGACCCATGCGCGAAAACTGAGTGAAAGAAGGCATTTAATTCATCGGCTATCTGGTCTGGTTGCGTGATAATTTTGTTGCACGATGTGAGCTGGGTAATATCAGAATGCTGCTTAGACAAGTAGCGCCAAAACTTTTTTGTCTCAGACTGCATGAATGACGGAAGCGTGTCACAATGGAATCGAGACTTAGCGCTGCGAATTTTGATGTTCAGTGTAGCGATAAGGCCTCGTAGTTGATCAGATTTTCCGGCCTTGCGTCGCCTTTTAATCTTTTTTTTTAAATGTATGATCTCCCGCGTTACCCACGGATAATCCCGGTCAACGCGTTTTCTTTTTAAAGGCACGTGACGAGCTTCACAATCGCCCACGATATCTTTAAAGCATGTCCACAGTTCGTCCACGTTGTTAATTTTATCGAAAACAGGAAACGACGATTCTAAATGGGCGAAGATAGCAGCGTGATCTGCACGTGCATAGTCCCTGAAATAATTAGCTCTGGATTCCTTTGTTTTTTGAACTAGTGTTAAAGGACACGAAAGAGAAACAATCTTGTGGTCGAAAATCCCATCTTCAACACTTATACAACAGTTTTCAAGGGAATTACTTACAAACATGAGACCAAGCACAGATGAACAAGAACCTACAATACGCGTAGCACTAGATACTAGTTGTGACAATGAGAAACTAAACGCTGTTAGCAACAATGATTCCGCACTTGCTACCTCTCGGTGATCATGACCCAATTCAGGCCAGTTAATTCCTGGCAAATTAAAATCTCCTCATAAAATTATCTTCGAACGTGAATTTGTGTGTTGTGCAATATAGTCGTGCATAATCTCTAAATATTCAGGGGAAGAGTTTGGTGGACGATACACTGCGCCCAAGAATATGCTTTTTCCATAGAAATTGGTCCGGCACCACACACTTTCATGGTTGCTAATATCCTCTAAACAGGAAAACTTCACATTCTTTTTTATAGCTATCGCTACTCCGCCGCCTCTTGTTGTTCCGTCTTTGCGGATTAATATGTATGAGGAGGGGACAACCTCAGAATCAAGCACGCCTTCGTGCAACCAGCTTTCTGTAATAACTAAAATATGTGGATTGTGGTTTAGTACTAGGCTTTCCAAAAGAGTTAGTTTGTTTAAAACGCTGCGTGTGTTAAGTGATACAATTCGAAGGGTTTAGAACGCTCCCGTCATTTCTTCGTTTGAATTTCCGGCTGCCTTTGCGCAGGCGTAACTGATTTTGTCATTCTAACCCTTCGATTGTGTTGCGAATCCAAGACGAACAGTTTTCCGTCCACTTTTAACTTGTCATAAATTAGCGACACTTTTAAGCCGTCGGCCCTTTCCTGTGCTGCAGAATGCCAAAGTTTCTGTCGTGTATCACGCACTATTTTTGAAAAATCCTCCAAAATTGCTATTTTCGTTCCTTTCAGTTTGCTGCAGCAGGACAAAATTCTGGTTTTTTCTGCAAAGTCATAAAGTCGAAGGATAATCGGACGGGGGCGTTCTTTGTGATATTTTCCCACTCTATGAATCCTTTCTAATAACTTTACTTCTATGCCTAATACTTTCTGGAATACTTCTTGCTTAACTATGGCCTCCAGTGACTTCCAATCTTCGTCTACTTCATTAATACCGTATATTACGGGATTGTTGCGTCTGCTCCTATTTCCTAGGTCGTCTACTTTGGCCGATAGTTCAAGAAGTTGGATGTTTGAGCTGCTACAGGCTTCCTCACATACCGTCAACTTTTGTTCAAGCGTTTGCAGGCGACATATTTCCTTTTCAATAGACGTAACCCTTTCTTGGACGTTGTTCACCGCAGATTCGACTCCTTTTAGGTCGGAAGTCAATTCTTTCAAAGATTTGGCAGTTTCCCTTTGCTGTTTCAAAATTTTTTTCAGTAGGTCGTTAGTCGAACTTGATTCAGACTCTGAGTCTGATGTTGGCCCCGGATTGGTTTCTATATCGCCAGCGGTTAGTAACAGCAACTTGATAACATCAGCACAATCTTTGACAGTTTCAAGAAGAAAATGTGGACTTGGCAGCACCATCAAGGCCAGGGAGTCATCTCGAATGGAAGAAGTGTATTGCACACTAACCTGGATAACGAACAGTAGAGGGATTAGCATCCTGTCCTTTCAGGTGCAACCAAGTCCACTGAAAGATCCGTCGTTGCGCCCGGTATTTATACGGTCGAGATGAGGGCCTTCTGTTGACGTCACTGTGTCAGTCTGCCACTGTCTGCGCAGTATGCTTTCGTTGATGTCGGGTGGTAGCAGTTTCGTTGCGTCCATGGCGCCTTGGTCCGGCGCAGGTGTTGTGTTGACTTGCAAACTGGCTGGATAATTGGCCACAGCGATATGCCCCGTAGAGCACAAAGCGACCTGGATAACGAACAGTAGAGGGATTAGCATCCTGTCCTTTCTGGTGCAACCAAGTCCACTGAAAGATCCGTCGTTGCGCCCGGTATTTATACGGTCGAGATGAGGGCCTTCTGTTGACGTCATTGTGTCAGTCCGCCACTGTCTGCGCAGTATGCTTTCGTTGATGTCGGGTGGTAGCAGTTTCGTTGCGTCCATGGCGCATTGGTCTGGCGCAGGTGTTGTGTTGACTTGCAAACTGGCTGGATCACCGGCCACAGCGATATGCCCCGTAGAGCACAAAGCGACCTGGATAACGAACAGTAGAGGGATTAGCATCCTGTCCTTTCTGGTGTAACCAAGTCCACTGCCTCTGAAGACAGATGATGACCCATGCACACGTGTGGACGATAGTCGAGATACTGTAGACGCTATCCGGAGATCAGATGAAAAAGGCGGTGCCCCGCGCTGTGCTGCATCGAAATGGACCGTAGAAAACAGGAACAAAGGTACCTGCACCAGCAACAGTTGCATTAACGTCATGTCGGCAAATGTGCCGGCTCCAAGATAATCAGTGAGTCAAATGTAAGAGAATCAGTGTAGTCAAACGCAGTTCCTGCATCAGACGCAGTTTCTGGCGTGGTTTCAACCACACATTCGTGGGTAAGCGCGATACCAGTGTCAAGAGCAGGATCGCTTGCACTATGTATGACTTGGGTCATCCGACTGCCTCTGACAGGGTTTACGACAGTGTTCAGTGCTTCATATATGACTTTTTTGACAGCACCTGCCACAACTTCACCCATAGATATTTCTAAAGCTTTAGAATGTCGAGCAACAGCTTCATCGTACATCCACAATCCGTCTAAGACTATGGCTCGAGCTTCACGGCATGAGCATCGTCTCCTTTCTATAATCTCTAAAATTTGGAGATCTTTATCCCTCACCGGGCAGTTAGAATGATCAGCAGGGTGAGCACCATGGCAAACACAGCATCGTTCGTTTTGAGAGGAACACGTTTTCGGGCCTGCTCCTCTCGTCATATGCGGCATAAAGCAGACGATCTGCTCCCCTTAACGGTATGGCTATATCGCCAGCACTGGATGCATTGAAGTGGGCGGGAAGAGAGATCCTCAACTCTATAATTTGAAGACCATGCCTTAATGTCTGTTGGTCTACTTACGCCTGAAAATGTACCAATGACCGACTATATGTGGGGACATTTATTATCCGAAACACGTGAGCATCGGTCCCCTGCAGCTGAAAACATTTCCAGTACCTCTTAGGTGCACAGGCTCAAATTTACACCACGAACTAGGCCTTTCACGCAAGTGAGATGAGCTGGAATAAGTGGGCTTACCGGATGAGATTCAAATGCGGTGCACTTTAACAGGTCAGAAGCGCCTGGTCCGGAGAGCAGCACAAAATGCCGCCACTGCCAAACTGTCGGACATAGGTAATGTTCTGGTTGAGTGGGGTCGCTCTCCCGAGTTCCTCCTTGAATAACCTTTTGATTTTTGACGCGGATTAGTCCCGCCACTGGTCGGCACTGGACAACAGGAACGCTGCGGATACCGCTGCGCGAAAAGGCCTCTATGAGCATGTTGTTAGTGAGAAAAGAGGCCGTCCAGAGGGAAGTCCTCTGGTCATGAGAGGAAAGAGACATTAGGTACTCACAGTAAAATCAGGTCAGAGAGAGCCCTGCCGCGTGACACACAACCGACACCCCACGGACAGATCGTACTAAACCATCAGGTACTTGAAGGTAGACTCGGAAGCCCTTTGACGTGGCCAAGAAGGTCGACGCCGATGGAAAGTGACGAGATGGTAGGTCAAAGCGAGGTGATTGAGGCCTCGTCTGCCTCGACCTGAGCCATGCCATAGCTTGAAAGGCATTTTTAAAATGGCCTTAGGCAGGCCTGATGTCGGGAAATGAATCACGTTTATATGAGTAAAAGAGCGCTTTAGAACACCAAATGAACAACCAGGGTTACATAATGCGAATTGCACAACAATTGCGTCGTCGAATGCTCCAACACTTTACGATACTGTATATGGGTAGCGTGTTCAGGCACCCTCTTTTGCCATGCATGCCTGAAGTACGTCACACTGCCAAGCAAAAAAAAAAAACAACTTTTCTTTATCGGTGAGAGTGACGGAAAGGGTGCTCACACAAGCATGAAAAAATCTTTTCTGCCTCTATGATCTTGCCTGTTGTGCGATTCCTGCATGCTGCCACAATAGTACACTCTGAAAACATTGGCCTGCAGCCACACGTGCTGCAGTCAACAGACAGCCATCCTTGTTTATAACGATCCACATTTTACAGATGTTCCTTCAGCCTCTCATTTATACAACGACCTGTTTGGCCGACATAGTACCGATAACAGTAACGGTATCGATAGCACGATAACAGTAGCCGATGCACCACATTATAAATGCAATCTCTAGTTTTTTGTTTTGCGTGTTTGGTAGTGCAATTGAGAGTTGCACTACCAAACACGCAAAAAAAAATCGTAGTGCAACCGAGGGTTGCACTGCCAAGAAAGAAACGGCACGAGAGCCGTTTCTTTTTTCGCGCGCTCACCTGAGCTGCGCGCAAATGCCGCGCGCACCCTTATCAGCGCATGCCATTTCTTTGTTCTATCCATTTCTGTATTCCGGCTGCTTATCACACCAGTGCTATCGTAGATAAGCACCTCTGAACCATGTCATCAGACCCAGCTACTTTTTATCGCTATTTTACGGACACTAGTCGCGGCACTCCTCACGCACCATTTTCAAAATCGAAATGACAGTTCTCAAAACATTTATCGAGTGTGGCGTCATCTATCAATATCAAGGCAAACTGATTTTTCGACAGCATACCGTAGTGCAGTGTGTGAAAGCGGAGTTGTTCTAAGCAAAGGTGGCGGCCATCGTAGCTTTCACTTCAGGAGATGTGGGTGGTTATAGTCGGTCGCGCTCTTGTGACTGACGCACTCTGGAGTAACCAAAAACGCGGCGGCTACGTTCTGTCCGAGCTCAACTTGTGCGAGCCAAGCATGTGCAATGGTGGTCCTAGTTGGCACGGGGTTGTGCAGGGACACCTGCTGCATGAAACTTGTCACTTTACTGCTGCTGCACGTTGTCGGTGGAGTTCACTTTCCCAGCAGCGGTGCCGCCGTCAAGAGGGCGGCTGACATCGTTATCGTGGTGGATGGCGGCGCCAGCGACGGACCACTCCGATCTCGAGGTACGGAACATTAACAAAACTACCGCGATTGTTCGGTCATAAGAAAATGCTTGCGGCGTCTTGCATGACTCAGTGAATGAGGACAAATAGGATAACTTGAAATGATTGCATGGCGGTGCCGTATGTATCTGTCTTTTAAACGACGGGGTAAGCTTGCAATCTCAACTATTTACAAAGCTCGTTTCTGACGATTTGATAATCGCGCACGTAAAGCGCTTTGCATATAATATTAACTGTTGGGGTTGAACGTCTCAAAAGTACAATATGATTACGAGAGACGCCGTGTTGAAGCACTCCAGAAATTTTGACCCCCTGGAGTTCTTTAACGTAGACGTAAATCTAAGTACGTGGGCCAAAGCACTTTTCAGTCACAGATAAAATTTTCAGCGTAACATAACTGCTTGCACGCCTTAAAGAAGCACTCATACAAACTTCCGAAAGAGAGATAATGAGTGAGATGAGTTTACGTTTACTGTTGGGCCAGTTGGTTCATTCTGAGGAATTATTAAAGACGCAACCCGCATAGACGAAAAAAAAAAAGAAAGAAAAGGAAGTACAGAATGGGGTACCAGCTTGCAACTAACTTTTCTTTAAAATAGCGCTACTTATGCCTGCATCTATGTGCACATTACAGTTGCGCAGGACAGGGACGAGCAATCCCACGTTGAAGACATCACGAAAGCAGAACATAAAAATATTGCGCTTCAGATTTACGCAGGGCGACAGGCGTGTCCCTGATACACGCATCTCGTTTAACACTGATAAAATATGCCTCCAAAAGTTCAAAAGTGAAACTTAGCATGTACTCTGGAACGACGAAAACACACATGGGTATAATTGACGCATATTAGGACAGAGCTACGCCAGGTCTCGAAACTGCTTTTCAAATAGACGCTAATCTTTGTGAAACGTCAATCAATCGATCAATCAGTTTATTATCATGTCATAAAAGGATGATTCAGGGAGTAAAATATACAGACGAGGGTCCCAAAGTACACGACTGCCACGGGACCCTCACTAGTGGTTGCAGTGCTGCCGAGCCAATTAGATTGATTGACATGTAGGGTTTAACGTCCCAAAACCACCATATGATTATGAGAGACGCCGTAGTGGAGGGCTCCAGAAATTTCGACCACCTGGGGTTCTTTAACGTGCACCCAAATCTGAGCACACTGTCTTGCCAATTTTATAAACATTGCATTAGTTCTTTTTTGATAGAGCCGTCACGATGAGTTAACGTAAATCGTGGTTAGTTGCCATGCGCTGAAGTTGATTTATTTAGCAGCGTCCAGTGCCAGCACCCTCGCGAGCATCAGCGCTTGATATATCAGCTTCTGGTGTTGCTAATACGCACGTTGCAGTTGGCATCGTTGCGCAAGTGCAAACAACTGGTTGTATCTGTGTGTGCAACAATTGTGTATATATATATATATATATATATATATATATATATATATATATATATATATATATATATATATATATATATATATATATATATATATATATATATATATATATATATTCATGACGTGTCGCTCAATAAAAAATTGCAACACGGTCAACTTCCCTCCACATGCTTCGCATAACGTCGATTCCCCGGTAAGTGGGATCTGCCGATTTTATTTTTAGTATAACCTCCTTGATGTGTCCAGGGAGGGCTTAGTACGCAGTCACGACGCCGAAGAACAACTATGCATGGTTTGCACGTATGTCACATTCGATTACGACGGGACCGAGAAGCGCCATGTTTGTCAACATAAGCAGCTGCCGAGAAGCGTAGTCGGGACCTTTGCAGCGGCGAAATCTGGACTTCAGTCGCGCTACCGAATACACCATGACTATTCGGGCCGTTTTTGGATGCAGAATAGTACCCGCAACAGTGGTCTAGTGGCTGAGGCACTCGGCTGCTGACCCGCAGGTCGCGTAATCAAGTCCGGGCCGCGGCGGCTGCATTTTCGGAGGAGGCGAAAAGGCTCGGACCCGTATGCTTAGATTTAGGCGCACGTTAAAGAATCCCAGACGGTCGAAATTTCCGGAACCCCCAGTTACGGCATCTCTCATAATCATAGAGTGGTTTTGGTACGTTAAACCCCAATCCGTTACTGCAGTCATTAGGGAGATTTAGAATAGCGCACCGCGAGCCCTTGCGGTACGGTCGCTGCTACTGCGCATGCGTCGTAACGCGAGTCGGCGTTCGCGGACCGCACGCAGAAAATCCGAAATTGCGTGCGGTGATGGCGGCCCGCATGCGCTGCTTTCGAGGCTACGGGCGGTGATGGCGGCTTGCATGTAGCTCGCAAGCGCTGGTTTCGAGGTTACAGTGTTCGCTGCGATCGTGCGTTGCGGTTCGCAGCAGGGCAAACGCTATTCTAAAGCTATTATTGCGCCCGCTTCGCCCGCAGCGTTTGCAAACGGTATTCTAAAACTCCCTATTACTTCATCACAGGTAGAGGTATATTCGAGTTATGTCTAAGTTTGTCGCGTTATCGTGATCGCGTCGCTTTCTCCGGAATGCCACCTAGATTCACAGCACTGTACTGCTGACCTTTTCCGCCCTAATAGCCGCGTCTCGTGTTATTAACTGGGGTTAACAGTGCAACATATGTGAACATGTCTTCTGTGAACGTGTCTTCTGTGAACGTGTCTTTGTGTAATCCCGGCTGCGGCGGCTGCATTTCCGATGGAGGCGGAAATGTTGTAGGCCCGTGTGCTCAGATTTGGGCGCACGTTAAAGAACCCCAGGTGGTCGAAATTTCCGGAGCCCTCCACTACGGCGTCTCTCATAATTTAATGGTGGTTTTAGGACGTTAAACCCCACAAATCAATCAACGTGTCTTTGTGTGAACGTTGGGCCAGTAAAAACAAACATCGCAATGTTTTGCTTGTTCGCAACACGCGTTCAGAGTTCGATGTACCTGGTATGAAACACTGCGGTATTGCAGAGAAGTAAAAACTTGCACTTTTTTCTTTTTTCAGTAGCCCAGGTGAATAATTAGTTTTCATTAGAAAGACGCCGTTACGCTACATGCACGACCCTTTGATTTGGATGCAGTCGAGAGTACAGTAAATAAACACGACATTCATATTGCCGTTGCGCTACCAAAACAATCGAAATTCAGATGACGAAAAAGGAGACTATGACAACTCAAGCACTTTCACTGTGAAAGACGTGGGGAGTGAATGTAGGTCGGCTAATCGAAGGATTCTACAGTATTCCGGCAACATTACTTCTCACGTACCTTATTTCAATGTGATGACCAGGGCACTCAGTTATCTTGAGAGTTATCTAGAGAGACCACCTTATAATACTGTATATATTTATACAAGAAATTCTACAACACGTAAGTGGTAGCTAAACGTCGCTTCCGTTCCCCCTTCATCAAAACGGCTTTATGCTGAATCGGTGATGGGGCTAAGTGGGATGTTTGTAAGGACGAAGTAGTGGGCAATTTGGAAAGGTGGAGCTATAGGTGATCACGTACAAACAAGGAATGGACACCGTGAGAGAATCTATGGTTCTTTAACGCGCACCTGGATACAAGTACACGACCGTCTTGCATTTCATATTGGCTACTTCTCAACAGTATTTGCTTCATGGTCGGTGAAGTGGTGGATCGGTGATGGGGTGTAGTGGAATGTTTGCAAGGACGAAGTAGTGGGCAGATGGCAGAGGTGTAACTATAGGTAGTCACGTACATACATACACACATACATACATACATACATACATACATACATACATACATACATACATACATACATACATACATACATACATACATACATGCATGCATGCATGCATGCATGCATACATACATACATACATACATACATACATACATACATACATACATACATACATACATACATACATACATACATACATACATACATACATACATACATACATACATACATACATACATACATACAAGGGATGGACAGACCCACGCTTTTAGGAGGTTCGGCCCTAAAGAAAAAAAATTCTGTGGTCGATTTTGATTCGTGAGGCAATAATCCCGTTTATTGGAGCCATTCTGTTGTTGCTGGGAAAAACGTTACGGGGTCCCTTTAAAGCAGCGTAATCACACTCGTTACAGCCAATATTATGTGCGACGCTTCCTCTAGAAAGTTGCCTGCGACTAGAGCCGAAAAGTTAGTTCCCGGCCCTCTCCTGTTCCCTCCTCCACTCCCCCAAACATTGTCGGCTGCGAGTGCTCGCTTCGGCGGCTGCTTTAAACCTTGTTGCCTCTGAAATTAAAGCAATGTTTACTGCTGTCTCGGAGGCAACACGGTGGTGTCTTTGTGATGGCGTTACTTCCAAATCCAGCGGAAGTAGTAGTGTAGGCTGCGAGCGCTCCTTGTGGAGAAAACATTGACCTACAACAGCCTTCCGTCCCTACGGGAAAGCGTGCGACATCGCAGGCATCTTTATAGAGGAGGCGTTATGTGCATGGTTTTTCTCCTACTCCTCACTTGTCTCATATTTTGTGCGCATGATTATCGCCTTCGACCTGAGCTCACGACTCCTCATGGCAACCAGCAGGTTGCTATGTCCGATCAGTAGCGATTATCTAGTCCTCCTGTTAGCTTAACGATTTTTTTAAAGCTGCTGGTGGCCTCCCCGAATCCTGGCCCATGCTCTTTAGTGGTCGCACGACAATAAAGTGATAATTAACGTTTATGATTTTTTGTTGTGCTGTGGCTGACGAGACGAGAACAATAGAGGGTGGGTGGGGTACAAAATCATTATCGTACAAACAATCATAACAGTGGCGTACCAACACTTTTCGTGAGTGGGGGGGGGGGGGAGGGCTGACCCACTGCACTCGTCAGCCGGTATATATATATATATATATATATATATATATATATATATATATATATATATATATATATATATATATATATATATATATATATATATATATATATAATATGAAGAAGTCTACACCTAAGGGCGCATTTTTCCGTGTTTTGACACAATATTAATGAGATCTAACAGACAATAATGCCAAGCAATGTATAGGAAAGTTATTAGTAGAACCAATGTAATGTAAATAAGAAGAAATAAAAGTGGGTGAAAAAGTAACTTGTCGTGAGCAGGAATCAAACCTACGACCTTCCAATAACGTGTTCGATTCTCTAACCACTGAGCTATCACGGCGGATGCCAGTACGAGAACCTCATTAATGAACAAGGGAAATAAGTGGATACTTAAGGGCTGACTTGAGGGCACAGCACTTGTTGAATAGCGTAAAAAAAGACAGTCAGTTTAAGCAGCATGCACTGGGACAACACGTATATGTTTGTCATGCATGATGCATGTACACGCAACTCTTTTGACGCATTACCTCACAATTTTCCGCGTGAATAAAATTATGTTGATTGCGGCCTCCTCAACAGTAAATATTTTATCATTGAATAAACATTTTAATGACCGAATCAGCTCACACATATTTCAGTTTTTAATGTGAAGCACTCCTTGAGAAATCAAAGATATTTTGAGCATTTCTATCCACATATTTTAGCTTCCCACTGAGCTCGAGTCCACTGCTTTATTCGTCGCCGCATTGCAAGCTGCCTCCATCGCTCCAAGTTTCCATAAGCAAGGCTGATCAGATTTATGGGATGTTAAACCGGAAACCTTTCTTGGCGCTTACAGTACGGAAAAACTAAAATATTTATGAAGATTTGTCGCAGTCATATGCTCACAGCAGCTTCGACAGAGCAGCGGTGATGTGATTATTTTTGATGAAAGAAAATGATTTTCCTGAAGCAACAAATTCTTGACCGGTCTATAAAAAGTTTGTTCTTTCCCATCCATAACTGCATTGGTCAGTTGCAGCAGAATAAAAACAAGTGATGCAATATATAGAGCCCCTGTTCAGTGCTAGCCTGCTCTGCAGTGCTACAACACAGGGCGGAAAGCGTCGCAAAGAGCCTTCAAAGAAAATCTTCACTGCTTAAATGTTGGAAAGTTATCGCTACATTGTACCTTTGCCTCGTAATATTTTCTCTTTCTCGTAACAATATAACTGAGTGATTACAGTGGTGAAGGATTGCAGGGTGAAGAAAAATTTTGCCTTATTTGTTTTTTTTTCTCCAGCGTGCAGCCGACAGTGACTAAAGTCGAAAGTGGGGGGCTCAGCAACCCCCCTTCTAACTTTTCTCGGAGGGGGATGCTTGCCCTCCCCACCCCCTGGCTAATACGCCTATGAATCATAATCGTGTAACGAACCGTCCACGGTGCAGTGCACTTATCGATAAACTTCCTCCAGGTGTGTACTCTCCTTGCACTCACCACAGCAACTGCTCGGACTACAACGCCATATGCAACTTCACCTTGCAGCTGTGTGTGTGCCCTGGAGGATACAGATACAATGACCATTATTGCAGGTACATGGGTGAGTACCGAGTTATACAAAGTATGCTCACACCATAGTTTTGGGGAGAGCTGTAGTGCCCTCTATCTCAACCGCTTTACAGCAACCCGTTTTATTTTATTCAGTCATACCATTAAGCCTCACATGAGGGTCATTACAGGGAGGGTGCACAAGATTACATAAATAATTAGGGAGCATTTGTAAGATGAGTTCTGTAAGATATAGCACACTTGTATAATACACATAGTTACATGCTTTTCACTCATAACATTTCCAACATAATATTTATGACATATGAAACATTTATAGGAAGACAATTATACATGAACACTAATAATCTGTACATTTTCAACACAATGCCCGTCAAGAGCAACCTCAAATTCACTCAAAATACTTTTTGCACCACATCATTCCGTGATTCATTCCACATTTTAATAGAATCAGAGAAAAAAGAAAATTGGAATACATTTGTTCGAACGCGTATTGGTTGCATGAATGTACTGCGTGTTGTTTTAGAAACCTCTTGTAAGATCACGTGAAATAATAATCCTGGTTTATTTTCACCCCTGCATGTAAAATCTGGAAAAGCATTTTCAATCTCTGTTTCCGCCTTCTTAATTCTAGCGTTTAGAATTTGCATACCTTCTATATTGTCAGTTACAGAATCCCTTCCTCGATATTTCGAGCAGATGAAGCGAGCTTAGATTTTCTTAATGCGTTCTAGTTTATTTTTTGAAACCCTTTGATGTGGACTCCGCACGGCGGTAGCGTATTCCGACTTCGAATGGACATACGTTTTGTAGACAAGCAGCTTGATATCGTTCGTGGTTCAGCCTAATTTCCTTCGTAGGAAGCACAGCTTTCGTTATGCTGACCGACAAATGTTTTCGATATAAGTACGCCAGTTCAATTTATCTGTTATAGTTTTACCCAAATATTTAAAACTACATACCTTAACTAGCATATTATCACCAATGCTATACGCAAATGGAAGCACTTCCTTCTTTTTTGTAATGTGTGTGTAAGTGGATTTCTTAATGTTAATTTCTATACCCCATTTAGAACACCATAAGTTTAAGGTTTGTAAGCACTGTTTGTTTTTAAGTTCATCTTCTCTTAATGATACCGGACAATAGATTGGGCAGCCATCTGCGAATAGCCTAATTTTTACTGGTGGTTGGACAACTGCTAAAATATCATTTAAGTATAACAGGAAGAGTAGGGGCCCCAATACAGACCCCTGAGACACTCCCGAATACACCTCCTGATTTTCCGAAATAGCATCTCCCAATCTAACTGCTTGTTGTTGATTGCCCAGATAAGCTCCAACCCAATTGAGAAGATTAGCACTGATACCTACGTTGCAAAGCTTGAACAGCAGTTCACGGTGCGAAACTCTGTCGAACGCCTTTGAAAAATCTATACATATAACATCAATTTGCATACAGGCATATACAGCAATACACGAGTCGTGAATAGTTTCGATCAGGTGTGGGACAGTTGAAAGGCCACTGCGAAATCCATGCTGAAAGGGACATAATAATTCATTTTGTTCTAAAAACTGCCGAATATTTTTTGCCACTATATGTTGAAATAATTTGCAACACACTGATGTAAGTGAGACAGTCCCGTGATTGTTCAGGGTTGTTCTATCACCGCATTTAAAAATTGGTACAATTTCTCTACGCAAATCTTGAGGTCTCAGTTAAGACTGCAACATAGGGGGCTGTATGTAATGAACAAGAATTCTAAATCGGTTGCTTTATTCATAATACTTCGTGCATTCAGTGAAAGAAGTCTTAGCTGTGCGCCGTGCCAGATGATTTTACGCCACTTGCATATGTCGATCCTGGCAAACTCTAGTTACGACGAGCGGACGTTTCAGAGTCGTGGTTACGTTCCTTTTTTATTTTTTCGTTGCTTGCATCGACTACGAATGTTTCGTTTCTGACCCCACTGATAGAGCTCACCGTTCACTTGCAGCTTGTCATGAATCAGCTTCACTTTTACTCCCTTCGCTCTTTCGGTTTCGCAGCTTTGCCTTAACATTTTCCTCGCGTAAAAAGTTTCCTTCGCTTATTCATTGCTAATACTAATGGTTGTTCCTTTTAACTTTCCAGTCTTTTAACACGTGTTCTTTTTCATGGTGATTGTAAAAATTCATGGTGACCCGTCTTGAGCTTTTAGATTCTCGCTTGCCGAGCCAGCGAATTCGGTCAACGGATATGACTTTATTGCCCAATTTCACATGAAAAAGTTTATGAACAACAGCTCTGACTCGGTTTCACCAGAATCTTCAAATAGGCCGAAAACGAGTAGATTATTACGTCTATTCCCGTTTTCGTAATCAGTTAGTGTCTGTTCTTGTTGCCGAACTATCATTTCCAGACTGCTAATTCGCTCCCTCATTTCTTCAATAACTTTCATATAGTCCGTGAAATTTTCAGTTTTAATACTTATATCGAATATTTCTTCCCTCATAGCATCTATTTTAGTTTCGAATGCTGTATGTTTTTCTAAGATTTGCTCTAACATCTCAGCTGTCTTCTGCCCCGGGTTTTCACCAGACTTTAAAAACATCAAAACTGCAGACCAGCAATCAATGACACAAGCAATACAACTGTGAGGGCACGGCAATACTTACAAAAATCGATTGTCGCTATGATAACATGCGGTATTGAGAGGTAACGAACCTGCATAAACTGCAATGCCGACTTAGACATGTTGCCTGCAGGCCGTGTGCCGTGCCCTCTGAGGGTTCCTTGATTGCGCTGCTCCTTTTCTAGGTGAGGGGTTGATGACGTCACTGATGATAGACAAGCCATCCAGGCGTTGCTCTCTGGGTCCTTATAAGTGCCGTCGAAAGGCAGCCGATTTGTGCCGCTAGCTGACATCGATGATGGGTGATCCACCCACCTCACAGTTTCCTGATGAGACTGATGAGAAGGTAGCCAGAATGTTCCGCTCGCAGTTGCCGCTCCCATAATCCACGAAAATGCCTTCATAAACAGCAATTCCGACTTAGACATGTTGCCTGCATGTCATGTGCCGTGCCCTCTAAAAAAGTTGTTCAGTCAACAAACTTTAAATGGGTCCTAATGAACTACAGAGTCGTAGTTGCGAGCCGAACCAACGGTGGGGCCGGAAGACTATGGTTCGCGGACATTTTGAACAGCCCTTAACTGTTCATGAAGATCGTCGCTTTTTAGAGCTTCCTCCTAGTTCTCCTGTTTATTAAAAGAGGCACTTTGTAACGCCGAATATTGCCATGACATGACACTCAGAGCAGTGTGGATTGGTGTCCGGAGCAAAGCGACTAAACCTTCTTCTCGGCGAAAAAGATCCCGTTTGTAACATTCTCAAGGTGGAAGATTGAGGTCTGGTCATCTTTGGATGTGGGAGTGGGAATTTCGTACGCCCAAGCTGACGGTGCTTCGAAGAGAGAAATAGGTCGGAGTTACGCTCCCAAGCCGGATTGTCAAGCGTATCGGGACCATCCTCGCGCTTGGTCATCAAGTAGTTCATTAGGGTTAGGCTTGCTGGGATGTAGCCCATTGATTGCCATGTGCGCCGGGAGCCACGTGATAGTGTGAAAGGCATCAGGTCGTCTCACTCGGTGTCATTTGCAAACAGAATCCGAATGTTTGAGACACAGGCTCGTAAAGTTTCAACAGCCAAGCTGTTCTAGCTCGGCGTCTGGAATGTGTGATCATGCCCGAAAACTGTCATCATCATGGACGGGTATTTGGGTGAAATACGGCATGTAACCCCGATACAGCAAGAGTTCGTTAATTCGACCCTTGTTAATTAATTCAGCAAATCGGATGACTCATCTAGGCATCTCGTGATCTCGTCCACAACATGCATTGGTTAATGATTCGCGTTAATTCGGTTGCATTTGATCGCAACTCGGTTAATTGGGACGGTCCGCGGTGCGCCACGAGCACGAAAGTGCGGAAACGACGTTCGCAGACAACCGGAACGTTGGGGCGCTGTGTTTTGTTCATCATTAAGGGACCATGATTTTGTGCAGATGCAGATTCGGCATTGTGGAGCTTCATTTAAACATGATTGAATGCGCACACAGTGTCACCAATTGCAAACATAGCGGAAGCTGCTGTAGATGAACTTTAAGCCGTGGTCCCTTCATAATAGGGAGGGGGTGTTAAAATATATTGAATGCATTCCCAAGTACAAAGACACTTTTTTAGGATTCTCTACACCCTTGTTTTTATTTAGAGCAATAAGCCTTAAAATATTTACAGTTAGATGCGTCAGTACTCCATTAACTACCTCAAAACATGATCTGCACTGCCTCCTCCTATATGTTTTTTAAACCCTTTTTACTTTTTTGTAGTTTTTTGGTAATGTACTGTTTTACGTTTGACGCGATATCTTTTTCGAGTGATCTGTTAAGAACGTACATGCGTAACGTCATCTCTAATCTTAACACGTTGCTGATCTTGTTATGTTAGCTCTTGATGTTGTACACCAACTGTAATGCAATATTTTTCTGTCCCCCCCCCCTAAAATAATGCCCCTGGGCGCTGTAGGTATCTAAATAAATAAATAAATCACTAAATAAATAAACAAACAAATAAATAAATAAATAAATAAACAAATAAATACATTAGGATCATGTAGCTGTGCTGCAGCATTGATTGATCCATAAGTGATACGCAAGGAACAAGCTACAACATGCACTCATGCGAGTAATGAACCTTGAAATATATAACGGTATTTATGCTCTAAAACACGCTTATTTGCATGGCAGAGTTAACGCAATCATAATTGAAAGAAATCAGTAACTTTCGTTTGCTTGCTTTTCTTTTATCGCGACTCCATGAAGATTATTTGCTGCTTTGCTCGAGAGCTCCAGCGCAGCACCCAATTCTTATCTGCTGAAATATGCTGTTTTTTATTTTACATATCTGATAAATTTAGTTTGGTTTTGAACACATTGTAATCACTCTGGGCCGACTTCTGCGATGAGCGATAAAAAGTAGGGGCTTCTGGTTCAAATGAACTGTTGTGGATACCGACGCGTTCAAATCATTGGGAGTTTTCGCCGATAGAAATATACAGGGCTGTACCATGGACCGGGGCGGCAGTTTGAATTAACTGTAAGCTATATTTAACTGCATTCGGATTAACGAGCTGTGTTTGTAAGATAACAAAAGTGGAGCAGAAATAGGGAATGCACTTATGGCTGCTCTTAGGAAGTGATCTGTGGAGCCCATTTTCTAAAATAGGTCAAGAAATGCTTACAACACACTGGAATTTGCCATCAGTGCGTTGAACCTTGTGATGCAGTGTGTGCTGCGCATGCAGGTGGCCCGGCAGACAACGTTGGCATCTACCAGGTGACTCTCGTTGTGGCTGCTGTCTTCATGGTTGTTGTGTTTTCGGTATTCGTCGCTTGCGTTGTCAAGAGGTGAGTTTACAATTTCATTTACTCCTTTCACGCATTACTTAAGTAACACAGGGTAGATCCCTCCGTCATAGGAATCTGTACATCGCAAAAGTGAAGCGTGTCCTTCCAGAAGTCATGGAACATTTTTTCGACACCGTTCAAATAACGTTTAAATAGATGTGACCAATTACATGTGTAACGCAAGGTACGAATGTCAAAACATAATTTGTGTGAGACGTTGTCTTGATGACAGCCCTAGGAAATACAGGGCCTCTACACCTGCGAATGACAGTTCTCACCTGCCAAGCCATTGCTGGTACTGCGGGTGCACTCTGTGTTTGAGCAACACTAGTATTTTGGGTCGGCGGAGCACGAAGACACAAAGGAAAATTTTGAAAGCGCTCTCCTTAAATTGAAGAGACGAGTTTTCTAAACGCCATGATAGTAAAAAGATTCTGCAGCATATTACGACGCATAACTTTTCTGGTATTCGTAAGGATCAGTTGTAAGTGCTAGCCTGTACCGTCATCTTTTAACCGTGTCTTGTGTTGCCCCACTGGCTCTTCCATGTTTTGACTTCATTTCATTGATGGCATGCATGCGTTGGTGCCACATACTCGTTGCGCTTGGCTGACGCCTGACAAGGACAAATATGCAACAAACGGAACCAAATGAGCATAAAGAAGGAAAATAAAAAAAGGCACGAGAGCTAGGCGCGTGAATGAAATGCGCAATATTGATTAATCACAAAGTGTGCTATAACAAAATAATCAGAGGTTTCTGAATATCTGGCTTCTTGCGCTGCCTAACCCCGTTATAAAGTTGTACGTGACCGAATGAACGACTTTTTTTTATAACCGTTGCAACACTGCATGCATGTTGTAAACAAAATTCAACTTGACCTGACATTGACTTTCATGGCGGATTGAAAAAAATACAGACCTCTTCGAGTGTTCCGGGCCCTAGGCCGGCTTGCAGTTTTGCTTCTGAAAGGCTTCAGAAGCCTTTCAGAAGCAAAACTGCAAACCCGCCTAGTTGGAACTTATTCATAGAAGTACTTTGCGAGGAACACACGAAGAAGGGAGACACGCAAACAAGCGCCTGGCGTGTCTCCTTTCTTTGTCTCCGTGTGTTGCGTGCAAAGCACTTCTATGAACCCGTTTCAAGTAATGAACTTGACAATTGTGATGACCTTGCTACTCACAGTAACGAAATATCACCGCAGGTTCAGGCTTAGCGAGCCACAAGACCGCGTCTCCGTCGCCTGCTCACGGCTAGTGCACTGTCCTGCGCGCGCTCATCTAGCAAAGCGTTTAGCTTGGCGCGGCAATACAGTTCTCGATCCTAACAATGACCCACAAACACTTTATTGCCTTTGGCGGCCCCCCTAACACATTATAACGTCCGGGACGCGGGGAACAAAGGATCCCACACGTGGACGTTCACCAAAAAGGGGAGACCGCGAGAGCGTCGCAGTTGGCAATGGCGATCTTTGACGTGTTGGTGGTTGTAGTGGTTAGAAGAGGAATGAGGAGCCTGATTTCTGCAGCCCCGGTAAGGAGCATGGCGCAGCGCCTTTGACATGCTGGTCGGTAAAAGGTCCCTCGCGGCTATGCTGTGCACTCTCGCGATGGCCACTGGACTCGTCGGGAGAGTTAGGGTTGAGCACTGTAGTTAGAGAAAACCTCGTACGGTAAGCCTCCGGCAAGTGCGGCTTGCTGTAGTACGACCACGTCAAGCACTAGGCACCGCTGCATACGGAACCGGAGCTAGCACTAAAACACGCCCGCCGTGGATGCCTATATGCCTGAGGCCAAAGGGGACGCGGTCGAAGGAAAACACGTGCTCACCAAGCGCCGGCCAAGGAGGCGGAGTTTTCTTGGCGCGCACGTGACTCGGTCTCATGGACTCTTGCAGCCCTGTGCAACCTCGAGAACACGCATTACGCGGATGGCTACAACGACTGGCTCGCGGCCCTCACGGCTGACCTCGATGCCACCACGCAGTCGATCACCACTACGCCCATCGATCCCGACGTCAACCTGCACCTGCTCCACTTGTGGGACGCTAGAAGGGGACTGACAAAGCGTTGGGAGCGTCAGCGCCTAAATCGTAAACTGAAACTTCAGATTGCGCGTATCACACGACAAGCCCAGGAATACGCCCAGACTCTCACGAGAAACAACTGGAGGAAATTTTGTAATCGTTTTGCCGGCACCCTGAGTACTGCTAAGATATGGAACATTCTCCGAGAACTTATAGACCGATCGGGCACGAAGACGCAGACTCAAAAACGGTTGCATGTCCTCACTCATTCGTTTAGAGACTCTCCTGACCGTCTCCTGCATGAATTAAAAGCACGTTATATCCCTTCTGGAGCGAGTCCCCAGTATCACCCATGCCCATACGACACAGATTCGCCCAGTGCCCTAGATGCCGAAATCACAATTCAAGAGGTCCACTCCGTGCTGGAAGATATCCGCAAGAACTCAGCGCCAGGTACTGAGCACATTCGGTACGTGACTCTTCAAAATCTCAACGACGCAGATCTTACGCGCCTGGTGGACACGTTTAACGAGCATTGGCGGCAGGGCACGCTGCCCCAAGCATGGCGACATGCGGAAATTTTCCTTCTCCCAAAACCGGGGAAACCCATCTGCGTCGAAAATTTACGACCGATTTCCCTTACGTCATGTATAGGCAAGCTCACGGAATATGTTGTCCTGCGGCGCTTGCAGCGCCATTTCTTTAGAGCCAGTCTTTCTTCTCGCATACGCAGTTAGGCTTTCACTCGCACTTATCTACTCAACATGTGTTGCTCCAGTTGAAAGTGCACCTCCTGGGTCTATCGCGGGGTGTCCAAACCCGCGCTTTGCTTGCGCTGGTCCTTAGGTCGGCCTATGGCAATGTGGAGCACGACCTCATTCTCAGTAACCTCGCCGAATCGTGCTGCGGCGTTCGCGTTTATAACTATGTCAGAGCCTTTCTTCGTGATCGTACGGCAACAATAGGCCCGCATCGCTCGGGCATCATCCACCTCCCAGGCAGAAGCACCTCTCAGAGAGCTGTGATTTCACCAGCATTCCTTAATATCGCTATGTCAGGTCTCCCTAAACAACTTGACCAAATTGAGGACCTGCAACATGCCATCTATGCCGACGATATCTCGTTGTGGATGTTTTAAGGTTCCGATGGTGAAATTCAAGACCTGCTCCAACAAGTGGTAGAGGTCATGTCAGAAATTGAGGACCTGCACCATGCATATATGCCGACGATATCACGTTGTGGATGTTTCGGGGTTCCAACGGCGACATTCAAGACAGGCTCCAACAAGCGGTAGAGGTCATGTCAGACAATATTTGAAGGGGTTACCTTGGACTGCAGACAAGTCTGAGCTCCCTGTCTTTCGCGGCCGCCGTAATAATCCGCCACCCCACATCAATGTACTCGTCGAAGGAACCCATATCCTGCAGGTAGAGCGAGCACGCATCTTTGGACTTTACGTTGAAGCAGATCGCAAAGCACGATACATCATCTCCATACCCTCCCGCCAGACGGAGCAGTTCATCGCCATGTTTCGAAGTGTAAGTAATAGATGCTTGGGATTTGGGGAGTGCGACATGCTTAATTCGACTAGTGTATGCGTGCATTATAAGCCGCTTCAGATATCGCCTTCCATTTCACCAGCTGACGCAGGGACAACATGAACAGGTAGACGCACTCATCCGTAAGGCCATCAAGGTCGCTCTGGGCGTTCCGCGCTATAGTTCTACGCAGCGCCTTTTGTCGTTAGGAGTGCACAATACCCTCAACTCGAGGCCCAGTGAATTGGTCAGTGCCAACGCCTTCTTCTCACACCAACGGGTAGACACGTACTCCACCACCTGGGTCACCCAGCTCCCCCTGAACCTTCAGAAACGCAGGGTACTTTGGTGCCACTCGAGATACCAGAAGCGCTTTGCGTACATCCTCTGCCACGCAACATGCACCCTGAGCGTAACATCGGTCGTCGGCGGGCACGGGTGAGATACCTGAATCACACTCTCAGTGACTTTGAGGATAATAGGGTCTACTAAACGGACGCAGCTCGCACGACAAACGGACACACATCGATGGTCGTCAGTGGCACTCACGAGATCGTAAGTGCGGCCTCAATATCTTCCCCATCTTCAGCCACAAATTCGGGCGATATCCTGGTGGTTACCTTGGCGATGCAACATACCTTGTGCCTCCCCGCAGAAACATACTACATACTAACCGATTCGCAAGTGACATGTCGGACTTTTCTAACAGGTCGCAGCATTCCCAAAAGCTCCCATTCTATTCTCTTACGCACATCCGAAATTGCTTCACTTAACAGCCAAATCATACACCTGCTCTGGACTCCTGGTCATGCCTCACTGTCGGATAATGAACGCGCTCATGCCACTGCTCTAGAACTCACCCTCCGAGCGGCCCCGCGCAGTGGCGGCCAACACAGAGCCAGGTTCTTCACTTCTCACATATCACGAAGTCACACAACATTACATACGCCAATGACAGCAATATCAACTCCCACCAGACTCCTTCACACTCGAGGAGGCTGGCTGTCACACTTCGCCAACTGCAGACCCGAACTTTTCCGAACCTCCACTTCACGAATAAAATATGCCCGCATCGTTATACTGATGCCTGTACAGGCTGTGGCACTATCCCCACAACTTTTCACCGTAGAGTGCTGTGCTTCTTAATTCCCTCCCCTCCCTCCAATCCTTTGGTCCACCCGTACCACAGAGCAATGGGAAGGCACACTTCGTGACGGCGCCGCCGAGGTCTGTTGGGTCCTCATTCCCAGGGCCTGGGCTGTCATAGAGGTTACCATAGGAGTCCTGGAATAGAGACCCTCCCCGTTTTCCTTGAATTTTCATAATAAAATGTTTTCATCACCAACGTACCGCGCCCGCGCGGGGCGCCAATTGTAGCCACGCGTAATCACAAGAGTGTGGGAGAAGGAAAGGGAGCGGCAATGGTTGCGGGCGCGCCTCACATTCACACAATAAGGTCTTTCTAAGTTAGTTTTTCTAACATAGCTTCGAATTCTTCCAATAACCTTTTTAATTTGGCACCCCGATCGCACATTTACTTGCACAGGATCAGATGTGTATTGCGAGCTGTCTGTTCAGGGTCACTGTCGGGATAGTATGCGTTATTCGGATCGGCAACCCTTTCTGGTGAAGTTGCTTGCCGCCGACGAGGGGGAAGGGGATGAAAAAGAAGCAGGATTGTTTACAGCCGAAGAGAACGGATTCGGTGAATTGACAAATGCATGGTTACTTATAATCAAGAAATATAGTTATCATTGAAAACAGTAATCGTAATTTGTAAAAATAGGCGTATTATAAATATTCGTTATAATTTAAATAATGGTAAGGTTTTATCTGGCTAAGTGTGAAGATCGGAGACAAGCAGTCTTTCTTAGTTTCTATCAAATGACATTCGAGGTTAACACTGCCATGTCGGCAGGAAGGCGAGAGGAAGTTATGACGTCGAGCAGTGCGCCTCAGTACTGCCTCGTGGGCCCCGCAGGTTGACAACTCCTGGTATCAAACTCATAAATCCGTCTCGCGCGCAGGACGTGCGAGCGCTCCAGGGAGCTTGCAGAGAGGATGCGAGAGCTGTCCGCAGATGTGTACACGGTCCCCGCTGAGTTCGAGGGCTTGGAGAGGCCGCCTTCTTACACTGAAATTGTCAAGATCGACAACATGGTGCGTTATACACGTTTCCCTATTCTGCCCCACTAATGTCTCGTGGAATTGGCCATCTGGCGAACAGTCGGTCGTGTAATGTGCGGCACTCACTGTATCCAGGTCAGCGAAGCCAAATCGCTATGTACCTCAGTGCTTACGGAGTATGCTTGGGTACGACGTTGTTGATGACATTTTTCTACGGTGCAGTTCAGATTGTCTTACTTTAAACGCACACTAAGAGAAACACTCCGTTATTTTAGATGGATAAATTGTACTTGGAGGGCTCTATTGTTATTAATTTCGCACGAATTTACTTCCCTGATAATCTGCTGAAATTCGTCGAGAACGAGCAGACTTACCGGACTTTTTTGTCTCGCCCGGACGAACGCATGATTTTTCACTCACTATTCACGACGCCTACCGGCATTTTTCAGAACGAGGTCTTAAACGCTATCACGTTAAAAAAAGGGAAAAATTTACAGAGTCCGGGTAAAATCTGGGTGACGCGAGGCGTTTAATGGGGCCTACTTCCTTGGCGTAGACTAAGCAAAGTCGAACCACAACCTGTCACAGACAATGTAAGAATGTCCCAACTCCAGCGCCAGCACTAATAGTGTAAGTGGAACCCCCGTTCATGGCTGTCGGCAGGGTTTCCTCTTGGGAGGTGCAAGCCAGTGCGCATCGCTGCTGATGGAGCGCTGGTGTAGCTTCAGTGAGGACAGGTGAGGCTTGAGGGGGGCACTTTTGCACCCCCTGCCGATGCCCCCGTTTGAAGCGTGGACCTTTCAGTCGCTTGGTACTCGTCTCGCGCGGTGGGCAAACTAGACGCGATGGCTGCGCAGACCGTCTCCGTCGGTAGGCGTGGCTGATAAGCGACGGTGCGAAAAGTTTTTCGCGGACATCCGACGTTTTACATCGAGCTTTGAGCGCTTCGCCCTTAAAACAAATACACAGGTGGCGGTTCGCGCTAATTTGCGATGGCGGCTACGAATACAGCGGATAAAAAAGTATTTCTTTTGTCTCCTGTCTCCAAAGATGAATTTGAAAAGTAGGCATGTGACATATTATGTGCTTGCGGGAGTATAGTCTGTGGCTCGGTTGAAATGTGAGGCTTCCAGAGATTGGCGTTCGTGGCTGTTGTCACTAGCGCGTGCTGTTCTGTGCGGAGTTTCTCGCTAGTCCAGGGTGAGCAGTTCGCTTGATCCGCTGTAGTGGGGCGGAAAAGCACTAAGATATATTTGACATATAACATAGCAGCCATAGGACGGGCGCCTACAAGAATTAACAACAGCTGGCTCAGGGCAAAGTGCTGCTTGATTCACCGAGAAACCAGGATAGGCTTTAGCGCGTACGCCAGGCATTTCAAATAATGAGTGGCAGTTTATGTCTGCGCTTAAACCAAAATTGCACACGAAAAGAGTACGAGCGGAGCGGAAACTTAAAGGATTACAAAGAAACTCCAGACGATGTTAAGGACAACGCAGCATGCATTATTAGGCGTAACTTTATTAGACGCTCACACATAGTTGAACTTCATTATTGGCAAGTGTGCATTCTCTTCGCGCCTAGCAATGTGACTGTATGGCCTGGTAAATATCACTTGTTCTCGTCTATTAACGATAATTTGTGCGTATTGAGGGTGCTGTTGGTGCTGCCGCGTATTCTTATTTCACTGCCGGGTTGTTTTTTGTTGCACCACCATATTATTATTCTCTAAACCATAGTCAGTACCCACAGTGGGCATAAAATCACGTGTAGCTATAGACCTATTGCATGTTCGTAAACAGCGGTAGGCGCCGTCGGCGTACTGAGGCGCTTGTAGCGATGCATAGGCTCTGCCCAGCCCGAAGCTCGCCCTTTATTATCACGTGACAACTGGCGCAGCGCTTCGGAGGGTCTTCCACGTGCCCTCTATGACAACTGGCGCAGCAGCTCCAGCGCTAGTTGTCACGTGATCATAGTGTGGTTGTGTGGTGGTGAGCTTTTGGCTGGGAGGAGCCTACTCGCAGCGACGTCGCTACAAGCGCTTCATTCTCTTTACAAACATGGAGCAAGTCGCCATTTAAACCTTCCGCAAAGCCATGCACTTGCGCGTGTCGGGATTGTACGAGCAGCCCGCCTGGGAGAGGTACATGCTGGCGCAGTTCTTCTGCTCCCTGCCGTCCTGGCGGGCTCTCTCCTCGGCAGCCTTCTGTTCGGGCGTCCTGCCCGGCTTCGATAAGTTCTGGCAGCCGCCAATCAGGGCGTTCATCTCCTTCGACCGCTTCGTCTTGCGGCACCAGCGCAGTGCGTTGTAGTTTGCGCGGCAGTGGAAGTAGCTGCATGTAGAGAAGTCCAAACGATTAGTCAGGCACGCTCAGTGTACGAGCTACACCGCAGTGCCTGGTTTTACCGGGGCGCCGATTGTGACGTGTCCTCAAGTTAGCAAGGAAAGGCTTGGCTGCGACTGCGCATCGCCTCCGCTCGCATAAACACTCGCCCTGGTTTCGCCCTGTCATAATAACAGCTTCCAAAATAACTGCCTCCGTGAATTAGAATTTCTTCTCAATAAAGCTAGACACACAGTAAAAGGTTCCTCCAAAAAGAGGAAGGCGAGGCTGAAAGCAAGCGTTGGGAGTATGATTCATACGAACAGCCAGACTCTCTCTGATAACTTGAATTCACGCCACGATCGCAGCCAGTGTACGTACAATCTTTCGGAGCGCCAGACCACGAGATCGCGTGGTGTATAGCTTATACATAGCGCGATGGTATACGTAGCACGTGCAGGGCGCCTTTATTATCATTATTCAGTACCAGTGGCCGTGACAGTGCAGGTCTACCAAATAAAAATCTGATCCGACATTCAGGCTCGTGTATTTTCACACGCAAGCTCTGCATCCAGGAATTGATGTGACTAAATAACCAGAGCTCGTTTATTATACTTTAAATGATCTACCCGGGAGCAGTTTTTTATGTTGCATACTTGCAGTCCGTGACCATTCATGCCGTACCAATATTTTAGACAGCGCAAATGATGTGTGCAATTTGAAATATTCATAATTGAATTTTAATGGCGACATAGACACGGACGTTGCTGCGAGCGAAGAGAATGAAGACACTCCAAAATCGGAGCTTCCCGTGAGAAGAAGGTGACGAAATTTAAATCAAGGTGCGTCAAAGCACATTCTAGGCCGGAAAAAATGGAAAGCTGTCTAGTGTACATTCGTAGATACCACTTATCAGGGGGTATCTGCTCGTCGGCGTCTAATGGCGTCAGGCGTGTTCACTGTCTATTGTGATTAGGTATACGCCACAAAAAAAAAGAGTAGATACCAGTATACTCGCCACCTGTACACTAAAAGTGAACAAGGCAGCACTTACTCCAACGGAATACGAAATTATATTGTAATAATGGGAATACAAGATTATACTGTAATGCTACACTTATTGTACTTAAATTTATTGGCTGAGGTTGCATGTGAAATACTTACATTTTTTTGTTTACTGTTCGAGCTGCTGTGGCTTTTTGCGGATGCTATTGTATATATTTATTGCTGTAGTCTCGAGGTAGCCTTGACCTATCTAGTTTTCAGTGTATTATCAAGTTTTTGTTTCGTTCTCTTTTTTATGACTTATTTTATGTGCCACTTGAATACGCGTTCTTCAGTGCGATGGTCCCGAATGGGGTCGGCAGTAGTCTTAAACAAAACAAAACAGTGGAGCGGAAACACCCTTCGTGCGGCTTCAGGCTTGGCAGTGTCTCATCCAAGAAACACTGCATGCTTTCCCTTTAGTGAAACTCTTTTTCCGACATGCTTCGCCCAGTTTTCTTTGTGGCCTGTGGTGCTTGTCCGCTTCTTTATAAGCTAAACAGGTGCAAATAGCTGTTTTATCTAACTGCCCTAACTTCTATAGTGTGCCACAAAAAAGAAAGAAAAGCAGATATTGTGGTTTTCTTCCGTGCATTCTGTGCAAATAATTCTTTCATGGGGCAGTGATGACTGTGGGTGGAATGGGATATACATATAAAAGTCACTGCACATTCACGGTGGCAATGACGATGGGTGGGGCGAAGCTTCGAGGAGTTTTACAGGTAAACCGTAAATCGTCCATTTGTCCGTCCATCTGTCTGTCCGTCCTCACCTGCTGAGTGAGTCATCGAACTAGGCAGAGCAAGGAGGGAAAAAAAAATCTCGGCCTTAGGAGCTTCGCCCCTAAAATTAGACACATATTCCCGCAAGGGAACCTTGACGGGCATGCGAAGCAGCTAGGAAGGACGTGGATTTCTTGAGCCTTCGTCTCTTAAGAAACGGCGTTTCTGTCGAGCTTGCACGGTTTAGGATCGGCTTGGCGCCTGCGCCGCTTCGCGGCAGGAACTCGAGCGCGCCCAGCAGCAGCTGCGGATGAGTCAGACTGCTGTTTACCACTCATAGCGATGCGTTCCCATTAAGTGTCACTGAAGGAATGCACGCGCTACGGTCGCAACTACGCGCAACTTATGGCAACCAGGGACCAACCTGGTTGCTTTAGTGTTCTTTAGCGAATGAAATATTCCTTAAGAAGCGCCTTTGAAGTAGGAGCGGTAACTAGAGTTGACGGCGTCTCGCACGGGAAACAGGGTCGAGCGTAGGGTCCAGCATGTGGAGCATAGCTGCTTTGCATCAAAACTTTGTTCAGATCATTCGCGGCGTTAACCTAGTATGTCGCAAGCATTTTTATTAGGTACGTTGTAGCCACTATATGTGGCGTCATTAAGCGGTAGCATGCTGTTTCCGGCCTGCGTCTCGAATTAGTAAGGCGAAAGTTTCATAAGCTTCGTCAAACGGGAAAAGTGACCGTCGATGGCGTAAACATGATTGCCAACAAAGATCCCATGACTTTGTTCATGATGTGAAGATGCGACGTTATCGTAACATTGCAGATGGCCGAGATTCGGAACGCCATCATGACATATGACGAGGACCGGATCCAGCCCCTCGATTTAGATATGCATTTCTTAGTCAGGCTATATCAAGCACCCAGCGTTGTCCGCGGTAGTGTCCGCGCGCCGGCAGGTGTTATCTCTCCGCTCTCGCCCCTAGCAACCGGGGCATGTGTTGCGAGAGAGTTTAGGAGGGGTAGGTCGAGTGCTTGACTGCTCTTTCTCTCAAAGTTTGCTCTCTCCTCTTTGCGCCCCACTTTCCCATCGGCTCTTTCCTCACTCTCAACCGTTCACTGGCTGGGCGCCTCTCAAGGACATCCAGAAATGTGTGCTCGAAACGTCGTTCTGAAACGCCAACGCCGAGCCCAGAACGCTGGCACCCGACTCTCCCGTCCGCTCACGCCTCACTCTCGACCGTTCGCTGGCTGGGCGCCTCTCAATGCGATGGCAGAAGTCGGCCAGGCGAATGTCTGACGAAAACAGTACGCTCTGTCGGCGCAAAAAATGAATGCATTTTTCACGATTCCCTTCGGGAAGGTAAGGGCATTTTTTTAGTTGTTACTATCACCGCATGAACCCCATCAGTGCATAAATGTTGTTATTTAGAGCTCACCAAGGTTCTCATTTGTCCTAATCAGTGATAAGAAGTGAACGACAGGCACTGAAGGGAGAGGGTTAGACACACACGTTTGGGGGAGGTGGCAATCACCCCTAAAGCCTCTCCCTCGGTAGCGACCGGCGCTAGTTGCTCCGTATTCCACGCATTGTTCACGACCCCCTTATGGGTTCTTCAATGCACATGATGGCGTGATGACATGACAAAGTCGCTTTGTCGAACAGATCACGGAGGAAGTGCGATGCTAGAATGTTGCTTGTTGGGTGCATACTCGAAGAAAGCAAGTGAAATGTCGAAAAGGGCAGAGAGTGGATGGAGCAGAAGCCACCTCTGTGTCAGTGTCTCTGCTTTTGCCTCTCACTTGTTGCAACTTTTCTACGTGTTAGTGCATTCTTCGAGTTAAAGTGCAACACTACGTGACATACAGAAGCCACCAGGAGCACGATCAATACAACCGGCTAAGACGAAGATAGCTGTGGGCTCCGAATGTGAGCTATTTACTCTTTTCGTAGTACGAGTCAAACGTTTCGTGGCCATGTAAAACTCACAGGTCACAGTTTGGGCACTCCAGGTTAAGCATGGTGCGGTAGGTGGCGTACATGATGAGTGCAACGCAGGCTCCGTCCAGGGAGAGCAGCATCCACGACCGGTTGTCAATGCACTTCAGGAAGCCGCGCCAGTTGAAGTAGCGCCGCCGCGTGGCAGCACACTCTGCCTCGTGGCACACTAGCAGCAGCACCAACGCCAAACCACGCCACCTGGCGCACTCTGCCCGACTCTGCCCTGCGCCACATAAAGTAGTTGCTAGCACTGGAAACTGCGTCGTCAGTGTTGCACACTCCTCTACATACACCATAGAGTTTCTTTACATGCCCACCACGGTGCTGTAGTGATTACAGGGGTGTAGCCAAGGGAGGGGGCTCAGATTTCTTCATCTTTCTTTTCAATTTTGCTTGCATATATATGCACGCACACCTAAAAACGCACGCGCGGACGTACATAAAGTGTGGCTGAACCTCTATCTCCCGCACCGAAAGAAAAAAAAACATTTCTAGGTAAGCCCCTGAGTAGTTATTGGTCTCGACTGCTAACCCGTAGGTCGCGGGATTGATTCCCGGCAGCCGTGGCAGCATTTTCGATGGAGATCAAAATGCTTGAAACCCGTGTGCCCAGGTGCACGTTCAAAAACACCAGGTGTTTTCAGGGGCACTCTATTATATGGCGTCCCTCATAATCACATCGCAGTTTTGGGACGTTTAACGCCAATGGAATGGAATGGAAAAACTTTATTTCGGTCCTGCAGGACGCGCTTAGCGCGTAGCGGGCGTCTCCCACGTAGGGACCGACAGGGAGTACCTGGCGGCCGCTTCGTGGGCCTGCTGGACGGCCCATCGCTGGTCGGCGAGAAGTGAGCTCCTGAGGGACCTCTCCCACTTGCTTGAGGTAGAGTCGGGAGGAGTTGTTCTACACTCCCAGAGCATATGTTCGAGTGTCGCTGTGTGTCCACATGATGGGCATGTGTCGCTGGGGTATGCATCGGGATAATAAACGTGAAGCGTGGCAAGGTTTGGGTACGTGTGTGTCTGTAATAGGCGTAGGGTTAATGCCTGCAGTCGATTAAGTTTCGGATGTGGGGGTGGAAAAATGCGGCGTTCCAAGTAAAAGTGCTTTGTAATTTCATTGTACGTAATTGGTGCATCCCGATTGGTATCCAACCCAGCAAGATGAGGTTGCCCTGTGGCAGCGCGGTCGGTAAGTGCGCGCGCTGCATCATGGGCGATCTCGTTGAGGTTGGGTAGGGCACCCGGCACCTGGCCGAGATGGGCGGGGAACCAGATGACAGTGTGGTGCTTCAGGGCACTCGGGTCCGCATTGCGCAGGATACGTAACGCCTGGTCGGAGATGACTCCGCGTTCGAAGGCTTTGATGGCCGGCCTGGAGTCGCTGTAGATGAATTCCCGTTTGCTGTCGAGCATAGCTATAGCTATAGCTACTTGCTCCGCTACTTCAGGGTTTCGGGTGAGGATTGTGGCTGAGGTAAGAGTCTGCTGCGCGGATGATACCGCGACCGCGGCGAAGGCTTGGTTGTTGCGATAGGCAGCGGCGTCCACGAACGAGACGTTGTCCGCTTCCATGTCTATGCGCTTGAGAATGGCGGTCGCCCGCGCAAGGCGCCTGCCTCTGTTGTATTCGGGGTGTACATTTCGTGGTATGGGAGCGATCGTAATAAGGTCGCGGATTTCACGGGGAATTAGAGTCAACTCTGGGGGGTCCCTGGCCCTCGAGGAGAAGAAGCCGAGCTCGCGCAGAATATGGCGGCCCGCCTTGGTTGTAGTGAGTCGGGTCAATTGCACACGTTCCTGAGCTTCGGCCAATGATAATTATTAATTAGTTTTTGTACACCATGGAAATACCGGTCCTATTTTGTTCTTAAACTTGCCGTTGAAATAGCTAGTGTTGAAAGTTGCCCCTTTTATTCCGCACAGAAAAAGCGCAGCTCCGCCCACCAACATGAACGAAATTTTTATGGCATAAGTGTCCCTCGCGCCATAATTCTTCATTTTGCTAAGTAGCGCGATGTGTACCCAACACGCTTACCTTATATTATATGTCTGCCCACTTTATATGTCTGCCCACTTTGTTGACGCTGCGGCTGACGACGGTGAGTAATTATGGTTATATAAGTGCCGTGCAGTTGGTAGAAAGCTTTGACCCCCTACACGTGATGCAGTTGACATTGTTTGACCCCTGGTGCGATTTCTACTCTTAGGCCCCGCACAGTTTTACATCATAGTAAGACGGTAAGTTGGGCCAGTTGGTTAGGATCCATCGTGAACTTACTTACAGCGCAACACCAGAAAAAAATACAGGACAGGGAAGGAGCAAAAGAGAAAGAAGGCATATCATATAAAGTTTAGGGGTAGAAAGTGCGTTAGTGAACCATCCGTCACACTGCATGAAAAAGAATTAAGTTATTTAGGCCAATCTTGTTTATTGCCATGAGTGTGACAACGCTACCTCGGTGCACCTCGTATTCTGCGCATGTTGTGATGTAGGCTGCCAGTACCTATATATATATATATATATATATATATATATATATATATATATATATATATATATATATATATATATATATATATATATATATATATATATATATATATATATATATATATATATTATATATATGTATATACTTTTCACCACGTTTTTTTCCCAATAAACAACAGTTGTAAGTCAGCGCCGTCTTTTCTTTCTCTTTTGCTCCTTCCCTGTCCTGTATTTTTTCTGCTGTTGCGCTGTAAGTAAGTTCATGATGGACAGTTTTACATCTCCTGTAACGTGATTCCTTGCCCAACACGACGCTTGCCCCGCCGCGGTGGGCTAGTGGCTAAGGTACTCGGCTGCTGACCTGCAGGTCGCGGGTTCGTATCCCGGCTGCGGCGGCTGCATTTCTGATGGAGGCGGAAATGTTGTAGGCCCGTGTTCTCAGATTTGGGTGCACGTTAAAGAACCCCAGGTGGTAGAAATTTCCGGAGCCCTCTACGGCGTCTCTCATAATCATATGGTGGTTTTGGGACGTTAAATCCCACATATCAATCATCAAAACACAACACTTGTCGAGGGTATTGTTTCGTCCGGAAAAATACGGGTGGTCGAATAATTGAGTGGTACACGCATATAGTGCCTAGGTTCGATTCCCTCCCGAACACCACCTCTCTCTCTCTCTTTTTTTTACAGCGTAAGCTGTCATGAAATCAAAACAACAGTTAACCTTGGTGACGTAGTTATTTGCCGCAGCTGGTGTCCATCGCAGCTACGTTGAGCAAGGTTGCTAGTTCACACCGCTCTGTACCCACTTAGTGTATCCATTCCATTCGAGGTTGATTTGAACCGAGGCTTTTGGCGTGGCAAGCAAGTGCTCTACCACAGAGAAACGTCAGTACTTTAACCTTGTCCAGAAGAAAATAATTTACAAGCTTATGAAAATCCCGGGAAGTATTATTGGTAATAGACATTTTCTTGCCGCTATACGCTAGTTTATACCACTACTTCTCTACCAGGCCCAATTTGTCAACTCGTAAAAGTGCAATACAGTAGACGAGAAATTTTAGCAGGTGTGTTGATTGAGTGTTTACTGAGTATATCAATGCAATTTCGTGCCGAGATCGCTGCCCCAATTTCACAGGGAGGGTATGTAAAGAAGACCTCGCCCAGAAACGGACTAACATTCAGAGTATGCGCTTTACACTGCAGTCGCTTCGATATTTACCGGTTTTTATTATGCATAATCGAGAATTACGTTAGCACAGGATGACGCGTTTAACGTACAGTGAGCCAATGGTTAACAGATGTCCATGTTTACAGTTGTTTACAGATATCACTTACCCATGATAGTATTACCACTTTTGATGCTGTGGCGTCGTTTAGCTGCGGTAGAGCCACACGGCTGGCGCTGACGCGGTTTTGCAATGACGCTATACAAAATAGTCGTACAATGCAAAGATGCCAACCCGAGACGACAGCTGTCTCGTGCTGGCCTGCTTTGATTGATGGATGGACAAGGGCCGGTACAACAAGAGCTCGCACTGAGTTCCTTCGGTTGTTCAGAGCTGTAAGCAAGATGTGGATCGGCGCAAGGAATAGGTACTTGTTGACCGTTTTGAGGCGAGGTAATTCATTAAGATTGTAGCTATAAAACGACTCATTCTCGAGTGAAGGAAACAGCAAGTATGCGCTGATGAGTGGTGAATCAGCATCTCGTCTTTACTTTGTGCAAAATAAAATACATGATGAACTTCAACGTTCCAATACCACAACATGATTTTTAGAAACACCGCAGTGGAAGGTTCCGTAAAATTTGACTGCCGAGGGTTCGTTAATGTGATATCGAATCTACGTAAACGAACCACATAAACAGTAACGTGGTTTCCTCTAAACACGGCGGACGCATTTCTCCTCGTTGGAAATGCATCCGGCGTGGCTGGCATTTGCTGCCTCCACCTTCGGGTCAGCAGCCGGACCATAACGACTAGACCGTCGGGACTAGTATAGGCACGGAAACGAAGACAAAATTTCCATTCCCATCTCTGATGTCGCTATTTAAAGATTACAGAATAACTATGTATATACAAGAGCAAATGCACGAAGGTTACTATTCCTGGTTTGAATTTCGCGCCTTAACTTGAGCGCGTGAACGTCAGTCTGACGTCACAAATCTGACGTTATTATTGTGTATTTTGCCCAAATGTCTTCAATGAGATTGCCTAAAACTTGCGACATCAATAATTGGCATTCTTTCGAATGCTTAGAATGCAATATCAATCAGTTTTAGCGAGAAACGATTACGTAGGCCTTATCACATGCCATCAGAGTCTGTGACGTCACGGCTATCTGGTGCGTGAACATGAAGACAGCGTCGCCACTTGTACATTGCTTTCTTTATCCCAGCGTTTTTTTTCTTTCACTTATCAATCGTTTTCTCGCGGTAAGAGCGGAGCTTTCGGTATTGAGAAATTGGTGTTTACTAATCCGAGAATAAACGCCGCCGTTAGTGTCCCTTTTTTGAAGGCACAATAAAGACAAGGAATGAGTTAGAAATATCAGGTCAGACAATTGCATGAAAAACTATGTTTCCGTTGATTTCGTGATCGTGAGTTTGTTGGTCTATATTGTTGTGGATCCCAGCGCTGTACACCAGTTGTTGCGGCTCTCGGCGCTTTTCACCAGTAGTCGCTCCGAATCCCAGCGCTGATCACCAGTTGTTGCGTACCGGGGTCTGCCCGGTATTTTGTGGTAGCGTGGTGTAGCTTCGGGGTTGAGGAAACGAACGCTGACAAGATAGGGATACGAAAAACAAACAGGTTTATGGCATTATTTACACGTATTTACAGCAAAGAAGGGCTAGTGGTTTCACAGACCTGGTGGTTGAACCGTTACATGGTTCAGAGCTATACGTCCCGCACTCTGCGGCGTCGTTATAAGCCCTTTCGGGCTCCTCCTTCTTGAGTGGAACACCAATCACACTCACACAACAGGCGAGGGGCACGAACATGCACGTGAACATCCAATATTGAGTCGTGATCACTGCACTGCAAGGTGGCGCCAGCGGGGCTCTTCCTCGTCGTGTGTGTGCCGCTGGTCGAGGGGTCCCAAGCTCCTGACAGCAGACATCAAACGGTCCGCCGATCTGTCCGCTCAATTAGCAGGGCAATTTGTGGCGGCGGCCGCGGTTTCTTCCAAGGAAGATGCTGTCTTTGTTGTCCTCTCTGGAACGGCTTACGGCGTCGTGACGACACGGCGTCTCATCGTCCGGCTAGCAGGGACAATACTTGGCGGGCATAGGCAGCCGGCCAATCGGCTACTTGTTTGAGGATTGAAAGAGCACCGCTCCCCCGTCAGCTCTGGACGCTGGTTCCGAGAGAACTGGAATTCCAGGCGTGGGAGCGCTGCCCGGCTACGCTTCTCAGCGAGAGCATGGCGCCTACTGACGACGGTCATAACAATATGTAACATAGCTTTAAATTGGGGGAGCGAAGAAAAGGAAGCAGCGGAGCTGCTGGCGTCGCCCTCTTCCTCTTGCCATACGCTTGACCTTTTCTATATTTTAGTGTGTCTCTTTTCTTCCTTCCTTCCTTTCTTTCTTTACTCAATCTATCGTTCATCAGAGTTATCGGACACATCGCTGCACGGGAGCGAAGCAGACGGTGAAGACGAAGAGGGCGCATTTATGGCGAATGATAGTTTTCTTGTGTCGCCAAAAATAGCTTCGCTGTAAAAGTATCGCTCCCAGATACTGTGGCATCACAAGCTTTTATAAAAAAAATCTAGGTGTATTTATCCACCGCCAAGCCCTGAACTCGACAGATCCGAAGCGGTAGCTTGGAGGCAATTACAAACACAGACGTTCCCCAAGCCCGCTCTATTTAGGAGGATGTACCTAGACGTCTATTTACATGCAAATCGTGCGGCTAGACTCACGCATCACTTAGACACATTCTGTGGAAATATGAAGTTTTAGCAGAAGAAAACGAAGTCACCCCAGATGAAGCTGCGGCGCGGTGGACGGCCTCGCTGCGCAGCTCTGCAGGATCAATTGTGGCATCCATCAAGCCCATGAGGCGGCGAGGAGACAGGGTCTCCGGTCGTCCTCGGGGAATACCTATGCCCAGACCACGAAATTGCAGAAATTTTTAAATAAAGTTGTTACCACCACCAAACATGAATGATTGCATCATTGTGGCCAAAACAAGAGCTGCGCGAGAAGCAGGGCGAGACAACGCACACGGCGCTGTCCTTCATTTGTCCCCGCTGCTCGCGATGTTGTTCTTCATGGCATCCGATCACAATCTGTGTTATTGTTATGTGGGCTAATCATTTTCTATAAACCTATAAACCTGAGAAATTCTGCCACATTCCGTCGAGCATTTAGTTTGTAATTGAATATTTTTACAAACTCGTGAGCGGGCTGAGAGTCTATTCGAGCGGGCACACCTGCACACACGTGAGCCGTGATGTAACAAGTACAATATATATATATATATATATATATATATATATATATATATATATATATATATATATATATATATATATATATATATATATATATATATATATATATATAAGGTGTTTCAAGAAATGTGTCCAATTATTTGCTTAAAAATCAGCAAAAAACGCTATTTGCTCGCTGTCCTCACAGTTGCATTTTCTTTAGCGGCAGACATATTATTATCAAGAAAGAAGAAAGACATCATTTGGAAATTTACTTAAGAAAGTTAAATTAATAAACTTACATTTATAAATATATTAATAATGAATAAGCGTGGTGGTGCCTTTAGTAGCTCCGTTGATGGGGTTCCGCCGCGACCAAGCTTTGACCCAAAGTGACCACTTCTGACACCATGTACTGCGCTGAATCTTGGGGAAGTAAGGACTCGAGCAACTACACGGTGGCAGGAACAACGGATCAACAAGGGATTTATTGTCACGCTTTATATTGGCGAAATACGTGGTAGCAATTCTATTGGGATAAAGCAAGCAGTACGATACATGCGCATGCCTGATACAGAAATAACTACGAATTAATGAAATTCCCCTGAATTCTGCGGCGAAACATAAACCAACGGACAGAATAGCGCAACAAGCAGACGGCTCCAATGACGTCATTGTTCAAAACAGCGGTTACAGGGCTGCAGTTCTTCCCATTTCGATAACGAATGTGCGTCATGCGTGTCATGCGTCAATTACGAGCGCAGCCCACACACCCACACAATGAAGTCGGTTGATGCTTGATATAACAATGCTCCCTTATTACAGTTGCGCTCTTTCGCATTTTGATTTCGCCACGGAATTGGAGAGAATATCATTATTTCGCAGTTATTACTAGAAGGTGCTTTTCCGAAATCTCAAAGCAGCAATCGGTTTTTCGCATAATGTCACGCAGTTTATTTAAGTACAGACCTACTGGAAGGCCGAGGAACGCCAACAGGCCGAAAATACAAAACAAACGCAAGCTCGGGTCGCGCGTGCACCAACGCTGTGGCTTGTCGTTTCATCGTTTCATGCTTCTTCGTCGTCGTTCGCATAGTTCCCTACATTGGCCCCCGGTGAATAGCGTAGCCACCCTGGCGACTTAAGGCATAGTCACTATAGCGGGGTCGTAATACGGCTTCAGGCGACTCACATGCACAATTTCTCGGCCACGATGGCGTAAGTCATGAGACTGTGTCAAAGGCTCAATCTCATAATTGACTGGTGACGTACGGGCGAGAATGCGGTAGGGCCCGTGGTATCGTGCCAGTAATTTTGACGAAAGGCCAGGAGTGCTCGGTGGAATCCAGAGCCAAACGAGAGCACCAGTCGTGAAAGTAGAGAGATGTCGGTCGGTGTCATGCCGTAGCTTCTGGTGGCCTTGGTCCTCGGTTGTCAGTGAACGGGCCAATCGTCTGCAATCTTCTGCGTACCTGGCAACATCAGAAATTGCAGTGTACTCAGAGGAGTCGGGCGTGTATGGGAGGATAGTGTCCAGCGTGCACGATGGTTCGCGTCCGTACAACAGAAAGAAAGGGGAGAACCCTGTTGTCGCGTGCGTAGCGGTGTTATACGCATACGTGACGAATGGAAGGACAGTGTCCCAATTGGTCTGGTCTGAAGCTGTGTACATCGTCAACATATCACCGAGAGTGCGATTAAATCGTCCTGTGAGGCCATTCGTCTGCGGGTGATATGCTGTCGTCATGCGATGAACCATGTTGCACTGAGCGAGCAAGGATTGAATGGCGTCAGACAAGAAAACACGCCCTCGGTCGCTCAAAAGTTCGCGGGGAGCACCATGGGGAAGAACAAAGTGGCGCAAGATGAAAAACGCAACTTCCCTCGCGGTTGCTGCGGGTAGTGCTGCCGTCTCCGCGTAACGCGTGAGGTGGTCCACGCCGACAATTATCCACCTATATATATATATATATATATATATATATATATATATATATATATATATATATATATATATAGGTATGGGATATGGCACAACGGGAGCGTTGTCAACAAGGATAAATATATTTATTTCCCAACAGTTTCGGGAGGGGACCTCCCTTCATCAGGGGATGAGTTATACTGACATGAGCTTCCAAACTTCCTTGCTGCCGCGTCCCTCTCGCCTTGAAACACGTTTGCGAGAGTGAGAGGGAACTGGAAGAAGGAAAAAAAAGGGGGGGGAGAAAAAAGACGACAAAAGAAAGAAAAGAAAGAAAGTAAAAAAGAGGAAGAACCACTGGCAGCACTGAGAACGAAGCCAACTGTCCGTCTACATCCACCTACGGTTCATATCACGTGCTGTTCAGTTCTTGGCGTGTGTCGGGCCACCCAAGATTGTCGCCGCGGTGCCGGGAGGGTCCGGGACGGTGTGCCTAAAGAAAGGGGTTTCCCCGTAATTGGTCGTTCGGCGGGCGGTGTGTGTAAAGCAAAGGTTTCTCGTTAATGGGTCGGTCGGCTATTTACCTTTAATCTTCGTCCGTTTCCCTTCAACGGTCATGAAGTGGTAGGCGAACGTAAACACTTTGTATGTGCATGTGGAATATATATATATATATATATATATATATATATATATATATATATATATATATATATATATATATATATATATATATATATATATATATATATAGGCTGGCATGGTGGTTGGTGGTTGAGTGGCCGTAGCGTTGCATATAGTCAAGTAGATCCTCCGTGAGCGGTCATGACGTGGTTTATTTCGACGTTTCGTCCTAGAGTCTGGCCTTCATCCTGATGATATATATATATATATATATATATATATATATATATATATATATATATATATATATATATATATATATATATATATATATATATATATATATATAGCTTTTTGCTTTTCTTCAAATTGCCACTCATATTGAACGATTTCATTAGCTTATTGGTGTACATATAATCGTATAATTCTACAGAAACTAATCATACCTAAATTTTGTTTATTTTTAGTGGTCGCGGTACACTTTCGTTCATTTCATTTAAAAATGAAAATTTTCTCTGTTATTAACCGCTGGTTTCATGGCCGATTCCCCGTAGTTGGTGAGCCAAAAATCAAGGAACAGGCAAGGACTCACTCAGCGGGTGGTGATAGTGTGAGTGACGTCATAATGACTTCAATAACACGCCACTGACACCATAATAAATTCACAACATATCCACGGAGTGAATGATGATGAGTGGGGCGAAATGTCCGTCGGTCCATCTGTCTGCCTAACTGCCGGTCCGTCCGGAGGACGGACGGACGGACGGACGATTCATGGTTTACCGACAATACCCTCCGAAGCTTCGCGCCATCCACCATCCTTCACTCCGGAAAACGCTGTCATTTTTTTTGTTTTTTTATCTAAGCAGTTTCAATGTTTTACTTTAGTGTCTCATTGACGAAAAACTGCGCGACAGCAAGAAAAACGCAAGCGCATTTTAAAACAGGTGGGTCAATCACAATCGAAACACGTTTATCGTTTCGCAGGTGTACGGCGTGCCACCACCCGCCTACTCGACTCAGCCGACAGACCTCGAAGCGCCTCCACGGTTGCCGGCTCTTGTGTGGCTGGCGGCCTCTCGAACGCCGCGTGTCGATGGCGATTGCTCCGTTGCACACGGAGGATGTGCAACATGAACTTGCCGTTCCTCGATCGAGCTCCGAGTCAGTGATGCTGAAGGCACGACGCAGCTTTTAGCTTAGCATAATGCCCTCTCGATCGAGCCTGACGGAACGACTTCCTGCTAAATAATTTAGTAGCCTTAATTAGCAGCTGTGCGAATATTCGAAAAATTAGAATCGCAGCCACTGGTGCGCACCAAATAATTTTCGAATATTCGTACCGATGGGAAAGCCACAGAAGAGTGAAGCGTTTGGAACAACAGGGATCTTTTTTTGTTGTTGTTTAAGCATGATTGATTAGCCAAACTGCATGCAACCCACTTGACTTCCTGCGGGATTGTTGGTGCTACATTGATCGCTGGATTATGTCGTCCTTGGTTAAAACTTGAATACTCTAGTCACCGCGGTATTTATTTTTACGGTTATAAAATATCTTGAAACGCTCTAGTCGCTTCTGTATTTTAGCTTACTTCACCTAATTGTGGTATTTTTGTTTGTCAATATAAAGGCAACCGTAATCTTACGTTGGTAAAATATGCGAATATCTGCTTTAAATAAAATGATGTGCAATTCTAGGGATGTCTTCGAAATGGCTCTCTTGCTATTCAGGCAGTGTTAGTTTCAGTTCCAACATTCACTATTCACGAATCCCCTACTGATCAGCCGTTGTTCGTATGCCGAGAGCTACGAGCATCGTCACAAACGTGCTGCTTCAAGAAAGCCCCGAGGAAGCTTGCGAGACCGTATATTGTCGTGCATAGATGACTCAGCCGATTTCTTCACATATTGTGGCTGCTAATTGTTTTGTCATTCGTGAGCGTGACACCTTGTTGTGCTTTATATTATGTTTTCTGAAGCTATAAACCATAAATAAAGATGTGACATTAATCATAAGTCGCAAGTTACGTGTGTTTGTATTTCTTCGGCATAAGTTCGCCCCTTCCCCCCCTTACGAAATAGCTTCCGAAATAGTTTTCCGAAATCCCCCCCCCCCCCCTAAAGTTTCATCTTGAACGCGCAAGTGGACTATTTTCTGCGACTCGAAGGCGGCACTGCAGTCTCGACTATCAGCCTTACGCCGTGGACCACACGAGCAGCTGGTACTAGAGATAGCAGAGATTATACACCACCTGACTGAGAAAGGGCACCAAATTACATTTCAGTGGTTGCCCAGTCACTGCGGAATCATCGGCAATGAACGGGCCGATCAAGCTGCCCGCTCAGCCCACACAGAAAATCATAAACTGCGACTACCACTTTCTAGGACGGATGCTGCACGAGAGCTCCGCAGACTTGCTCGCCGGCAAACCACATCGCAATGGAATCAGCCGCACTTCAAGCATGCCCGACTGTACTCGCTTGACCCTACACTAAGTCTTCAAGTCCCGTCGAGGCTTCGCCGAGCAGACCAGACCCTGTTATGTAGGCTGTGGTTGGGCGTTGAATTTACCAACGCCTACGCTTTCCGCATTGGGATGGCCGACACCGCAGCCTGTGGCCACTGTGGCAAGGAGGAAACCATTCAACATGTTCTTTGTGAGTGCCTAGCGTATAGTAGGTGGCGACTATGCCTTCGCAGGGAACTCAACAAATTAGATGATCAGCCTCTGTCGGAGCAGGAAATTCTGCAGTATCGTCAGGATGCGACTTTACAGAAGAGGGCCCTGAAAGCGCTGCTGCACTTTTTGCGATTGACCGGCCTTGCTTAACGGTTGTAGCTGGGACGCCCTTCCTGTGTGTGTTTTCATTTTTTTTATGAGTGCACGTGCGTTTTTTTTCCTCTCTCTAACCCCTCTTTCTTGCCCCTACTTCCCCACCCCCAGCGCTGGGTAGCAAACCAGATGCCAATATCTGGTTAACCTCCCGGCCTTTCCTTTCTCACTCACTCTCTCTTTCATCTTGAACAGTCTTACTGCCAAAGATTTTCTTCTCCATCGTTACCAAGTGGAATCTGCTGAAAGTGCTGTGATTCCGGACGCCCACAGAGAGCCGTGGGCCGAGCCAAAGTCGCGAAAAAGACCTCGACGCCATCAAGGAGCCGGCTGATGGCTACAAAAATATATAACACAAGAAGATTACATTGCTGAGTCAGCGATCAACTCTCGAATTTTAGTAGCCACACTACCACTTCTTATTTAGCTGATACACTGCAATGATTCAACTTTCAGGAGAATTTCATATAACGATTCCACCTCAGATATTCAACAAATTCTATTATTTCTCTCCCCCCCCCCTTTTCTCTTCTTTTTTTTTTACATTGCGCCAAATTAATTTCACAGTCAAACACAGTAATCATATTCCCCTAGTCTAGAAAATCTAAAGGCATTGACTTGCATTAACCACCGGCTTCTTGGCCAATCCCCCTTAGTGGGTGAGAGCCACAAAAGAAAGGAACAAGCAAGCAAGCAAGCAAAATATCAGGCATAAGGACGGTGGCCGTGTCCCAGTCGACGCTCCTTATGCTGCGGCCCGCGGAGCCTCCTGATTTCATTGGATCGTCATGTAACGATCCATGCACCTGGCATGAATACGTCCGAAGGGGTCTCAACATTGAACAAGTGGAACTGCGAGGACAAGTTGCGTCACATGCACCTTTCCTTGGAGGACGTGGCCGCGACTTTGTTCCACGATAGGGAATCCGCACCAACGACGTCGGACCTTTCCCGCAGCAGCTTCATCGTCCACCATAGAGTGTGGGCCTGCGAGAATAACGCAGGCCTTTTCCAACCTTACTAGAGAGGACTGGGAGGTGACCCGCCTTATTTGCAGCGATTTCATCTGGTGACTTTTCTGACGGGGGATTTCACCCAGTCCGAGCCTTATGCGTTCTCTTTTCTGTAACGTTTTTTTTTCTGCACCCACAAACATTTGATGCTAACGTCTGCGCTTGACCCCGAGTACCGTCGTTGCGTGACACTGCCCAATAGGCGTCACAGCAGCTGACCTACGCAACTACTCGAATTACACACAGACGTGGACCTACCTAGGCACGCTTGAATAAAAGTTAGACGTTAGCGGTATGAGAAGCTTCTCGCTGGCAGCTTTGCAATTCACACACTAATGACGATGATACTCTTAAGGAAGGTGAAACAAAAAGTTGACATATATTAAGTAGGCGCCAAAACATCTAAAGGGGAGAAATAAGAAAGGCGGCAGAAAGGAGACGACAGAAGCTCGCGATAGAAAAATCCGTAAACAGGCTTTAGGTGCTTCAGCCGACGTTTCGGCAAGTGGACTTCTATTCTTTAGGACTGCTTTGACGAAGACGAGTCCACTTGTCGAAATGAATACACGACACCTGTGTATGAATTTTTTTATCATAAACAAAAGAAAACATAAAAAATAGACTGCAACAATCGGGCCGTCCAAGCGAAATTCCTTGTTTAACCTGAACAGGAATTTAAACGGTGATGCTAAAGCGCAGCCTTTTCTGCGCTCAATATATATTTTTTCACGTTTTAACTTGGAAGGGAAATAGTGAGGTGCGAATAAGCACTCATCAAATAGCCCGAAAAGCCGTTTATAGCCTTGCCTGACACATTGTGTTCTGCGCATGAAGATGACGTTCGTAGGTGCACGTGCATACCCAGCGGCGTGAGAAAAAAAAGGAAGAGTAATTGAAGACACGCATTTCGAGGTCCTCCTTGCTGGGCCCTTCTTCGGACGCGTCGCAGAGGTGAGTCCCTGCTTCAGAGACCGCCTAGGGCCACTATAATTGTGCAACCAATCTTCCTTGCTGCATTAGGCTCCCTACTTACCATAATTTACCTTGATGATTAAACCTACTATGTATCAGCATATAAAAGAAGCTGTTGATGCAATCCGGAAACACGCCATAGGAGACATGATTTAGACATCCCTCATACGCCATGCGCATAAGTGGCGGACGCCTGTTTCTAAAGATGCTTATTGTAAACAAAGGAAAAAAGCCTGTTTTCACAACTGCGTAGCAAGGCCAATGAACAAGAACATTCTGCTTGACCTACGAGTCGCTTCTGCAAAATATGAGGGTCCGATACTTGTTCGGGAAGATCGACCACGAATGGTCAAATAAACGAAGGCACATCCCCGACGTCTGAACCAATAATAAGATAAGCGGAGTAAAACGTGAAGCATTGCTCCATCAAGGCGTCTGTGAAACACACATGTTTTTCATCTCTTACCACGTGAGCGTTTGCACGCTGGCACTCTGAACCTTTCCAAGTTCCCTCGAATAACTGTACCTCGAGTCCCAGCACTTGATCAGACGTCGCTGGCGTCGACCTATGCCTTCAAGCTTTCATCTTAGAGGCATTTGGAGATGATCCGCCACGCTATGGCTGATAGGCAGTTTACTAACAGGCTGTGAATAGGGTTATCTTAGATCATGAAGTTACGCGGCATAGTTATAACAAAACGTAAACGAACAAGCACTATTGCGTATGCGCAAAGTTGTGCACAGATGTATAATAAATATCTTGTGTATGTTTGTTAGCGTAGGTACTATAACATTAACAACAACAATAATAACAGCTAGAACATTAGCAACAAAGCCAAGAACAGCCACAACCATTACTATAAGTTTATTTCAGAACAAACACGATCAAAGTGGAAAACAAGAAAAGAAGCTGCCGACATGGACAGAATGACGAAGCGCAGCGTTACGGGCCACGAACACCGTGTTGGAACAGCGCAACGCCACCTCAGTGGCAGCATTGCTTATCGTTTTGAAACATCGCGACGGTGCAAACGAAACGCTTCTCTTGCGCCAGGGGCCGGGTGCGCAAAGATGGCAGACAAGGATGGCTCCGTGCGCCGCTATATGCGCCGTAGTTTCGGCCCTGGTGTGGCCCTGGCGATTCTGGCCACCACCGTGTTGGTCGCTTGGTTCCGGCTGGCACCTGGTTCTGCTGGCCGCCAGGTGGACACCGATGCCGGCATGCCAGCCTGGTGGCCCGGCGCGGCCGAGCTCGCCGTCGTGCGCAGGTATGTGCTGCACTGCCGTGAGTATTGTATAAAACGTACTGCATGCCGAGCCCGAGATAAACGACATACAGATATACATGCTGGTACCTTTAACACCGTTCATCATCATCATCATCATCATCATCAGCCTGTCTACGTCCACTGCAGGACAAAGGCCTCTCCCATGTTCCGCCAGTTAACCCGGTCCTGTGCTTGCTGCTGCCAATTTATACCCGCAAACTTCTTAATCTCATCTGCCCGCCTAACCTTCCGTCTCCCCCTAACCCGCTTTCCTTTTCTGGGAATCCAGTTAGTTACCCTTAACGACCAGCGGTTATCCTGTCTACGCGCTACATGCCCGGCCCTTGTCCATTTCTTCTTCTTGATTTCAGCTATGATATCCTTAACCCCCGTTTGTTCCCTAATCCACTCTGCTCTCTTCTTGTCTCTTAAGGTTACACCTACAATTTTTCTTTCCATTGCTCGCTGCGTCATCCTCAATTTAAGCTGAACCCTCTTTGTAAGTCTCCAGGTTTCTGCTCTGAGCAGAAACCTGGAGACTTAACACCGTTACCTGTGTTCAAAGAGGAGGGAGTACTTCGCTCCCTCCTCGCCTGCGCATTCAGGCGATATCTCCTCCGCGCTATCTCTTAAAGGCACGTCTACAATGTCAACACTACAGCGTCGGCGTCGAGCCTATCAAGATTTCACGCTTGTCGGCTACACACTGCTGTGACCACCTGTTCAGATGGCCACAAAGTGAAGTGAAATTAGTTGATCGCTCACGACAGTCACGCGAGACAAGAAAGAACGCATAGGAGACTGCATGGCAAAGCATTGCAGCATACAATTAACGTCTGATATTTCGCCTATATAGACCAGTATGTGCACACTTCAATTTTTTACAACACGCAAGCACTAAGCGCGGTATGTGGTAGCTTTTAATGTTATTGTAACGTAACGACATCTGCCGAGAATGTGCAAACGCACAAAACACCCTTGAGGAACAGCGGATAACTAAATAACTCAACAAAGTAAATATGCCTAGGACAGTCGGCGACAGAGAATAATGCTATCGTTTTTTATTGTATTTTCAGAGACTTGGGAGGGGACAATTAATGCAGGATGATGTCTAGGAAACAAGCCCATGGAAATCGGTTATTAAAATGGCAGATTTCAAACTTAACGATGAGCACAATTTACTCGACGTCACAGGACTTCCTTGTCTCTTCGTACGAAAACATATTAAAACAATTGTTGAATACAGCTGAGTGTCGATACACAGGTGTCATAAGACGAGACCTTGCAGATGTTATAAGACAATTACGGCTGTCCTTTCGGGCAGCCGTGATCGCATAGTGGTTAGTACCTTGCATTGTGGCCGCAAGACGAGACTATATCGAGCTTGTATTAGTATAGGTCGTTTCAGCAAGCAGTCGATGGGACAAAAATATCGGTAGTTGAGGTCCGTATTTCATGGACCTATGGACGGGACGGAGCAAGCCCGATACCCAGGTGGTAGAAATTCCTCTCGGAAGCACGTTTAGAAATCTTCCCACGTGGGGAAATGCGCTTGTAGGCTTCACCATCGTCCTGCGGCATCCCGTAAAGCCAACGGCAGGATTCGAGCCATCACGTACGCTTCCGAGGCGCAAGTAGCTCTGGAATGGCTGTCTACTTCATCAAGGAAGTTGGCCGCTGATTTCGGGTGGTCGTATCCCGTATACGGGGGTAGCTCGACGTCTGGTCAGAGCTGTGGCTCACGTATCTTTTGTGGCTCAACGGACAGACTGCTCACGCAGTCAATGATCGTGTTTCACAACTTAGCGACACGCTGAAATGTGCCCAGCTGCAGTGACAGCAGCTGTTCCGCTGGCTGTAGAGATGAGATGAGATCTCCTTGTTGCCGGTAGACACAATCGTCCCGGATCAGCGCTTTGCTGCAGTGTTTATTTGCTCTTGTGAATGAATTGAGTGCATAGTTTAATGACGACAGCATATCTGCGCAGACTGCGCGGGAAAATATGTGCCATGGGTTATCGAGCTCTTTCAGCGTAGACAACACAGTGGTTGCGCCTACGTGATTCGAAGGGTCCTATGTCGCAAGGCACATTACCAAATGACAGTTGCTGTGGGGGGAGAAATTCGCAGATGAGCAAGTTCCCAGTGGAAATATGCACTTAAAGCCCATTTGCTTGCGTGCACAATCATACCGGTACGTTTCAATAGAAAACGAACGAAGCAACGATGTCACAGTTTCATTCAGCTTTAATCTCACACCGGTTGAATCATACCTAATGCTACGCGTTACACGATACTTTACTTTTTCAGGTTATTCATTGGCGGGATGAGCAGTTGTGGCTGTATTTGTGTCATGTCTTGTGCATTTTCTTCGGTGTAGTAGGCCACGCTGGGTCCGCTTAAGCCCAGTAAGGCATTTGCAGTTCCGTCTTCGATGCCATGAAAACCATACTTTGTATTATCAAAGCTTGCAGTAAGCTTCTTCGAAAACCGTACGAACTTGACCTTATTATTACATTATCACAGTGGTAAACAGCGCAGTACAACGAATACACAAGTGGCCAGCGTGGGTCCTGTTTGCTCCTGCTTGTTTTCGTTGTGTTGCGCTGTTTTCCTCTGTGATTCAACTTCATTTTCCGTATTGCTCGGTTCTCCTGACTTCTGGAGCGAGATGTAGCTATATACAGGGTGCCCCAGCTAATTTTAAAGTCCGAGTTTAAAAGTATGCAAACACACTTAACGACGGCACGACCAAAAGCATCTTGCCGATTGTTGCCTTTATAAGTCAGATAATTTTCTGCGTTCTAGGTCATTGCTTAATTAGAGCGCTAGCAATATGTGTTCATCGCAGAGCCTCCACTATCGTCGCTGTTTACTCGAGACAGCACAACAGGGCAAGTGTTATCGTTGTTTCCACACGGAAAGTTAAAGAGTACTAGAATTAACGCGTGCACTGGCGCGCCAGTGAATATGTCGCGTTGATTTTTTTTTTGTATTTCACGGGTATCTGCAGTATCAGGAAGTTAGAAACTTCTAAGTGGGCGTCTTGCGAAGTGTTTTACTTTTTCACTAGAATTCATAGCCTAACTTTGTTACGTAAATAGTTAGTAAGTTAAAGCGAGTTAATTAGATGATTAAACAGAACACAAGAAAGAGTGTGACGTACTTTAGACAATCGTCAGCAACATGTATCAGGTCGTGTTGTCATTGAGTGCGGTCGCATCATATCTTCCAACACTGGCTGAAAATAGCTGCAGGGGCATCTTGCATAGAATACTAACAAGGAAAGCGACTTTCCTGGAAAAGTTGGGCTCCAAGGTGTAACGTAACGCTTGAAAGCAACGTAGATCACCCGATCGCGAGAAGCTGAATGTTCCGCGCGGACCCGCTTCTCAGGCCCGGCCCTCTGGCGCACACGTCGGTGCTGCGCGAGGACACTCTGGCATTCCTCCGGGCTCGGCACCGGACGTCGGCGCAGGTTTACAATAACCGCCTGCCTCGCGCCCTGATGCCCGAGCACTACGACATCGAGATGAGGCCTCGTTTCGCGGCCGAGGCTGCAGCAGCGACGGACGACGACGACGACACCTTCACGGCCACCGTGGCCGTGCGCGTGCTTTGCGTGCAGCCAACCAACACGGTGGTCGTGCATGCCGGCAAATTCAACTACACAGCCGTCTCGGGCGGACCAGCCGTGCAGGTGACGATCAAAACGACCTTTTAAGAAGACCGTGACCCCCAATTTCAATCACAATAAGTACTACGTGAATTGATTATTGCGTATTCACAAATAAGCTTATTAAATTATGTGGGTCGAGCACTTAATTTATAAATCGGCGAAAAAGTTTGCCCGTGGCGTGATTGACATTTCACATTCTTTTAGGTAAATATTACCACGAGCGTTTCTTCGCTTTTGCTGTGTTGGGTTTACGCCTGCAAAGACTAAGTAATTCTCAGGGCAAACCATCCCTTCAATTTTCGAGAAGGTTCAGGACCGTAGTCGATCATTTTTTAAAAACTGTGCGCAAGACGCGAACACTAAAGCTTATTCCAGAGCTTGCGTGACGACTAGTGATAAGGCTGAAAAAACCGATGCTTGATGTATATAAGACGGCGAGTTCCCACGATGACCAGTTTATCGCAATAAGAGCAGGGGCTATTTGGTGTTGGATCTTGGGTAATCATGCTTTTTATTGTACAGGAACGAACTGAACTCACCAGAAACACTGAGCACAGACTAACAAATATATTATCTGCAGACATTTTACTCGCATATATACTAAGAGGAAAGCAATATAAAAAATTCACTCCGTATCTGCATGTAATCTGCAAATGTCGTCGAAAGACGATAGTCTTGCGTGTGGAAAGAGTGAACAAAACATTTATTTCATGTTCTGTGCAAGAAAATCGGTGAATGGTATTTCGGAGGCGTTGCGTTAGAGTGACTGGAGTGTGCAGCGGAGGTGAACGAGAGCCTCAAGTAACGTCACACGTGAGACATGAGCCCCATCTAGCAGTTTTTTTTTGGAAAACAAAGCGAGTGGCCCTGAGACGGGTGTGCGCGCCCGTCTCAGCGGTGATAAGGTGTAGAACGCAAGGCGACGAGTAGGAGCCACCACCGTGTAGTCTTAGCAAAGCGTTGGAAACACTCGCTTCTTCGTGCAAGCGTTGCATGGTCAGCGCAGCGTGACAAGCGCTATGGTCCTTAGAATTACTTATGTGTGCCTTTTCTAGTAAAAGACGAACATGCAGAATATATACGTGTTGTTATGGTGCCTCAGATATGCGCAATAATTGCTTTTTAATTGACAATCGCACACGTATATGAACGCTGATTCTTGAGCAACATTGGTGGGTGCTGCGGATGGGGTCGGCCGTTCGGATTATTGGCTGGTGCTGTTTCGAGTACCCGGTTCACGGTAACGGTGGACCAACAGACAAATGTACAGAAAGACAGACAGACCAAAGCTTTTTCGTCGAAAGTCCCCAAGAAAGACTAGCGTCTTTCAAAAGCCCCCCCCCCCCCCCCCCTTCCTGAAGGATATCGTGAGAAAATGCGACTGCATTTTTTGCGCTTAGAGAGGCTACCGTTGCCGTCAAATATGCGCCTTCACCGTCTTCTGCCATCCCCTTGAGAGGCGCCCTGCCAGCGAACGTACGAGAGTGAGGAGCGAGCGCACGGGAGAGTGTGGCGCCAGAGTTCTCGGCTCGGCGTTGGCGTGCGGCGCTCGAGCACACATTGCCGGATGTTCTTGAGGCACGCGGACAGCGAAAGGTCGAGAGTGAAGCGCGAGTGGACGGGAGAGTGGGGCGCAGAGAGGAGAGAGCAAACGGCGAGAAAAGGAGCGGTGAAGCACTGTACCTACCCCCTGCTATTCGCGGCGACATCGGGCTATTGGCAGCGAGATCGGGCTGTAGGTGGCAGCAAAATCCCGCGAAAGTGTGGATAGGCAGGCGGTCGGCGCACCAGACACAGCGAGCTCAGTGCTTGCTGCCATATTGAAAAGCGTGTGGCACCGTCTGTTGCAAGCGCGGCGAAGCAACACTCTCAACTGCCAGGCGAGCAGACGCTCTGCAAATCAAACGCGAAGCTTCACAACTTCAGTCCGGCTGTAAGCAAGTTTCGTGCTGTTCCTGTGCTGGAAGTTTATGCTGATGTCGTGTGAAACGTCGAGGAGACCTTCCTAGACTGTGCGGAATGTTTGCAGCACGTGCATTGCAGATTACGGAAGCAGCTTCATCACGTATGTACATACTATTGCGATCGAAAGAAACGCAAAAAGCGGAAAGCGTTGCATTCGACTCAGTCGTACTGCGTCGTGCCTTGGCTGTGACAAAGCAGAATTTGCGCGGTAAGTCGGTGTCAACGTAGCGTTAGAATATGGTTCCAACTTACGCTCACGCACCGCATGTGTATCGATTGCCGGTCCTGCCGGGCACTCGGAACACACACGCGCTGCAGAAGTGCCAGCCAGAAGAAGATTTTAAAATGCTACGGTGACGCCGGCCGAAAGCACGTGTAGATTCGCCTAGTGACAGTCAAGGCATGTCGCAGTTCAACCGAGTCGAAAGTCCTGCTTTCCGGGACGTTCACGCATCGCGATAGTAGGCCGTTGCAGTTGTACTAAACATGCGCAGAGCGTGCATCCACGCGTGACTCGTAATACGTATATCCTATTATTGACATGCGGCCTGCGAAAGAGTACGACAATAGTTTTGTGCCTCACACTACAGGCATATACTGCACGCAAATCGCTGCTGCAAAGTGAAACAGCTAGAGTCACCCTTGAATAAACACAATACGTTTACTTACTCGTACACATCACAGGGCTCGTAGTTTTTCTTGCTGATGGCGATTATATCCTAAGGCGGTGGACTTCGTCGTTTTTCGTTGTGGACGGAAATTTGTGCAATCACAAAACACCGCACCGGCATGAGTCCCGTGATGCGCTGTGAACTTCACAGGTAGTGCTCAGCAATCTCTTCCTCTCGCGCTGGTTGTTGTCGCCTCAGATGACAGGGCAGTGGTACCCAGATGACATTTTATAAGGAGGCGCAGCGTGAACAGACGCATTTTCGCATTTGAAACTCCCACCCACTGCATTTCATTTTAGCGAGGCGTGCCTTGGCAGTGTGGCAGCTTGGGCTAGTTGGTAAGACATGACGATAGTTATAGCGTGAGAACAAAACGACGACACAGAGACAAGAAGGACACGTGCACGAGAGTGCTACAACAAAGCGCTCGTGTCCTTCTTGTCTCCGTGTCGTCGTTTTGTTCTCGGGCTATAACTATCGTCGTGCCTTGGCAGTTGCAAACAAATTAAGGCGTCTCTGGGAGCGAGGGTATACCACCGAAGGCGCCTGGGTGCGAGATAGGCGTGGAAACCCTGTTTTTGTTTTACAATTGAGTCACTATAAAAAGTTGCATTCACACACCACTTGATACTCCTCTTGTTTGGATGGGTGTCAAATGAATTTTGCGATGTGTTTGAATTAGAAAGCAGCACTCACTCTGAAATTGTTCTGGTGAATGGAGGCTACGACGGCAATAAACAACACTCTGGAAGGTTGCACTCTCTGATTTAATTACACTTCATTAGCAGCCGAGCAAGACCAAATGCTTTCGTAGGTAATTTCAGGCGTACGTAGAAACAGTTACACTGGCGCTGAGATTGACCGGACAAACCACACTTTCAAAACGTGCATGACGTGCGCACACATAGAAACAAGACATGGCTAGCAGACCACGCACGGAGATATCCACACTTCTTTTCTTTGACCAGTTGCCGCCAGGCGGTGACTCTGCTCGATCTCGCAGCCAATACTCTCTCGCACCCCATGCTCCGGTTGCTAGAGGCGAGGATAAGCGCGCCCGCTGGCTGCTAATACTATGGGAGAGGGAGTGAAAGCGGAGAGATAACACCTGCCGCCGCGAGGACACGACCGCGGACAACGCCGGATGCGTGACATAGCCCGACTGAGAAATGCATTCGCATTTAAAACCTCAGTCGAGATAACAAGGAAGTGTTCACATGGGCGTGCGCATCAAGAAAATTTCTTTTATAGAAAATTTAATGTATGGTGCGCTGATACAATCGTTGGCGTGTGCCTGTGCTATAAGATTTTGTTATGAATTGTTCCCTTTTATCATAAACCTGTGGCGAGGTTGTGGTTTTCTCGAAAAGCGGCGTGAATTGACATTGTGATACATGTAATTCTAGGTTGCCCGGATGCGTGCTTAGTTGACAACGATTTCGGTGCTTTCATAATCTTGTGTTGAAACATGTTTAATCTGTCCAACCTATCTCCTAACACATGTATGAATCCTGCCGCATAGATTGTGGTATCAACCACGTTAGAAAGTTTGCGGATTGTAATGAGGAAGTAGTATTCAACATTCCCACGCATGCGATAGGAGATACGTCAGACGGACGGAAAGATGTTGCTGCTGTGAGAAATTGCTGTGCGAAAGGTTGCTGTGAGGAATACGTAAACAGTGGGTGCGCTGGAGTCAACACCCACCCCTGTTCAGGAATTTAAAATTTCAGAACATTTTGAACCCTACTCAGTTACTATTCTGAATATGGTGCTTTTTACTCTGAAGAAATGCTTTTTTTAATGCGGTAGTACTCAGTAACCATTGCTTAATATATTCTTGAAGTAGTATGAGGTGATGTTATCTCAAAGCGTGATTTTTGCGCCTTTATAACTGTGATTTCTCAAGAAAATCACGGGTTCTAAATGTTCTGCACATTTGTTAAGCTTAACGAGACTATTTTAGTAATAATGAACCTTGTGTCATTGCTCGCCTGCCGTTTCTCGGCGCAGGTGTGGGAGGCATCCAGTCCACTCAGTCAGGTGGCTGTCACTTCCGTCGAGAAGGGCGACGGTCTGCTTACCGTCTCGCTTGCATCCAGTCTCGAAGCTGGAAACAAGTACGTCGTGCAGATTCACTTTAGCGGACGCCTGGGTGACACTCGAGGGTTCTACAAGTACCACTACACCTCGGCGGACAGGAAGCAGTGAGCCACTCTTACTAACATGTTGTATAGAGAACCAGCGCTGGAGTTTGCAAGTAGAAGTACTGTGTAAGCTACCTTACATAAGGTAGCATATACAGTAACTCTATTTCCAAGATGTGGGCAGCGCCGCCCTGGCGGTCAAAGCGCGCACTTCTCAGCCGCAGGCGAGAGTGGTGGCAAGTAGAGGTGGTGCGGTCGCGCATCACCGAAAGTAAACCGAAGGGTGCTGGTGGTACTGCTGCGTATTCAAGCGCCGCAATATGTAGAAATGAGAAATGACATACGCGTTTGTTTTATTGCGATGACAATTATATGGACACTCTCGGTTGGACTTGGGCGCCGGCTTTGACGGGGCGTCTGATTCGCAGTCATTCACCGTATATATATATATATATTTATATATATATATATATATATATACAAGAAAGAAAAAAAACTCCGGCTCATGGTATAGAGCATTTGACCTCTGAATTGTGAGTGTGAGGCGTTAGCTACTGAGCCACGAATGAGCAATACTGGAGGCTTGTAGTGCGGCGCCGTCCGCAAGCTTCCTCCTCCTTCATCCACCATCTGTGCATCCCTTCCTCCTCTACACACCGCGCGCGCTTCACTCCTCCACCATCTGTGCACCCTTCCTCCTCTACACACCGCGTGCGCTTCTCCTCTTCACGAACATTCGCTAGCTGTATAATGTAGCGCGCATGCGCCGTCACGCTTCGAGAACATCGGCAGCTGACGCGCGCGCATGTGCCGTCGCGCTTCGAGAACATCGGCAGCTGACGCGCGCGCATGCGCCGCTGCGCTTCTCCCCCTTCTCGAACATTCGACAGCTGACAGTGCATGCGCCGTCGCGCTGTATATATACTCAAGGTCGGCGCTCGCTCGCTCAGTTGCCGCTCGTCGGTTGGTTTGTACGGCGCGTCGACGTCCAAGGTCGCGGTGAAATGAATTCCAACGAATCCACAAACACAATGATCGACGTCCCTTCGACCAGCGCCGCCCTTTCGCATACGTGTGTACGTGTTCACTCATTTAACATCCCCTCCTACAACCACGTTAACCAATTTAGCCATCGACCCAAGTAAGTCGCAATTTAACACCCCATTTCACAACCACGTTAACCAATTTAGCCATCGACCCAAGTAAGTCGCACTTTAACACCCCGTTAACCAATTATATGCTCCGCATCCTCCTCAGTGTTCCCCCGAGGGAAGCTGCGGGCAATTTTTTTCTTTTGCAGTGCTTCAACAATTTTCAACAGAACAACTTTTCTACAATTGTTTCATGTACAATAGTGATTCCATGCGCGGTACACTATCGGGCACATTGTTTTGCATTTTTAGAAATTCCAGAAAGGAAGTTAAGGACTCTCGAAAATATTCTAAGTATTCTATACCTCGTCGAGCATTGATAAGCATGACGTATAGCCATGCGCGACCTCCAAATACTATGCAGAGCCAACAGCATGATGATGTTTTACGGGAATCCATCCTCATTATCAATGGCGAGGCACCTTATTCCCTGTGCGTTCAGTGGGAAATCTTTCTTTATTGTCCTTTGTATAACATCCCAGAAGAAGTACGCGCCCCAACAATCAAGAAAAAACATGCTCAATTTTTTCGGGCTTCCGGCACAAAGGGCAGTGATCATCCCACGGTAATCACTGCTCATTGATTATCGATTTACCTAACTCTTTGTTAACAATCAGACGAGTGGTACATCCCGTGTATGCCATCTTAACGGTTTCAATTCCTACTGTACCGACGTTAACATGCTCTAATACGGCTATAAGCAGATCGTCCGGCACGCGATTGAAGGCTTTCTTCAAATTATTCTGAAACATAGCGACCACAGAGCCCACAATATCAGTACATTCTAATACGCATCTCGCTGTATGAATGCGCGTAAAGATTCTCTTTCCCTTTATTCCGCATGTTTGATTCGAGCCTACAAATTCTTTCATTACGCTTTGCAACCTATAGCCATACTCTTCATCAGGGTCTCGTAGTCTTCAAGACCATCAAAACATGCACCATCAAATTTGTCTATAGACAAACTCCAGCGGACTTACGTCACGAAAATGCGGTGGCGCTGTCTTGGTAGGCAAAAGACGATCTGCCTACCGCAGTTTTTGCTGGGATATGGTGTTTTCAGTCAACCAACGAGAAAAAAAAAACGGTATGCCAACGAACTGCGTCGCGGTTCGATGTGAGTCGCGTCTCAAAACTTAGTTTTGTTTGTTGGTGCACATCGCAGCCCTCAGCGCTTATGGCGGAAGCTACGTGCGGACGCCACTATATAATTCTGCTCATAATGTTGACATCGGCCTACCAGTGCTTACAAACATAGAATGGGTCTATACTCTGTTTTACCACTTTGATTCAGCACTAGCAAAGCTACGGGGTGTAAGAAATCTACATGCTTGCGCAGAAACACTTAGTCCCAGCTATGATAAGTGCCTTAAAATGAACCAGGTTGATTTAAGTTGGTGTTTGGTGTGCGTTACGCCACATTCATATGTGATACGTGTATTCTTTGCGTTTAGTTTGTACGAATTAAATTATTTTGTCACCGCCAGTTACTGTGTTTACAAATGAACATGGCAGCAACCACGCAGAAGCGACTACCCACTTCAATTCGAACTTGCTCTTGCTACACGCCCACTGCGCTGACAGCAACGAATGTATCGTGAAATCCGCCATCGATTTGTTTCATCTTACCCCGAGGATAAAACATCGGGTACGTTTCGTAGCTATTAGCGAGCCATGCTGCTTTCTCAGCCGCACCTGCTGAGTCTATTGTGCCGAGGCAGTGCTTGGGCTGCGTCGCCAGACCAAGAACGCCGAATTTCCAACGGACATGCAACATGACACAGTATTTCGTGCGCGTCGGATCATACTTCATCTGGAAACGAAGAAAAAGAGAAAAGAAGCATTGCAGCGGGAGACGCGAAGGAACACATCGACGGAGAAGCGGTAGTTATACGAAAGCCACGAAAAGCGCAGAAGAGAAACAGCCACAAAGTGAAGTTACTCGCCGGCATGAGCGTCTACTTATCTTCAGTACAGCAACAAATCTATACGTTTCAAAGTCCTGGTATGACAGCTTCTTTTACAATTGTACTCTAATTTTTAAGTTAAAAAACCAGTTTTACCTGCAATGAGTGTGTATAGACGATTCGGCGAGCAGACACCGTGAGGATGGTGAGCAGATGACATGGCGTGGATGAACACATGTGGAAGGTCTCATCACCCTTCCTATTGGCAGATGGGCCCTGTAGCCTCCACACTGCTGAAGGGAACTTCTGAAACTAACGCCTCCTAGAAAAAGTATGCCTGCAACGTCACTCTCTTTTCAATTGGGAGCTTCCTGCCAGCACAAAATCTCGGAGGCCACGCCTCCTGTCGCGTGTTGCGACCGTCCGCCGCGTGAGACCGCTCGACTCCGTAGCGCTCAGTCACGTGACATTACTCTTTCACGTGACATCACAGCTACTCGGAGTTAACTGTGATAGCATTGCTGCGTTCGCAGGGGACGGCCGCCAAAGGCGTTCGCCTTCGTACCGGAGGGGGAGGGTAAAGTCCGAGGGTAGGGTGGGACGTTCGCGGCCCACATTCCAGGTATAAATATTTCTTGGAGGCATTGCGGAAACAGAGTATAGTAGCCAGCATGCACGGTTAAAAATGCTATGAAGTGAATAAAACAAACAGCGTTCTCGGCTCGGCGTTGGCCTTTCACAGCGGCGTCTCAAGCACACATTGCCGGATGTTCTTCAGAGGCGCCCAGCCAGCGAACGGTCGAGAGTGAAGCGCGAGTGGTCGGGAAAGTGGGGCGCAGGAAGGAGAGAGAGAGCGAACGGCGAGAGAAGGAGCTGCGAAGCACTGCACCTACCCTCTCCTACACTCTCTTGCGCCACATGTTCCGGTCGCTAGGGGCGAGAACAAGTGCGCGACCGCAGCTGTTGCTTGGGAGAGCGAGTGAGAGTAGCACCGTGGACGCTGCGGACAACGCCGAATGCCTGACACAGTCCGACTAAGAAACGCATTCGCATTGAAAAGAAAATCCTGCGCACGAAAACTTGGCAACTAAAACAAAAAAACGCGGGCATACGTCCTGTGGGCGGGAGCAAAAACCGCGTTGGGCACCAACTTTGGATGTCGGGCTTGTTACGTTCTGTACGCAGTCAAAGTAGGCTACGGAGACTTCAGGGCAAAACGAAAAGCAAATTTATCTAAACGTGGCACACGGAAGGGTCGGCTCGGGGATAAGACAGCGGCGCGGCGACTATAATTTCCAGCAGCAGCAATCAACCAGTGCGGGTGACAGCATCCGTCCTTCGTGGCAGCCACAGCAGCTCTCCCCTAAGTCGCATTTCGATAGAGGCGAAATGGCAAAGGCCCGTGTACTGTGCGATACGAGTACACGTTACAGAACACCAGATGGTCGAAATCCCCGTAGCGGTTCACTATACGGCGTCTCTCAATTATATCATGGTTTTAGGACGTTAAACACCTGTTATATTATTATTATTATTATTATTATTATTATTATTATTATTATTATTATTATTATTATTATTATTATTATTATAAGATTTCTCCCAGGGGCAGCACACCAGCTGAGCCTTTTGAAGAACGTAGGTGGGCCATGCGCAACCGCCACTCGCAACACGTGGCGCTATCTCAGGATAGCCAGTTAACAGTCTTTCTCATTTTTTTGTAAGCATGTAAGGACATATTCTAGTGATTTCAAGTCAACAAGCATCGTTGGCAAAGGAAAAAAATGAAGGACGAGCCTCAAATTTGACATACTTCCAAAATCAGGAAACAGGACAACGTTACGCCTGTGGGTGATAATCAAGTTTCGCTGATAGCTAAACTTCTGCGTTTCTATGTAGTTGGCGCACGTTGCCGTGACACTTTGGTGCTTGTCAAGGCAGTTGCTTTTGGTAGCAGTTTGACTAGGCTGAGATAGCTTAGCGACGCATGCCCCGCTGGTTCATGTGTTCGGGGGTGTAAGCTTTCTTGATGAAGCGTCCATTTGGGCGTCCATGACTTGTTCACTCTGGTGGTTGTTTTCTATTGTCTATAGAATGTATTCTTTCTTCGAACCACTGGTTTTTTTCTTTCGTGTAAATCTGGACCTTGCTATGCGCTTGGATACATCGCTTATGAAACTGCTTGATCGGAGCTCTTCTCTGTTTGTGGCTCGCAGACACCTTCTTGTGACGTTCTTCGAGCCGACGTTTGCCCGAGAAGCGTTCCCGTGCTTCGACGAGCCGGACATGAAGGCCACTTTCACCGTGGTAGTGGTCCGGCCAGAGGCATACCACTCCATATCCACAATGCCGCTGGTGCGCTCCGAAGGCAGGTACGAACAATTTCTCTACCAGTACACGACGCGTACGAAAATATTTGCTCTACATGGTTCGGCGTAGAAGGTGGAACAGAGGGCACTCGATGTTCGAGGAAAGCTGTCCACGACACGGCCAGCAACGACATTCTTGAACGTATACGCCTGCAATGAATCTGACGCTATGATAAGCGCCTGAAACGACCTCGCTGGTTAAAAGAATAAAGAACAACATATTCTCTACAGCTCTGCTTACTCTTAGAACGAAATAAAAAATAAAAAGACATGTATACTGTTGTTATGCCTTCAAACATACGAGCACATGAGCCACGTTAACGCAAGTTATTAAGTAGATTATTCCGCGTTGGGACGTGTATACGCGTAACCCAGGTCACCCTTCATGCACCCTAGTGTACAAACGTTGCCTAAGCAGTCTTAAAAAAAATGGGAAAGAACATTCGTATTCCAGCATGGGAGCCTAACGCTTAATGATTGATTTGTGGGGTTTAACGTCCCAAAACTATCATACGACTCTTTAACCTATAGGGTAGGCTAGGGGTTTGAAACAGAACTACTACAATATTACATATCTGCGCTTTTTGAAAACATAGACCCGAGGCAGTTTTCCTTTTTCCCCATGTCGCTGCCCTCTGGGAACGCTAGGTAGAAGCCATCCTTCGGAGGTGTCACCATGTGAACAAAATGGTCTCTTAGTTGACTCAGCGCTGAAAAATGAAATGAAAAATTAATGCAAACATAGGACGAAGCTAGATGAGACGAGGTAGGATGCTGACTGCAAACTGAAAAATTTCAGCGAAGAAACCAGGCACAGGAATGGTCCGTCAAGGCGGTGTAGTAGTTACGGCGGTTGGGTGTTGACCCGGAAGTTGCGGGTTCAATCCCGGCTGCAGCGCTCGCATTTTCGATGGAGACTAAATGTTTGAGGCCCGTGCAACTATGCCATGTCATTGCACGTGAATGAACACCAGATGGTCAAAATTTCCGCAGCCCTCAATCCTTCACAATGATATAGCGGTTCTGAGACGCAAAGCCCCAGATATTATTGTTAGATACATGAGAACATAAAACAAAGGTATTTGCAGTTTTATCCACGTGCGTGACGTCAGACAGCGGATTTTATTGTCTAGCAGATCAAGCAATGGAACGCTTACGCACTAGCGAACGTCTCGATGATCTTTCTCGTGCGATTTTGATGATAACGCTTAAGAGGGTAATGTCAGAAATGCTGTTTGTGCACCCATTGGTGACATTAATTTCTGTATCAGTATGGAAGGAGCAGCTGAAGCACTTAAAGAAACGACTCTTGAGCGTTTAGGCACAGTTTGATCTCAGTTGAATTCGAAAAATGATGTGAGACTGGATACCTTTGCTGCAATCTGCCGTATTTAATAGTATACTGTTAATGGCACTTGCAAATATTGCGGCACATGAGACCTAAACCTTTTTGACTGCTTTAGTATCGACCCTCGTATTTAATCCTCTAAGGATGACAGGATGATGCCTTCAAAATCCATGAACAAGGACTCTAATGCTATGTATACTAAAAAAAAGGGGGGGGGGGAGCTTAACCCAACAGAAAAGCTTTTTACGCTTCGACTATTGACTCCGTATACCTTGCCTTGTTTAGTCCACTGGGTAGATGCGCCTGGGTAGATGCGCCTCGGTATTCAACGATTTATTTTGGAAGTGTGGTCTCTTGCTTTGCACAATATGATTGGTGGTCGCAACATCTGCCATCTAAAGGGTGACCCTGCTTCTATAAGATTGAGGTTCATGAGAAGCTCTAGCTGGGTTACGCATTATGAAGGAAGGACCAAATAGGAGGCTTCATGACAATGCTGTGCACTGCGGAGTTTGTGGATGGACGATCTTTTCGTTGCAGATAAACTATCAAAAGAGGAGCACACTGTGGAAGGAAAGGTGGATAGAATCGCTAGAGTGGGTTTGCACCTAAACAGTTTGAAGTCACGTGACCACAATATAAACATCTTGTACGAAGAAACGGACGTTTGAACTAGTGGACTCAGGCGGGCGCAGTGTTTCCTTTCGAGAGGGGGGGGGGGGGGGCTTGTCGCAGCGCCCTTCTCCCAATTGCGTCAATGTATGGGACTGAATTCGCCCCCCCCCCCCAAATTCGCAGTGCCCCCTCTATATTATGTCTATGTGTGGGGCTCACTTTGCACCTACCCTCTTAGATGACTAAATGACTGTTGGGGTGCAAACATACTCTAACGATTGTATTTCTTTCACGAATAAGCTCATCCCGTGTTTCCTTGCGTACGAATGCCCTATGGTTTCCTGCCCTATTGAAGTTTTCTTGTGAAACGCATTGACTGCCTTCGCAGAGCGGGCGGATACGTGGCCGACCACTTCATGACGAGTGTCAAAATGTCGACCTACACGCTCGCCTTCATGATCAGCAACTACACTGCCACGAGGAATGGAAAGGTGCGGGCCTTCGCTTTTTTTAAAACTTCCATTTCATGTGATGTTTTACTTCGCAAGCCGCTTGTGCGACGCCTCTTGTATACATGCATTATCACCAGAATCATTGAAGCAGACGTATTATCGAACGAAGGGAAGGAAATCTTCGCCTAATCTTCGTTGTGACGAACTCACCAAGCTTGGATGTTGGATAGTGCTCTCATTGAGGTGTTAATATATTTAGCGTTACTTAAGATATTCAATAGAACTGCGACATCTCAAAGATAAATTTTATACTCCCAAATTACGATAGATTTTTAGGGCAGTAGAATGCTAATTAATTTTGATTATCAGCTGTGGCAACTTAGCGCATCGGGCTGCTAAGCTTGAGGGCACGGCTTTGAGTCCAGGCCATGGTGGCCCCATTTCGATGTGGCCGCCGGCGGTAATGGACTGCTCGCGGAGATAACGCTGACGCGCTTGTTGATGGCACTCTGCATACCTGCAACTGATCTGTTAACGTGTTGTTGTATCTTTGTTGTAGCATTTCAGCGGTAAACTGTTTCTTGCAGTCCGTAAACATTTCATGCATTTGCTGCGACAGCTGCTGCCTGAGTTCAGACACTTTGCTGTTGTGATTGCAGTTCTCGCATGCACTGCAACTGTTCCGCCTTCTGTAACTGGCTAACGAGGACTTCATCGCAAAACGTGTGGGCGATGTCGACTGTAGCCATTTCTCCCTCTAGAGAGTGGGTTACTGCTGCTCTGAAGATGGCATGAGGGGCGTTTTGTTCACCTCTAAGGCGTTAAGCATGGCCTCAAGTTTGGTTTCTGAAGAGGACATTTTCTGGAACTCCCGGCAGTTCTCCCTTAATCTGGCGTTGAAGTTTCTCATTTTCTAAAGAAAGTTGCTTGTGCTGAGCAACGATTTTTCGATACTCGAGATTTTATGTTAATGGAGCAGATGGAGACACAATCGTCGCCCAGCTCGCCCTATTGGCTGACAGGCGGCTGCCTCCATCCCCTCCTTGGGCGGGACAGAACATGTGCCAGCGCCCTCTTCTGCAGCAGCTTCTGCTGCTGCGGTGCTTTTTAATCACTTTCCCGCCGCAGAAGGGGTTCGTCCTCTTGAAGGAGTCCGGGGCCTGGATCTTGATTGTGAGCGCGATTCTGTGGATGAGTCCCAGTCGCAGCTGAACCAGCGCAGATGGTGCCTCCGTTTTGGTTGATCAGCTCGGGACCTCTTAATATATAAGCGCAACATGCTTAAGTTTTTTGTTGAACATTTTGTCGCCTGTGGTGTTGTCCTCCCCACAGATCACGCACTTAAGGCTGCACTCAAGTCCTTGTGCGGGTTCACGTGCAGCGAACAATTGGCGTCGGGTACACGTCAATGTAAGTCACGGGATCAAATCCCGGCTGCGGCAGTTGTATTTTCGATAGAGGCGAAATGCTGTAGGCCCGTGTGCTCAGATTCAGGTGCTAGTTAATGAACCCCAGGTGGTCGAAATCTCCGGAGCCCTCCACTACGGCGTCTCTCATAATGATATGGTCGTCTTGGGACGTTAAACCCCACATATCAATCAAATCAACACGTTAGTCCTGCAGAGTGGCATACTTTGCGTGCCTGCTTTGTAGGTTGTTTGGGATAGAAGACGGTGTCTGTTATCATAAAATATGCGCATCTTGGTAATCCGAGCATGCGTGCCCGCTCAGTCTTCGCCCTGCATACGGAGATGACTTCTGCTTGAGAAGTTCTAGGCGGAATATACAGTGGACAATGTCTCGCAGGACGTCCTCTGGATAGACCACAAATGAGTGTACTCGATCGTCTCTTAGTAGTAATATGGGTCATCTCTATCACCTCTTTGGTCCTGTGAGGCGTCGAGAAGATGACACTGGAGCCCCAGTGGACGCGCAGCATGAATGTATGCCACCTTCCATGTGGCAAGCGTCTAACCAAGTGGTCTATTCACAGCGAGGCCTTTGTGACGTTTGAGGACACCTTCGGCTGGGATGGGAGCGTCCAGTGCCTTCTCGTACAACGTCCGCGCTTCACCTGCATGTCTTCCTTGAGTTGGTTGGCTGCTTGACGAGGTGTAGCACTCCCCAGGTTCTGACGCGTTTTGGTGCTGGCTCTTCCTGTGACGGAGTTTCGGAACTATGTGCCAACAATCCTCCGTTCATTCGGGACCATTCTGGCATTCCCCCACAGACACTATGTCGACGTCTTCAGATGAATCCAGGATGGACAAGACAAAAACATCCATTCCAGTGGTTTCTGTGCCCGGCTCTTCATCTGTTTGAACTATCGGTCGCTCCCGCGGAGACCAGGCGTTTGCTAAAGTGCGTCCATGTGCCGATGCTTGAGACGCAGTCACGGAGCAGCATCCACCTATGTGGCCCTAAACCACTCCAAGTTATGATGCGAGGCAATAGATTCTTTGCCACCTTCACTGTTCTTCCTATAAGCGCTATCTTCTCATTTGCACTCAAACGCTGATCGCGCTGATGCCCTTGTTTTCCAGCTACTTTTCGTTTCTTTGTACAGACATTCCTTCTCTGGATCCATTGTTTGGGGTGCACAAAATCCGTGAAAACACAGGGAACCGTAAAAGTCGACTTTCAGCGGTGAGATGACGTCATTTGTAGAGCACCATGTTGCTGTCATGGTGTGATTAGTTTTCTTCACCGTGGTCGCTGTGAACTGGCTCCAATACTGGTGATGCTGGTAACACGCTGGGTGTTCAAAGTTAAGAAATAATAACGTTATCTGGCGTTTTACGTTCCAAAACCAGTTCATAGTTAAGCTTTATGGTTATTTAAACTGGGGAGCACGTGAAGAACATCTTCGGGGATAATGTATCCAGGGGGACAGATTGTGAGACAATAATCTTTACATAGGTAAATTAGATTCAATGGTTACTTCAAAAAGTTCGCAAGTTTGTATTGAAAGGTGGAAACATTAGCGTTTCTACACAGTTCCAATCAGAAAGATGGTTCCAGCACAACCGTGCTCACAAATATTCCGCGGGAAAGTTTGTGGGGTTCGCGTCGTCTGGCCACTAGATGGAATGGAAGCGCTTCCTCAAAATTAAAAAAAAATATTTATCACTAACAAGAGCCATTAAGCTGCAACGCGAATAGGACAAACAGTCCTCCTGGCCTCTACACTCGCCGTCCGCAGATGATCCTTCGCTACACTGGCCGTCCAACCCGTGTTTCCTTGCGCCCCGGAAGTTCAACGCTAGTTTCGGTTTCAAGGAACATGCACGCTCGTAGCGGTTGCCAGGCACCCTATAAGATCCGGTTGAACGGAATGAGGCCGATGTGAATGTTCGCATTTCGTGGCTTTCACAAGTTTCTATAAATATAAAAAAAAACAATACCCCTGTTAAGAACTTCTACTTTGTTTATATGTATTTTCTATTTTATTTTGTTAATTTTAAATCGGGCGAAGCGCGGGAAGTGAATGACTTGAGTTCGCAGTGCTTGCCTGCGCTCCTTCTCACTCAGCGATATTAGAAGTTCATTCACGCTTAGTTATCTCGCTCGCTGACGGCGCGGCAACAGACAGCAAGTTGTGGTTGGCAGAGGACGGAAGCCACAGTGAGCTACACCGAACAAGTAAACCATGCATTCGTCGGAGATGGCTAAACCGGACAACATATGTTCTTCGCGGCGGTGCGGTGTGCTAGCCCAGGGATTTCTAGTGATTTCTAGTTCAGCAAATATTTCTCTAGTTTCCTACAGGCAACGGTTGAGCACAAGGCTTTGGGCCCATCATTTGAGCAGGTATTGATTTTTCATGAGTACATATGAGTAAACCCAGTTCTCTGCAATCCTGGCTGGACTGACAGAAGTGCAGTGTCGCTTGACTAACAGGCAGAGCCAAGCTGCTGTCGGAAGAATGCGTTTATTGAAGGGGTAGAATTTGAGTTTGCTTGGCTACATAGCTTTAGCTTTTTAGCTTCTATTACTTTTGGTGCTTAGTTCAAATGGTGTCAAGAAATTCTAGGCTGCTTTATTATTATTTTGTTACTGCGACTTAGACTTGCCCTTAAGGCGTAATATTCTTTTGCGTGTATGTGTATAAGGTGCGTCGCTGGGCCACTTCTCGTGAATTGTTTGTAGCTGTCGCTTTAGAATTTGTGCGTGTTTACTTCTAATACTGCCACTTAAATACAAGTGATGAACCAAATGCTTCTAAAATTTATTATAGAATGTCGATTGAGCCAACATTCTGACAAGTGAGCTTTTCTTTGTCAAGACAACGCTGTTGCCCTGACTTGTTCAAGTCAGCTTGCCGAAACACTGTCTTTAGTGACGTTCTTTCTCCAAAAACTTCTGATCAATTCAAGCCTCTCCGTGCCTCTGAACTTCAGTCTCGTTTGGTACTAAAGCTCTGTAAGAAAGCTATGCGCGCCGTCAGAACAAACACGAATGAGTCAGATACGATGTATCCTACTCGCGATTGTTGATATTTTTTTTCATTGGCTCGGATATTCTGGGTTCAATGTTTGCTAATTATCTGCGTACGTCAGTTGTAAGTTAAAGTTGTTTTTATAGAATGACACTTTCACGCTACGTGTATGTCTGTTTTCTATACAAAACGTGCAATGGAAAGGTTAATTTTATTCGTGCCGATCGACTGTCGTTTTACTGAGAGTTCCATCAGCTTAACTTTTGCCTCTTCTGAACCCCAAAAAAGTAGAGAAAAAAACAAAATTCTACGAGTAGCCGCATCGACCAAGCCGCCAGCGTACCTGAAAGCGCTCGTTCACCTCCGCTGCATGCATCGAGGCAATGTAACGCAGTGCCTCCACAATAGATACTCTTAGTTGGGCGTACGTAACGAGGCTACGTACGCAACACTGCTGCGGGAGAGAACTGCGCATGTGCAGCACGTAACGTATTGATTCCATAGATGCGCGCTACGCCCGACACAAGCAGCTGCGCACGTAACGCGACGCTCCTTACGTTACGTTCTTGCGAAACCTCGCAGAAACCAGTACGAGAGTATATGATGGTTGTGTTCTTCGCGGACAGCAACAGCGAACCGGATGCAAGGGATGCGTACTTCACAATACAATAAAAGACGATGTTCTCTCACCAGACAAGGTACATCCAAGCGACGCGTTCCGGCATCCTGACAATTCAGAAGACATTGCCTGGCTTCTCACAAAAATCCCCAAGAATCCCCTTCGATAGGTTGTGTGCGGGAACGCGTCTTTTTCTCTCAGGCCTCTCGGCGAATGAACCCCTAAATTATAGAGTTTCATACAATATTACCTAGAGAGGAATCTGGCGCTGCGATGGTGTACCCTCATGGGAATTATGAGAAGTACAGGCTTCGGATTGGATCGCGTTAGCCAGCGAACTGTCTACGGATCTTTTTCTACAGTTTCAGTTTCGTTCTTCGCGTAGTGTGGGTAGTGGGGTGGGTGCAAAGGACGTAAGTTGTGCCTTTGTTGTTCAAAGAAGCTGAAAACTGCTAGGCCTCTCAATTTACTGCAAGGCTGGAGTTGTATAAGTCGGTTTTTGCAGTTGAGGCGAAGAGTCGTCCACTCATCGCTACGCATAAATGTGGCGTCCCACGCCAGTGCAGGATAGTTCACGCTTGTTGTTAGTGCGTCTTGCCAAAACTTGTTGAAATGAACTGCAAAACGACGGCGACGTGAAATAGACGCACTGCCACACTTTTTCGACTCGACTTCACACCAAAACGAGAGGTACTTTGGGCACATATCACTTGAACAGACGCAACTGGTATCGCAGCAGACGAAACGGTAAGTGCTTCTCACTTAATACTGTAATGTTATTTGCATAAATAAATAATGCGTACTTTCTAGGACAAAGCAAGATTGTTAGTTTTGAAATGTTGTGAAGAATAGTTCATTACATCTTGATGCCGAATCTGGAACGCAATGGCAGAGCAATGCATACCCTGTTAAATTTTTCCATGTTTCACTTATACCCCCTACCCACAAAAACGTATTGCAATAAAGTTTGCGTACAAATAATTGAATCAAGTTTCACTTAAATGTAAGTTCATATTACTTTTTTTACACTCGGAAACGGAGCATCGAGAATCTCAAAAACGTGATCCATCCAAAGCTTATCTCAAGTCTGTACTTCCCATAATTCCCATGGGAGTACAAGCGCCTCTGAAGGAGCCCGCGTAGAGATTAGCGCCAGATTTATCTCTAGGTATTATCGTATGAAACTCTATGCCCTAAATAAAACGACAGCAGGATACGTACTTTTATTTCTGGCGCAACGTAACACGTATTGGACGTTGTGCGAAATTTCACTCATTAAATGTGCTGGTAGTACATCGTAAGGTCATGTACACTTTGAACGGGACCCCATCCGGCGGGGTACGCTAAGCCTCACCTAAGGCAACCCTGGGGTCGATCCAGTGCGGCCGCACCCGATCAGACGCTCTTCTTACATTGCGTGCCCAAGCTCAAAACAGCAAACGCGAACGAGCGTATGCAGTGCACTTAGGAACAATGCTAAAAATCTACACAGCGAACGCCACGGCCTGACTTGTACGCTGGTGGTCTTTACCCTGGCAGTCAGGATGTTTTTCGCGCCGATCACAGAGGCTACGTTATTACTGGGACCTAGCATACTTCGGACGCAACGTCACTAGAATATTCAAGTGAAGTTGTTCTGACGTGGGTGGCGCTGATAAGCATGCGAGAACCCTTGCATCTCGTATACGATTAATCAAGTTGAGTAGAATGCATCCAGGTACGTTAAACTAGAAGTGTTGTCGCATGCTTAATTCGCAGCGTACGCAACGTAATTTTCACAGCGTAAGCAACTTCTCCGTACGCCCAACTAAAGGTGTCTAGTACGATTCACTGATTTTCTCGTACAGAACATCAAATAAACGTTTTGTTCACTTTCTCCAGGGGCAAGACTATCGCCCCTCGACGACGTTTGCAGTGAAACATGAAGATACGGGGCCATTTTTCTTTCAATTGGATGACCTCACTAGTGAACAGTGAACTTTATTGACATCATGTACATATTACACAATGCTGGAGGCCGGCAGAAAAAGCCATCGCAAGGATAGCTTGACGAAGCTGCGGGCCCCCGTTTTGGCACCAGCGTACAACGGTGTTCTCAGTACATAAACAGACAACAACAATAACAACTAGAGAAGGAAAAAAATGTACTGAACAGATAAATCACTTAGTACAGGACCCGAAGGAAAATGTGAGCCCACTACAAATAACCACGTATTGCGTACAAACCATACACAAAATAAAATATACACCAACGGATGTACTAAATAGCTCAGTACATATAGATTACCTTCATAATACATGCATACAGATTAACATAACTTTGTAATTTACATAGAGTACACCATAGATATGTAATTGCACAAATCATTCAATACACGACCGAAGAAAAATATGAGAAAATATGAGGTGGTTACAAATCGCCATGCCTAGCGTACACCGACATATTCTCTATAGCTGACACTCATAGGCATGCGCGAGATATTATATAGTGTCAATGTAATTATTTGCAAGAAAGGAACGTATTGCATTGAAAGTGTTGGTTTCCAGCTGAAAGTTAAATTCATATAAAGCATTTAGTAGCCTCGGAAGTCTGTTTCCTAACGTATGTCGCCCATATGTTGTTCTACAAGTTTTACCAGTCCAAATTTCGCAGTTTCGCGTTTTATAAGGCTGACAATTTCTTTTGAAATTGACGTCATGAAAACAATTTTCGGTTCATAATTTTTTAGAAGGATGTCCGGCAACCGCCAGCGGTAAAAGCGGCGCTGCCGGTGGGTATATGCATGCGAGAGCGAATACATGGGAGGTATAGAGAGTTGCCTCCCCCTGGTCCAACCAGTGCCTCATGGTCTAACACAGGCGCGCACATGCCCCGCCAGTCTGTCACTAACACACCGCGCATCGAGTCGGCTGGATTTTTTGTAAGGCATCTTCGATACGTGTGCACCGCTAGGGCTGAGCACGTGTAGTTATCGTGTGGCCATATGCGCGATTCCCACACATTCTCCCCCGAGAAAGAGTCCGTTGCGGGTGGTTATCTTTGCCGTCTTTTGCGGCATATTCGTTCGTCTTGACCACCATCGCCAGGCGTGCCGCCGATGTCATCCCGACGGTGATGTCGCCCTCGTAGCCATGGTGCCGTCTTTAAACCTTTGTAAGCTGTGGGCTACTTTGTCTTCGCAGAAGTTGAAGTCTTCGTGGCTGCCACCATGGCGGCTCCAGTCTTCCCTTCCGATTTTCGCAAAGCACCACCAGGCTCGCACCTAGCGGACAATGCTGTGAGGTGATTCTCTCGTGCGGTGCTAGCGAGCCCACGGTTTGTGTGCGGTGTCCATTTTAGGGGTCACCTTCACCATCCTGCATGCGGCCGTTGGCGTAATATCATCCCTGGTCTCGGTTTTACGATCGTCGGTGGCGTCTTTCTTGACCTTCGCCGCTGCCTTTCTCGTTGCGGCACTGACACCCGGGACAGCTTTCGGCGTGTTGGTGCTGGCCGAACTCACTTCCACCGCAGTGGCTTGGCTCTCGACCTCCTTGCCCGCGAACATGTCGTTGTTGTCACTGGCATGTACAACCATGGCATCCCCAACCACGTGAATCCCGTTTCCGAATTTCGTAGTTGCGTCTTCCGTGCCGTCCTTGTCTTCCTCGCCTGTAGCCACTGCAAGGGCTGGGTTAATTGGTAGCTCCAAAACTGGAGCATCTCCGTCGGCAGCAGTGTGGCCTCCGGTCTCGTTGTCTTGCGGTGGTGTGTGTGTTATAAGCGTCAAATGAAACCACAGATGAAACCTGAACAGTGACGAGCCTTCGCGTTGGCATAGTGCACACTGATCCACTTATCACCATGGACAGGCACGCATATATGCGCAGAACTGCCGAACAGGAAGCGGACGTCTGTTAACGGTGATAACTGGAAGGCGCACGCTATACCATCGCGAAGGCTCTCTGCTGTTCGGTCGGGTTTCATTTGACGCCGATAGTATACATTCCCACTAAAACGCGGCTGTCATCCGCAGTCGGGACCACAACGTCCTTCGTCACACTATAGGACGCGGACTCGGCGTGTCGAGGGTTATCGAGCCACTCCATTGACTCGAGGAGTTAATTCAACGTCGCATCCATCTTCATGGTCAGACGTGGCCACTTATACATGCTCGGCGCCATTTGAGTTCTCGTTATCTGGCCACTGAACGGAATGAAAACCCTATCTCAAAACTGAGAAAAAAAAGCGTTAATTAGTAATTAGGAACCGTTAACCTGCAATGCTAACGGAACTTGTAATGCAAACAGTCCTTCCAGCCCCTGGACTGGTCGTCCGCAGATTATCCTTCGCTTCGCCGGCCGTCCAACATACGCGCGCATATGCACCACCACTCTATCACTCGACTGGTGCTTTTGTAGGGCATCTCTGGGACGCGCGTACCACCGCTACTGCGCAGCACGTGTAGTTATCGGGTGGCAATGTACGCGATTCCCAGAAATTTAAATGTGGTTTGCTTCAAGCATGCAGGGTGGTGTGGATCGTTGCAGTGCTATTCGCTGATATGACGATCAGGGATTACTTGCTATCACCAGCCGATACTAAAAAAGTAACCGCCATCATCTTCGTCTATCTCTTCTACCCGTTTTTAGAATAAACTCCGCACTCTACTGCCGTGGCACATCGGGGAGGAGCTTTGCGCCGGTGCTGACTGCCGTGCACGCGCAATTATGTTCACCGCAATTAAACTTTACAGCGGGATATCTCGCTGCACAGAGAAGTCCTTTGAAGTGAGAACGTGTAGTAGCACCACTGCCTCCAAGATGTACGCATGCCCGATTGCTGTAGTCCCAAAAAAGTATCATAGTTCATTGGATGACTGGTGGTGATAGTGACTGTGTACCCCTGGATACGTAACTTATCTTAAAAGGCAGCTTTCACGTAGCTATTGCTGATTTGTAAGAAAAACGTAAGGCTTAAATTTGATCCCCCCCCGCCACGGAGGAAGGAAAAAGGTAAGGAGAGGGCATGCCCAGCCGGCGCAGGGCGTAAAAAATGTGGCGGAAATGACATCATAGCGGCCATATTCAGTAGGCACAATGGCGGCGTTGTTATGGTTACGTGTTGCGCAGTGAAGCTGGTCTAGCAGTGAGCGACCGTGGCTGGCGGCGGAATGTGTGCCTCCCCAGGTCTCGTGCTGAGCCGTGGCGGACAATATCTGTGCTCTGCGCCGCGTTATTGGTTACGCAGTGTTCGTCTGGCTGTTACATTACTCTTAGCAACGTTTACAAGTCTCTTTGTCCATCACGGGGTTTCAACAGGGCGTAGAACAAGTACATATCCATGTGTCGTGCGGCTGATGACGCGGATGAAGCAGTTAGTGTTCAGCGAAATGGCGTTGGGCACCATGACGAAGCTGAATGACGACGAACGCCTTGCAGGTCAGTGACGGTTGAGCAGTGCTCCTGCTTGTGACAACGGACGACGCTGTTGAGCCCAGCAAGACGCCGTGAGGACCATGTGCACATACGTAGTTTCGTGTTGTGTGTGTACAGTAACAACTTGCATGTGCGTATTAAAACACCTTTTCTGTTCCGCTTGGTTCACTCTCCACCAGCATTGCATGTAATCTCAACGTAACAGCAACCACGTTCAACTGTCACTAGCACCGTGCTCAAAGTCACCACGGTCGCAGAATGCTGACGCAGGTGAGTTTCACGCGGAACACGGACACAGTGGCAGGACGCTGCGTCAGTCGCGTGGCGGAATGCAACCGTAGAAGGCGCACGACCGATCATGTTGTCTGTACAGTTGCTGAATTAATGACGTGAAAGCACTCGCCGTTGTCAGTGCATCTAGCGCACGTTCTTTCGTAGTTGCTTCGTTGTCAGCGAGCTGTTACTCCCGGTTATTACTCGGACGAAGCGATTTCGCTGAAGGTGTCCCGCTGGCTCAGAGTGATGAGCCCAGTTCCATTAGTTTCGGATCGTCACGACACACGCGCTGCGCAGCCCACGTGCTTTCCGAGTCGGAGAGAGAGTCGCGTCTTCTGCTTCGCATTCATATGTAAACAAGAGAGGAGAATTTGCCTACTCAATATGGCCGACTTCCGGCTTCATCGTGGCTTCACAACGAGTGACGTCAGGGCCTCTCCTTACCTTTTCCTTCCTCCGTGCCCCCCCCCCCCCCCGCAGAATTGCGAATCAACGCAATAGGCTGCTGCAACATCTCAGTGACATCTGTCAATCACTGACGCGGGCAATATAGTGATTGTTATACTGCGCCACCTTTTGTTGAAATAGTACGTATACTGTATGATGTCTCACGTGGCGTTTCCTCTCGGGTCACATGAACCCCTGAGCAGCTGAAGTGCAGATAGACTCACCCTTACTGCGGGGCGTGCATCGCTGTAAACGTGATCGCCGCCCGTGTTCACAGGTGTCCGTGTGGACGCGGCCCGACGAAGCAGACCAGGCTGGCTATGCTGCCGAGATCACACCTATGATTATCGACTACTTTGAACGACTCCTGGATGTGCCCTACGTCCTGCCCAAAATTGGCAAGTTTTCCGATCGTGTGTGCCTAGCTGGGGAATTATCTGCGATGTATGCCTAACCAAAATATTATTCGTGCGGTGTTTGTTTTCATATACAGCGATATGAATTCACTTCCGCTTCAACTCCGAAGCAAGTAAGGTTGGTTTGGTTGGTTAGAGAAGTTTAGGTTCTCAAAGCAACTAATGCTATCAAAGGTGCTTTAGAGGAGGTCTCGGGATAATTGAGACATCCAGGAGTTTAATAGAGTTAAAACCAAATATTGTGGCTATAAAAATCCCGCTGCAGGATTCTTCGGTATACGCTGAACACTAAGTGTTGGGCGCAACAAACGTTTAAAATGTATTTAAATTTACATGAGTAATGCGAAAAATTATGTGCTCCTATTGATCGGGCGATATTGCTTACCGATAATACATGAACTCTCAAGCCTGTATAAGAAAATTTACCACTTTGTCTTTTTGACAAACGATCACAGAGGAATTTATGCAGAATGTGTCAAGAAATACCAGGGCAAGATTGCAGATTGTGTCAAGGCTTGCGACTAGCACCGTGCGTACAACAAAGTTCGCTGCAAAGCCATTGCTTCGGTTAAGTCGCTCACTGTCTTCTTTCAGCAGCTTGTCTGCAGGCTCAAACCTACTCTTAAAAAAAAGTTGGCATATGCACTAACTAAAAAAAAAGGCAGATCCCCCGTATAGTGGCAACCGATGATATGCGAAACACGAAGGAGGAAGGTTGATATGACTCAGCACAAAATCAGCACAACGTTACGAGGCGGACGTAAATTATGCCGTACATGATTTCCTTGTCATTTTACCATATGGTGTAGTAGTGCAAATTCGACGGGGACACAGAGGACAAGAAAACACGGCACTCGCTACACTAGCAACTAATTTTATTTCAGAAACAGCACTTCAACTAGTATGGCTTCTATGTGATGTTTATCATGTTTGGACGTATCATTTACATTTGTCTTCTATTCACGTCGCTTGATACCGAATTCGGTATATGTAGAGCTAGCGAGAGAGTTGCGAGCACGCTCGTAGCATGTAGTCATGTTTTGTATGTGGTCATGTTTTATATGACACGCGTATCATGATTATTAGGTTTGCACCAGTCATATATCTTCGTCATTCATTCACGTCCCGTAATACCAGATTTGGCATGTGTGAAGCTAACAAAACGACTGCGAAAGTACTATGACCGTAGCATGTGGCCATGTTGTACTTGACACGCATGTCATGATTATCCTGTCTGCACGTGTCATTTACCTTCGTCGTCCATTCGCGTCACGTATTGCCACATTAGGTATACGTGAAGCTAGTGAAACGGCCGCGAGCGCATCATGAGCGTGTCATGTGGTCATGCTCTTACGTGACGCGCGCGCACCGCCGCGGTGGTGTAGTGGCTAAGGTACTCGGCTGCTCAGCCGCATATCGCGGCATCGAAGCGAAGGTGGTCGAAAGCATCGAAGGTGGTCGAAATTTCTGGAGCCCTCCACTACAGCGTCTATCGTAATCATATTATTAAACTTCTCAGCGCAAAAACTTCCGACAAGAAACACAAGAGACGAGGAGCACGTGGTTTCTTTGTCTATTTTGGCTTTTGGTTTTGTGTTTCTTGTTTTTGTGTTTTCTGGTTTCTGCCTAAGCAAGTGATGTTATCGTCTTTTTTGTAACATATATATGTGCGTAGTAGTAGTAATAAGTTTACTTGAAAGTCTGCGCTCGTCCTCGTCTCTTATGTTTCTTGTCAGAAAACTTTGCAATAAATTTTCTTGAAAGTCTGCGCTCGTTTTCGTCTCTTGTGTTTCTTGTCGGAAGTTTTTTGCTGAGAAGTTCAATAATGCATTGCCAACTAGCCCAATCCCACACTTTATCTCATAATCATGGGATGATTTTGGGACGTTAAACCCCACATATCAATTAAATGACATACATCTCACGATGACCATGTTTGCACCAGTCATATACCTTCGTAATCCAGCGACGTCACGTAACGTCCGATTTCGTATATGTAAAGCTAGCGAAACGACCGCGAGTGCTCCATGAGTGTAGCATGAAGTCATGACTTAAATGACACGCATGTCATAATTTTCCCGTTAGGGTCTGTCACTTTTGTTTGCCATGCAGTGATGTCATACTATACCAGTTTTGTACGATGTCATGTGAACGAAACCATCGCAAGAGTACCAAGACCATAAGATGTAATTCATGACATAAATGACATACATGTGATGATTTTCATGTTATGACTAGTCACATGTGCTCGTCACACACTCATGTTAGGTCATAACAATTTCGGTATCGATACCATTAACGAAACGGCCAGGAGAGCAAATAGTCGTAGGCGGCTAGATAGATAGATAGATAGATAGATAGATAGATAGATAGATAGATAGATAGATAGATAGATAGATAGATAGATACTTTCCTACTTCGTACTACTTTCGTATTTGTGTTTAGATAAAAAAATACTCCACTGACTCCAGGCGTGCTTCTCATTGTGTACTTGGCTGTTGCAGACCTGGCTGCGCTTCCGTCATTCCTGGTCGACGCCATGGAAAATTGGGGACTCCTCACTTTCCACAGGAACAGCCTACTCTTCAGTGACACCAAGGACGCCGTCACGCACAAAGTGACCATAGCAACGGTTATCTCGCATGAACTGGCGCACCAGGTGCGTCTGCACAATGCCTGCTTCTTGTGGTTGATGTCGGCTTGAAATAACCTTTCGGTGCACGATCCCGCATCTCTCCTTGCCGCTGCTAATCGTGAGGCATTTTCCGATGCGAAGCTTATGGCGGAGTTCAATCCGGTGTGCGTGTGGCGTGACCACCCTTACTGCGCATGCGCTAACTCTCCCTCCTCTCGCGTGAGCGCGAGGAGGTGGGGTGGAGGGGGTGGCAAGAGCACAGCCTCCGCTCTACACGGCAGTGTCGGCGGGAAACTGGTACGGGGTGAAACGCGGGTACGAGATGCCCAAACGCAACGGCAGCGTCGGAAAGCAAACCCCGCCATACGCAACGCCGACGTTGAAGCCAAGCGTCAGCGTTGAGCCAACGCGTCGGCTGCGGACACACGGCGCGAGTCCAACGCCCGTGCAGAACACCTCGCTAGAGGCCTTCAACGTCTGGGCTTCGAGAGTACAAACACCAATAATATTACACCATGTCCCGCTAAAGCGGACCATAAGGCGATGTGGAGCAGCTTGAAGGGGGCACACAGTGTTTGCATCAGTTTGACTACGTTAACAAAAGAACATAAACAACACAACACAAATGACAACACTAAATACCCAACATAACGAAGACATTATTGAAAAAACCTAGTCAACCGGTGCGTTTCCCGCAATGCCTCGATTCACCTCATGGTCCCCATTAGCAGGAGATGGTATATATACATTTTAAAACTTTTCATATGATCTGATGTTAATGGGAACGGATACCAAAGTACGGGAGTTATAAAAAGAAAACATGCTAGTAAAAACTTCAACGGGTAGTCGAAAATGTCCGACGACGTTGCGATTGCATAAAGCGAGAACATATTCAATGTGTAGCACGTGTGTGCAAATAAAACGTACTTGGGATAGCCTGTCAATAAAGTGACATAAATTGCAGAAATAGGCCTTGGCCTGAAGCTATTTTGAGGTCATGTATACAGCTATTACCTGCAGAGCACATGCGTGGTTCTTGAACGTGACGCAGTGGTTCGGCAACCTGGTGACAATGCGATGGTGGAACGACGTGTGGCTCAACGAGGGCTTCGCATCTTACATGCAGTACCTGGGCGTCGACGCCGTTCATCCAGAGTGGGGTATTGTGAGTGCATGTCTCCTCACTCTGTGTAGCGACAGCATTGATTAAGCGCTGCAAGTTGCCGGAAGTCAGTCATTGTGGAGTGGAAGTGTAGAGTAGTCGCACACAAGCATGCACGGATTCCGTAGGTCGGTAGGCAAGCCAAAGAAAGCTGTTGGTTTGGAATAATAATATTGCACATTTTTTGGCACATTCTACATTTTCCTGCTTGATTAGTCGGCATGAGAGAGAGAGAGAGAGACAGTATTTAGGTGTAGTGCAGTACAGGCTTTGGCAGGGAGCCTATGTTTTTTTGTTTGCGAAGACCTACACCAGCGAGACTCGCGTGAATGCCCAAGACTACCAGATGTGACCCTCGGCGAACCATCAGGGTTATTGTATATGGCTCCTGAAGAAAGACGAACCTTACGTATCGCCAATTCTCGTGAAAAAAATTGCACACACACACACACACACACACACACAAAAACATACGATACCTCTACAGCGGTTGCCTAATTATGTGCAAGCATAGGCACGAAAGTGCTGAAGAAAGGCGTAACGTGAAGCAAGGCAAAGAACAGCAGGCAAAGAAGGATGACACAAGCGATAGCGTTGCGTTCCTCGTGAATTATTTGATGTTAGATGCACTGTGCCATCCCTACAAAAATGCTTTTTTTTTCAGGTGTCATTTGACATAACAGTGCTATGTTAATCCTTGCTTTCTTGCTGGGGCTGTTGTCGGTGAAGCAATATTACTCGAGCATTCCGTTTCTAAGGCCCGTTCTCATAAACACTACTCGACTCAAACTGGAGCTCAGCGAATCCTTGAGGAGTATTTCACATTGCGATTTCTGTAACGCAAAAGAGCACTTGCGAATACGTCGTCGCCACGCAGCTGAACCAGTTCACCGTGACCGACATGATGCCCATCATGAAGGCGGAATACAACACCGAGAGCCATGCTTTATCTGTGGACGGGAACTTCTCCACCGAACTGGACAGCCTGTTTGACCGAATCGTCTACAACAAGGTCAGACAGAATTGTGCCGTTTGGCTGCTTACTTGAGCAAATGAGCGCAGCTTGAGCCAATGATTGTACGTGTGTATTAATTTGCCTCAATCACCTAAGGGGGGTTGGGGGGAATAGATCATATCAGAAATATCATATGCGTGATCGGGGTTATTTATTAGGCGAAGCGAAATTTCACCCCTCTCTCCCATCCAATCGAAAGACTCCCAATGAGAACTAACAGACAATGATGCCAAGGAAAGCATCGGAGATGGTATTGTAGTGTAGATGTGAATAAACAAAACAGAGCGATTAGTAATTTGTCGCTGGCACGGACTAAACCTGCAACCTTCGAACAACGATGCTCTATACTGCTCTTATTGGTCAATTGCCAGCTCGTAATAAGTTCAAGTACTACGTGAGGTCAACGAGCAGTAATAGAGTGTTTCCACACTCGCCTTCATTGCTGCTAGAGGCGCTGACAGACTCTCTCGCGTTCACATGTACATGTACATACCCGTAAAGCGGGCGTAGAGATGACCGCCACCGTAGATCAGTTGGTAGAACATCGAACGCGTTATTGAGGTTTTCAGGCGCGGTCCCTGCCAGCAGCAAATTACTTTTCGTTCACTTTTCTTTATTAATATCTACAGTACAATTACTACTAACATGCCCTATGCCTTCCTTGGCTTCATTGACTAAGTTCACATTATTATTGTGCCCAAAATTTTTTTCTATACGAAAGCAAGCCACGCAGCTGATGCAAAAATGAAAATGATGGAATGTCGGGCTGCTCACAGCAACCTGCTTTTCGTTCTCGGCTTCCAGGGAGTAGAAGCGGGGACTGCTGACAAACCGCCTGAAAAATTTTCCTTTGCTGTTAAAAAAGAAGAATGCGTGCTAGCAGTGTACTTCAATGATGCTTTTATTCGCCTTCGTTCACCGTTTTTCCTGGTTGGATATTATATTGGTATACAGGTCACATTGCAGCATATGAGACTTGCCTTTTAAGTCCATGAGAAAGCACGAAGGGCATTTTGATAAAGGACGTTTTTAAAGTAACACCTGTGTTTTGAATATATAATATATATATATATATATATATATATATATATATATATATATATATATATATATATATATATATATATATATATATATATATATATATATATATATATATATACCTTTGCAACATTACATTCCGAAAGAAAAGGGCGTACCGTATATAAACAAGATTTAACCTTTAATTTTGTGACAATTAAAAGGCTAGAAATGGAAAGGTTACAGTGATGTAACCTTTAGGTTATAAGTGCACAAAAAATGTGAACCAGTCTACCTTTGCAATAGGTAACCTTATTTAGAATGTAGGAGCGTGAATTAATCAATGAAAAGTAGTTGAAAAATTTAGACCACCTCAACGATCTCTCTGACACACTGACGTTTGTATCGAGAAGAAATGCCACTTTTCTGCCATTCTTGATATTTTTTCTTACCTAACCTGGCCTTACCTAACCTATATAATATACGCGTATATCTATATTCGAGAGTACCTCCGTGGGCCCAGGCTTGCACATGCCAGATTTTTTTTTTTTCGCTGTGAAACTGAATGTTGTCGCTGAAAAAAAAAGCAAGAAAGATGCTTCGATTGAACACAACTTCCAAAAGAGTCTGAATGATTCACTCGCAGGGACCGTCTATCGTGCGAATGATGTCATACTTCCTCTCGCCTCCGATCTTCCTCAAGGGCCTCAGGGTACGTAAACCTGTGCAGACAAAGCTAAGGTTGCCTATTTGGTTACTGACTTTACGTATCATGTATTTATTGCGGCGCCTGTTAAGGCAAAATTTCCTGTTAGTCGTTCTTGCTACTATGTCTCGTTCTGTTAAGTTCCACAAAAACTACACAAAAATGACACACGACGCTATATATATATGCCGAACATTTCGGACGTATAAACTCTGATGCGATATACCCTTAGAGAAGCTTGGTTCATATTAGTGTGTTCAGAACTGGCGGACGTGCATTTTGCTGCATGACAGCAACGTTAAGTGGCTATCAAGGATACTTTGACAGTACTGACAATTATCTTTTGCAGTACTGTGTTGTTTTAGTGTTTACTGGTACAAGTGCAGTCGAATCATTCAGTGACACCAATGAATATGCTGCGGCACGTTTTTCAACGTTTGCCATCTTTTACTACCAGGAAGTTCTTTTCAGGAAGCATGTTGTAAACAGTGACAGGTTAGCGCTGTAGGGATCGTACATCTGTACTCCATAAGTGATGCAAGCAGTGCCTCTTTATCGCTGAAAAAAAAAAACATCAAGTTTCACGGAACAAACCAGCTCGCAGGGACATACTGTGCCGCATAGAGGCTTCTTTTCTTAATTAATAATTTAAGTGAACCCATTGGATTATTATCACATTTAGATATTATGTTCACGTCACGCTAATGTTACAGGCTTACCTAAAGAAGTACAGCTTCGGCAACGCGGATCAGGACCAACTCTTCGCGGAACTCACCAAGGTAAACATGAAATTACTATGGTACGTCTCCGTCCTGCAGTTCATATCGTCTGGTGCAAATACCCATTTTTATCACCAAAACACTATGTTCAATTCAGGAACACCAATCCAGGATACAGTTCGAATGGCATATACTGGATGTAACACTCGGCTAATCATCAACAAAGTTCTTGGGAAACCAATTGATGTCAGACGTTCTGTACGACAAGGCTGTCCTTTGTCTTCCTTCCTATTTTCAATTTATATAGAGTCATTTTGCCAAACAATCATGAAAATTAGTAACATAAAACAGTACAAACTACAAGAAGCTGAAGTACGGGTACTGGCATACGCAGGTGATATAGCTGTTTTCTGCAAAGATTATGAAAGTATCGCTGAAACCATAAAAATTGTGAACCTTCATTGTAATACAAGTGGTAGTTTGATAAACTGGAGCCAGTGCGTGGGTTACTGGCACGGAAAATGGCCTGTGACTATAGCATTTGTGGCTGGTATTTTATGGACTACTACTTCGGTGCGATACCTAGATGTGCCATTAGAATATTATTGTGAGAGTGAGTCGTACTGGCGGCATCAGGCCGTGGAGCTACGAGAAAAAGCTGAACAACTCAAAGGTTTCCAGCTATCAATTTTTGCCAGAGTGACTTTTTGTAACATATTTTTAGTCAGTATGCTCTGGTATGTCCTTCAAGTATTGCATTGTTTACGTATTGCATTGTTCACGTATTGCATTTACAGAAGCTTCATCAAATATTTGCTGTTTTCTTGTGGGGTTCTTCTGGGAAGCGAGCAAGTAGAACTAAATTATTCAGACGGGTTAGCTTTGGTGGGCTTGGTCTGTGTCATTTGTACCTTCGTCAGTTAATTGGTTCATCTTTTTCCGAAATAATCGAGACCCATTCATACGTAGTGTTATACAGCTTAGGCTTGGAAGACGGTTGCCAGAATTTGTGGTAGCATCTGGTCACATGAAAGCGAGCATTAGAGGTTAGCTAAAAGAAGTTGTTTGATTCATGTCTCTTTCTAAAAACACGTTTTTCATTGAAATACATCAGTACAGTTCCCCGTAAAATGTTATAAAAAATCTAGCAGAAATAGTTCTGCCTGTTCGCCTATATAGAATATTTTGATATGTGGGGTTTAACGTCCCAAAACCACTATATGATTATGAGAGACGCCGTAGTAGAGGGCTCCGGAAATTTAGACCACCTGGGGTTTTTTAACGTGCACCCAAATCTGAGCACACGGGCCTACAACATTTCCGCCTCCATCGGAAATGCAGCCGCCGCAGCCGGGATTCGAACCCGCGCCCTGCGGGTCAGCAGCCGAGTACCTTAACCACTAGACCACCGCGGCGGGGCTATATAGAATATTTTACCGTATAGATCTAGGCCAGAATGTCTTAAGCCGTGTAAAAAAAAATGAAGGTATCACCTGGAGCGAAATCCTTTTTCTTTAAATTGCACACTGGGACCTTGCCCGTGAAAACATGGATGCAAGAAAAACGCTTATTTGTTCCTTGGGGTGATGATTGTCTTCTCTGCAAGCGGTGGCCTAGTGGCTAAAGTGCTCGGCTGCTGACCCGCAGTTCGCGGGATCGAATCCCGGCTGCGGCGGCTGCATTTCCGATGGAGGCGGAAATGCTGTAGGCCCGTATGCTCAGATTTGGACGCACGTTAAAGAACCCCAGGTGGTCGAAACTTTTGGAGCCCTCCACTACGGCGTCTCTCATAATCATATGGGGGGTTTGGGACGTTAAACCCCACATATCAATCAATCGTCTTCTCTGCAAAAAAAAAAAAAAAACTGAAACAATCGAACACGTTTTCCCGGACTGCTGGGATGCAATCTTTTTCTGAGATGTTGTCCAAAGAACTTTGAAAAAAGGATCTGCCTCTTGATGCCTACGGCATCAGATTTCCATCAGTATCAAATGAAGAAGGAATACCTTTCGACCCAGTTATGTTACTGGGCCTGCACAGTATATGACAATCTACAATGGCGGTGCGCCATGCTGATGTTAATGCACCTCCGGTTCGGCAATGCTTCTTTCAATCTGTCTGTTCATTCGTGGAATCACAAAAGGTTCAATAAGAGGTGCCCGAATGGCTTCATCAAGTAGAAAGCCTTCTACAGATGAAGGAATGAAAAAAAAAAGAGAAGCCTGTGGACTTTGACCCTTTTTACAGTCTCACTTTTGTTCATGTTTGTCCTTTGTTTTATGTACATTTGTTTGTGAATGTTGTATGGGTACTGGCATACGCAGATGATATAGCTGTGTTTTGTAAAGATTATGAAAGTATCGCTGACGCCGGCGGCAAAATTCAGCCGAGAGTGTCCATATAATTGCTATCGCAGTAAAAGAAGCAGCCCGTGATGGACGCGTTGCAGCGCTACAGAAACAGCCCATTGGCAGCAACTACTGTGGCTAGTATGAGTGGGGAAACCCTGGCTCACCGGGCGGGCAGGGGGAGTGTAGACGAGCTTGAGTACTCGAGCATTCTTTGCGGCGCTGACGAGGGTGCTATGGCGCTGCCGCGAAAGGTGATCTATCAGCGGAATTGAAGTCAGACGTTCTGTACGACAGAGCTGTCTTTTGCCTTTCCTCCTATTTTCAATTTTTATAGAGTCATTTTGCCAAAAAGTCATGAAAAGCTGTAACATAGAAGAGTACAAACTACAAGAAGCTGAAGTATGGGTACTGGCAGATGAAGGAATTAAAGAAAAAAGCCTGTTAACTTTGACCCTTTTTAGAGTCTCTCTTTTGTTAATGTTTGTTCGGCGAATTTGTATGGTAAGCACCGTATGATCAATGTAGGTAAGATGCTGTGGTCTTGTAGAACATGCCTCTAACGACGCTCTCACAACAGTGTGGCAGACGTCTGCATGCGTGGGGATACATTGAAGAGGGCCAGCTGAACACACTCGGCAGTAGTGGTTTTGCGTATAAGTGGGCGTATACATACACTTTGGCTTGCTGCAGCCCGATATTTTGAATTTTTTTTTACCAACCATGCGCATTACACTTTGCCCAAATGTGCATGGTCGGTAAGCCATGCCGACACGGGCATAAAGGCGATTGTGGTATTGGCTTGTCTCTGTCCGTAAATGCATGAAATGGCGAGAACACAGTAAAGATAATTACGTGGCACGGATGCGGTTTTATGCGGTACCACATGTTTCAAGTCCCTTCCCTGCGTATAAGGCTTGAATAGCTTATGACAAAGGGTACAGAACCTGCAAAACGTGCGTAGCCACAGGATACCTAGCTGTGTTTCAAGAAGCTTTCTCTGTGGCTATGTATACTCGTGCGCATGTCGTCAAGTGTAGTTCGCGACTATGGCAGGGATGATTGCACAAAATCAGTTTCACAGAAAAGGTGAAGCAACGAATGGAATAGCGACAAATTGCAATGTTATACGAAGTGAGGCTGGCCGTCAACTCAATCAGATCCGATCTCACGTAACTCTACAAAATGCCAATGTAAGAGAACATGGCCGCTCCAGGTACACTCTTGGCACCATTTTGTGTGTGTGTGTGTGTTAAGAGCGCAGTTTGTAGAAGCTCCTGCCTGCTGTGGGGGCACAAGGCGTGCGCTGATCATTGCCGCGATAAGGCGGCAACCACAAGCGCCCCCCCCCTCCTTCTGTTCGATCACGAGATAAGCATGCGCGCAGACGACCCCGGCAGGAAATGTGACGTTCGCTCCGCAAAAAGAGGAGGCTAGCGCATTCGTTCCCGTATATACATGTAGATATATACACGTGAATGACGGTGATGGTGGCGGTGACGACGAAAAAAAAAAGCCGAGACAATACATAAAAAATCTTGTGTATATTTCTTCATCACGCTTGTGAATGTATTCTCCATTTGCAGCACGTTCTGTTCCGTGCCTTCTCGACAAAAAGAGTGCTGTTGCCACACGCAGGCCCAACCCGAAGGTGGTCCCCATGTCCGAGTGGACGTCAAGGAAGTGATGGACACGTGGACCAGGCAGCCTGGTTACCCGGTGGTGGACGTTGTGCGGGACTACGAAGCGCGCACGGCCACACTCACCCAGAGGCACCACTGCTTCAGGCCCGACGAGTGAGTAGGGGAAACACAGAGCGCCCTTATCAGGTGTATCTGTTATTCTTCCTCGGAGCTGGTGAGCCTATGTACTGCGAAAGCAATTGGGTTTCCTATAAATACACTAAAGGGAACTCTGGCTCCACTGTCTATGGGAGCTGCAGTACACGGCGCTTCAGCGCTTATGGAAATGATGGGTAGTACACGGATTTGTTTATTCCGCGCTTGTGTTTGCGTGTCTTGAAGCTGTTTTGTCACGAAACGAAAATTGGTAGATGTTCAGCAATTACACTTCACTATTAATGGTTTCAGGTTGCCATTTCGAATCGGGTCACGAGGCGAAAAAGGGCTCTTTCTTTCATTGGAAACGAAACCGAAACACAGCAATAAGTTTAGCCACAATTGCGATTTGAGGCCGGCAAGTACAAAGACTATGCAAATCCGTGTACTACTCATCATTCCCATGGTCGCTGAACAATCGAAGCGACCGAGTCCCCTATAGTTAATTTGAGGAAACTGTATGGTGGATACTATCGATGTGCGTTGGCCTAAAATTAAACCGCTTTTGGAGAGATGACAAATTCGCAAACAGGGTGTGCGTGTGTTGAAGCCGACGTTTCTACAAGTCCTTCAATACCGAAACTGACTGTCGCCCTGATGAAGCGGCATCGTCTAGTTGAAGGATTTTGCATTTATTCAAGGTTCTATTTTTCTTAGCTTCTATTATCTTGATTTCAACCAGGGTTGCCACTGGTGGATACTTTTTGCCAAGTTGGCGAATTCGAGAGGCTCGTGGCGACCGAATATTAGTAATGGCGACATGGCGAATTTCTGGCAGTTTTCGGCTTACGTTTATCATGCATTATATGCTCAGTGTCTTCCTAATGAATGGGCAACATCTTGTCATTCTTCTTCCTTTGAACTAACACGTAAAAGTCACACTTTTTGCGCAATTCAGTGTGTCAGTCGTGTTTTTTAATTAATCTAGATTACGGAGGTGCTGGTGCGTCACCCAGCAACCTACCGGCAAAGTGTAAGTCAGTGGATGGTTCGCTTGCCGCGAGGCCGCGGAATGAAATAAGTTCTTCAAGATGCTTTAAGCTTCTCTAAAGTTTGACTTCTGTAGTGGCTTGATGATAATTAAGCCGCGTGTTTCGAACATAGCTCCATTTTTTTAATGCTTCTCGACTTTGTCACTGCTCCAGTATTCACTACGTAGAGCTTATTTTTGTTAACCCATTTTTCGGTCTACCAAAAAGCCAGACTCTCTGAGCGGCCTTCAGCTACATCAGTGAGGCTAATGTGTAGCATAAGCTTGGCCACGCATTGTGAAGGTTACACAGTACTTACGAATAAGTTATTTCCGTTTTCCGGTGTTCAGCAGATTGCTATGGGAGGATGGTCATGAGCGTTCCATTCATAACAAGTGCAGCTCTTGCGCCACCAAGTGCATCTCACGTCTAGTCGGGGAACCAGGCGTACCAAGCACTCCCATAATAAATCGGGAAATGCGACTGGCAATGAAAAATGTGAATATAGTTTAGGGGTTATCGATAGTAGTGCATTGTGCAGGGTACCATATAATGTCCAACTTTTTACTAGGCATGCAAACACATCTAGAGTGGCGACGATTTTGTTGATAGTTCTTGAAAAATGGCGAATTTCGGTGACTTCCTGCTCATCGTGTGGGGACTTTTACTTGAAAGTCAGTGGCAACCTTTCAACCACTAATGTGCTACGGTTTTGCGGCTGGAACGCAGTAGGGGTCCTCAGAAATGCATAATAAAAAAACAAGAATACAACGAAGATAATTGAATGCCCCATGTACGCTGGACTCAATCGTATCCTCATTTTTGCCAGTAACGAAAAGAACTTTGTTCAGTTATTTCTGAGATGATCTGTATAAGTACTGGCCTCAGCCCAGCCCCGCCGTGGTGGTCTAGTGGCTAAGGTGCTTGGGCGCTGACCCGCAGGAAGCGGGATTGAATGCCGGTCGCAGCGGCTGCATTTTCGATGAAGGCGAGAGTGATGTAGACCTGTGTGCTCAGATTTTTTTAGTGCGCATTAAAGAACCCCAGGTGGTCAAAATTACCGGAGCCCGTCACTACGTCGTCTCTCATAATCATACGGTGGTTTTGGGACGTTAAACCTCACATTACAATCACCGATGGCCTCAGCACAAAGTATATTTATTTATTTATTTATTTCTGTTACTTCAACGGCCCTAGTTTAGGGGTTTTACATGAGGGGTGGCCAACAATTCAAGATCACAAACGTTTGACAACTTCTTTGAAGAGTACTGAACTGGAGTGGTGAACGGTACCGGCAGGTAGAGCGTTCCAGCTTTTAGGCGCAAGTACGATGAGTGAGCTACGGTCCGAGCTTCGGGCGGGAGAATGGCTTTGGTCTGGTTGGGTCTGCTAGAATGGCGATGAGCTGGAATGATCACAGATGTTCGAGGGGTAGCGTGACAAAATTTAAGAAAAAGACAAAGGCGGACGATTTTGCGACGAACAGCAAGATTGGGAAAGTTAACACAATATTTTAGCTCGGTAATGCTGCTGTTGTATGAATAATCAGAAACGTTAAACCTGGTCGCATGATTCCAATAATATTCTAGTGTTTTAATCAGGTTATATTAGGGGGGATCCCATATGACGCATGCCTTTTCTAACTTTGGTTGCAGTAGAGTGTTATATGATAATAGTTTTACTGAAGGTGGGGCTAGGCGTAAGTACCGGCGTAGGTATAGTCAGGTACGCGTTCAGCTTTGTTCGTTATATTGCCACCATTGATGAACGAGATACTGTGGATCATACGCGTTTTGGGGGGCGAAGAAGAAGAGAACATCTTCGTTGCTCTGGTTCAAGTGAACTCCTGGCTGCAGGTCTCTTTTGTTCACGACATTACTGGTGGAGGTGCTGGGTACGTGTACTTCGGCTGTGTCGGTTATCGTGGAGACAGCTATATCTCCCAGAGCAAGAATCAGCCGCCGCCTGCGTGGGTTACCCCCTGAATTTGGTCCCTTGGCATCGACACCCAGAAAGATGGCAACTGCGATGACAAGCCAGGCGGTCCAAACCAGCGATGCCCATGATTCTCTTCTCGCCCATGTTTTTCACGTGCCACAGACACCAAAGCCGTTCCATGGAGACATCTTCGAGGATGTTGATGACTGGCTAGACCACTTTGATCGGGTTGCCAGTATCAACGAATGGGACGATGTTCGCAAGCTGCGCCGAGTTTACTTCTACTTGGAGGATTCTGCGAAGACGTGGTACGAGAACCGCGAAGGCTCGTTTGCAACGTGGCAAGAGTTTAGCCGACAGCTCCGTGACGCCTATCGCAACACCGAAAGGAAGGAGAGGGCTGAACAAGCCATATCCTGCAGAAACCAACGGCCGAACGAACGTGTATCCATGTTTGTCGAGGACATGCTTCGGTTCTTCAAGCGCGCGGACCCTGCCATGCCTGAGGTAAAGAAGGTGCGGCATTTGTTGCGCGGAGTAAAAGAACAGCTTTTCGCTGGGCTCGTGCGCAATCCACCGACGACAGTCGCCCAGTTCATCAGTGAGGCAGCTACGATGGAACGTACGCTGCAGCAGCGGTCGTCGCAATACGAACGCCAGATCCCGGCCACCACATGCTCTATCGGCTCTGACAGCGAGAGACAGACCCTCGCAGACTTCATTCGAAGTATCGTTCAGGACGAATTGCGACAGCTTCAGGCAGTGGGATCCCATCCACCTGTGTCAGCCCTCGCGGATGTAATCAGACAAGAAGTCCGGCAGGCCGTCACACCCCTAGCCCAAATCGCACCGCCGATTCCCGAGGCCCCAGTCCTGACATACGCAGCGGCATTGCGATCCCCTGCGCCACCGGCTACAGATACTGCTAGGCGGCCAAGGTACCAGGCTATGCAGCCATTTCACGACACTGCTTCAAGCCCACCTCTCGGCTCAAGGTTTTCGAGCCCACCCACCTATCCGCCGTCCATCTCAAGACAAAGTGGTAGCAAGGCAAGCCCGTGGCGCACCTCGGATAACCGTTCGCTCTGCTATCACTGTGGCGAAGCGGGTCACGTACACTGGAACTGTCAATACCGGCAACTAGGTCTCCGCGGCTTCCACCCTGATGCTCGATGCCCGCGCTACGGTGAGCGCCCCCGCGAAATTGAAGCCTACCTCACGGGCCCACGTACTCCTTCGACTATTCGGCCCCACCAGTCGAGATCACCATCACCTCGCCGGTCTACGTCACCCAGTTTGCCCTCATCGTCTTCCACTCCTTTCAGGAGCCGGTCACCAAGTCCCCACAGGGGAAACTAGGAACGGCGACTTCTGGGGGTGAAGTCGCGGCCCGGCGAACTGTAAAAGACCCTCCTTCGACGCAACGACCGGACGAGGGCGATTCCGGTTTTGCAGTGTTCTCCGACAGCAAAAAGATTGTTTCTGCCGAAATTGCCGTCTTCGTCGACAATCATGCTGTTAACGCCCTCGTCGACACCGGTGCCGACTATTCCGTAATGAGCGCCACACTGGCATCTGAACTGAGGAAGGTTACCACGCCATGGCAAGGACCTCAGTTGCGCACGGCAGGTGGCCATCTGGTGACGCCTACTGGTATGTGCACGGCACGCATTCGAATACGTACGTCGACATTTGCGGGCTCTTTCCTCGTATTACGCGTGTGCTCTCGGCCAGTCATTCTAGGAATGGACTTCCTTCGTGAATACGGCGCCGTCATCGACCTCCGTGAATTGCTTGTGTCGTTCGAGGATCCTTTTTGCGCTGCAACTGACAGTACGCATTTCCGGAAAAGAGCGCTCCGTGTTACCGACGATTCTCTGACTCTCCCACCTCGAAGCAGCCTCTTTGTCGAAGTAGAATTGCGACAGGACTTGTCTGACGCGGTAATTGCAGAGGCCAATTTGTCTCTCTTTATTTCACGACAAATCTGTGTTGCCCGAGGAATCATTCAGCCTGGCAATAGGCATGCTCACCTGCTGGTCACGAACTTCAGCGACGAATATCGCCACCTAACGAGACACACTGCCATTGCATATTGTGAAGAACTTGCCGATGCCGATGGTCCGTCTACGTTAGCTTCATTTTCATCGAATGGCCACCCTGACGAGGCCTTCGTGAGCACTCTCGACGTAAACGAGAGACTACCTTCGGCTCAACGAGAAAGCCTTTTGCGTATACTCGGCTCATTTCAAGACTGCTTTGCCACTACGTCAAAGGTTAAACAGACACCACTTGCTCAACATCGTATCATCACCGAACCCACTGAGAGACCCATCCGACAACATGCCTATAGGGTGTCGCAAAAAGAGCAAGATGCTATACGTGACCAAGTCCAGCAGATGCTTCAGGACGACGTCATTCAGCCATCGACCAGTCCCTGGGCTTCGCCAGTTGTGCTAGTAAAGAAGAAGGACGGTACGTTGCGTTTTTGCGTTGATTACCGTAAACTGAACAAGGTCACCAAAAAGGACGTTTATCCTCTACCCCGGATAGATGACTCGTTGGACCGTATACGCAACGCTAAATATTTTTCCTCCATGGATTTTCGTAGCGGCTACTGGCAAATCGCAGTGGACGAGCGCGACCGCGAAAAGACGGCGTTTATTACTCCCGACGGTCTGTACGAGTTTAAAGTGTTGCCTTTCGGTCTATGCTCAGCACCAGCTACTTTTCAAAGAATGATGGATACGGTTCTCACGGGGCTCAAATGGCAATCATGTCTTGTTTACCTCGATGGCGTCGTGGTCTTTGCAGACACGTTTGAACAACACGTCCAACGCCTTCATGCAGTTCTTCAGGCAATTTGAACAGCGGGGTTGTCTTTCAAACCCGACAAATGTCATTTTGGATATGAAGAACTGAAGTTCCTTGGTCACGTTGTGAGCCATGCCGGCATCCGCCCAGATCCCGAGAAAACCCGCGCCGTTGCCGCCTTTCCCGTGCCCACAAATAAGCGCGACCTACGCCGATTTCTGGGGGCTCTGTGCGTATCACAGGCGCTTTGTCAAAAACTTCTCGAAGATTGCTGAACCCCTCAACAAGCTTACAAAAGACAGTGTCTCGTTTGTTTGGGGTCCCGATCAGTGCCATGCGTTCGACACCCTCCGAAACCTCCTCCAGGCTCCGCCTGTACTAGGTCATTTTGACGAAAGCGCTGACATGGAATTACACACTGACGCCAGCAACGTTGGACTAGGAGCGGTATTAGTTCAGTGGCAGAATGGCGTAGAGCGCGTGATCGCTTATGCGAGCAGAACGTTATCCCCAGCGGAGAAAAAACTATTCTGCAACCGAAAAGGAATGCCTCGCTGTTGTCTGGGCCATAACAAAGTTCCGCCCATACTTGTATGGCCACCCATTCAGGGTAGTTAGCGACCACCATTCCCTTTGTTGGCTCGCGAATCTCAAAGATCCCTCAGGTCGTATAGCACGATGGAGCCTTCGGCTACAAGATTTTGATGTCACCATCGTTCACAAATCTGGGCGGAAACACACCGACGCCGACTGTCTCTCACGTGCACCGGTCGAAAATGCCAACACTGACCTTGAAGACGACGACACTTTTCTTTCTGCCGTATCAGCAACCAGCTTAGCTGAGCAACAGCGTCACGACTCGGAGCTCATCCCGCTCATTGACTACCTGGAAGGACGCAATTCCCACCTTCCTCGAAGCTTTGCACGCTCACTATCTTCCTTTTGTTTCCGTGATAGAGTGCTTTATACAAAGAACTTTCATCCTACACAAGCTATGTATCTGCTTGTTGTGCCAACTACGCTTCGTGGTGACATTTTACGTGCGTGTCATGATGAGCCATCATCCGGACACCTCGGCTATACGCGCACGCTGCAACGGATTCAACGCTCCTACTACTGGCCACGTCTCGCGAAGACTGTGAAGCACTACGTTCGCACATGTCGCGACTGTCAGCGACGTAAGATTCCACCTTTACGACCAGCGGGACTACTGCACCCAATTGGCCCACCAAAGGCGCCCTTTCATCAGATTGGCATGGACTGCTGGGGTCATTCCCCACGTCTTCGTCTGGAAACCGGTGGATTGTCGTCGCTACAGACTACTTAACACGCTACTGTGAAACCAAGGCACTTCCAAAAGCCACCGCAGCAGATGTCGCCCAATTTTTTGTTAACAGCATCGTCTTACGTCACGGTGCTCCAGCTGTCGTCACAACTGATCGTGGGACAGCTTTCACCGCAGAGATGCTGCAGGAAGTCTTGCGATTAAGTGGCACGCAACATCGTAAAACAACGGCTTACCACCCGCAAGCAAATGGGCTGACTGAACGACTCAATAAGACAATTGCAGACATGCTGTCAATGTATGTGGACATCGATCACAATAACTGGGACGCCATACTTCCTTACGTAACTTTTGCGTATAACACTGCTGTTCAAGAAAGTACCGGTTTCACACCTTTCCGCTTAGTCCACGGTCGCGACGTCACGACGATGCTCGACGCCATGCTCCTGCCCGACAACTTAGGAATATACCACACGGATGCCGCCAAATTCGCGCAGTGCGCAGAAGAGGCCCGTCAACTTGCTCGTCACCGTATTCAACGTCACCAAACCGCAGACGCGCGCCGCTACAATCTTCGCCACCGTGAAGTTATTTTTAAGCCAGGTGATGAAGTCTGGGTGTGGACCCCTATCCGACAGCGTGGACGTTCAGAAAAGCTTCTTCGCCGCTACTTCGGCCCTTACAAGGTTGTGCGACGTCTCAGCGACGTCACTTACGAGGTTCTCCCAGAAGGCAATTCGAGACGTTCCCGTTTCACCCCGCAAACTGAAGTCATTCACGTTTCACGTCTCAAACCATACTTTTCGCGCTGTGAATCGCCAGTGAGTGACTGACTTTATTGCTAACTTCGCGCCTTTCTTTTTGTTTCGTCTTTTCCTTACATTTTTCCTATTTTTTTATTTCTCATTTAACTTTTGTCCCGACAACCAACTACGTTATTCCGCCTTACGCCATTCATTTTGCTCGCATGCTAATTTTCATCTAATTTTCTTTTCTTTTTTTGCCTTAATGTACAGCATCGAGACGATGCTTCTTGGGAGAGGGGGTATTGCCACCATTGATGAACGAGACACTGTGGCTCATACGCGTTTTTGGGGGCGAAGAAGAAGAGAACATCTTCGTTGCTCTGGTTCAAGTGAACTCCTGGCTGCAGGTCTCTTTTGTTCGCGACAATATTATTGATGTGGGGCATCCAAGAAAGATCAGTAGTGAGTTCAATGCAGAGATATCTATAGAAAGTAACAGATTGAATAACGGAATTATAAAGAAGATATTGAGGTGCACGTTAGTCTTTCCTGCGGTGAAAAAAGATATGCCTTATTGACGTTTAGTGACATAAGCCGTTTTTAGCACCAGTCATTTACGTTCTTTAGGTAAGACTCAAGCGCTAGGAAGTTGCTATTGTTGTGAATTGGCCGATAGGTGACGCAGTCGTCAACGAATAATCTGTTGTTAAATGAAATGTCAGCATGTAGGTCATTGATATATATTAAAAAGAGTAGATGGCCAAGTACGGACCCCTGTGGAATCCCTGACTTAACGAGAGATGGTTGCGAAGAGTGAGTGCTTACACAGATACATTGTGTTTTGTTAGTAAAAAAAATCTTGGATCCAGTTTAGTACTAGTACAAGCTGGTGAAGGTTCAGGCGTGACAGCTTAAAAAGTCCTTTATGTGGGGCCTTGTCTAAGGCTTTCTCAAAATCTAAGAATAGAGCATCTACTCGCACGTTAACATCAAGCTATTGTAATTAAAAATAATGCTAACGGCGTTTCACAAAAAAGGCCTTTTCGGAAACCTTGCTGGTTTGGGTGGAAGTAATCAACAGAAAGAAGATAATTAGCTAGGTGGGCGTAAATGATGTGCTCCATTAGTTTACAGCGAACATACGACAATGATATGGGTCGATAGCTGTTAGGGGAGGAAGACATACCTTTTATGGGCGGGACAGGAATGACCTTTCCTACTTGCCAGTTCCGTGGCACCACTCGAGTCGAAAGTGACTGCTGAAAATTGCTTTGAAGAATGACACTACATACATGTTTTGTACTTTTCAGTATTTTTTAGCTCATGTTGTCAACTTCTGTACACGGAGATAGACTCAATGGCCTTTTCAATTCCTGCAGAACTGATGATGAGTTCCGACATGGGTTGACGATCAAGAAATGGAATATGAGGCAGGATGTAGTCAGACTCATCATAACATCAAAACTATGCTCAACATTATCTAATAGTTACTGTACAGTGCCTAACATCATTATCTTCCGTCTGTGTCATATAGTCCACCTTCGAGAAGCAATGCCTCGTCCACACTAGCAGCGCTTATGATCGTGCCTATACGTTGAGGCAACCAAAATGTCAGGGCGCTGTTCTTTGCGCTCAGCAGCAATTGTCTTGCGTGCTGTATCGCGCCAACATATGTCACCCACGCTTGTCATAACACTGCTTGAGTAGTTGAAACGCAACACCAAGTTTAACTATCGATATCACTCTGTCTAGCTGAAAATCCTGAATTAGAAAGATAATCTGCGATGAACTCACTTTTGAATTTTGAACTCGCAACAATTTCGAATCACAACCACCTCCACCTGACTTGAAGGGAAGCGAGGACAGCACCTCCTCTGTTTTATAGTTTCTTTGCTTTTTAGACGGCGAATATCAACAGAGACACACGCCACCACCAGCAGTTCACGTCAGCACTAAACCTTTAAAACTAACACACCAAGGATGACACGGCGCCTTTGAAGAAGATAGGTCCTCCTATCGAAACATCGGTCAGCCAGTCTGAGGCGCTTCCACTGTTAACCCTGATTATCCCACTAAATGATCAAGAGGTTGTCTACATAACAGACAATGGATCAAGGAAGAAAACGCATGCTGTGTGGTTCTCTCTTCGTCAGTTGTTCAGCTCCTGCACCACCAGTTCGCTGAACAAATATGAGCTTCCCCTACGGCCCGACTGCCATGGGCGCTTCTTCGGCTTCTGTAACAGCGAAACCTGTTATGAAATCACAACAGGCGTCGCGTACGCCGTAGTTGTCCGCTGGCACAGCCAGTAACCAGTATCGCACACCAAAGAAACAACGGAATCGGGTCCAGCTCAGTATTCTACCAAAGAGCGGCGCCGGGGTTCGAAACTCCGTTGCAAACTGACCTTAAGCAGGTATGATCGTTAATATGAGTAATAAAACGTTTTAGAACAGCAAATGAATAACCAGGCGTCCAACATTGCGAAGTGCGTAACGAGTGCGTCGCCGAATGCTCCGACCCATTACAAAAGCTTCAGGCATAATTCTCATTGTCGTTAGCCACAGCATCAGAAAATTGCACCAGATTTCTTGCAAGTGTGCAGCGGGTACCACGCTTCTCCGAAGATTGACGAAGGATGGCGTAATGAATGCCTACTTACTACACCAAAATTATTAGCGGCGTAGTGGGTATTCTGCAAGTGCACTTGTAGCAGTTTCCCAGGACATTAAGAAAAGCTCTGAAATACCGCTCATCCAGCTTTCGCTGCGATTGGGGTGCGTGTTCCGTGCAGGCCAAGGAGTTTTTTTCGGATTTTTTTCTATAAACAACACAGTGAGATGTAAATTTCAGGTTACATGGCACGCCAGACTGTCTTTCGATAAATTTGTTCTAAGTAAACGACTTTTTTTTACATACTGAATACTTGCGATAAGTATCCTTCAACAGTGTGCGATGGCAGTGCGCCGCACATTCTCCGGTATTTTTCTTGAGCTAAAGTGGAGCTTTGATTTGAATGCGAAGCATTTCTTAGCGAACTTGGGCAACTTTCATCGTATCTATCTATCTATCTATCTATCTATCTATCTATCTATCTATCTATCTATCTATCTATCTATCTATCTATCTATCTATCTATCTATCTATCTATCTATCTATCTATCTATCTATCTATCTATCTATCTATTTATCTATTTATCTATTTATCTATTTATCTATTTATCTATCTATCTATCTATCTATCTATCTATCTATCTATCTATCTTTTTATCTTTTATCTTTTTATCTTTTTATCTTTTTATCTTTTTATCTTTTTATCTTTTTATATTTTTTCTTTTTATCTTTTTTCTTTTTTTCTTTTTATCTTTTTTCTTTTTTCTTTTATCTTTTTACCTTTTTTCTCTTTTTATCTTTTTATCTTTTTTATCTTTTTCTATCTATCTATCTATCTATCTATCTATCCGTTAATTTGGCGTGAACCAAAATTAGCATTGGAGGGTAAGATGGTTTGACGAATATGACGCACTGATCAAGCAAGACATGAATAATATCACAATCCCGTCGCGTACGTCGTCAAACACTTCTCGCCAGGCAGTGGCACATATCAACGGGCGGGTATAGGCCCCTGATATGCGGGTATGTGCCACATGTGATTGACACCCAGGAACGACGAGAACACACGTGACACCCATGGGAATGACGAGAACACACATGGGCAATTTTAATGCGCGAGCGTTAACAAATACCCGATATCGGTAGTGTCGACCCGACGAATGCACAGAATAAATGTCAGGGTCCCAGCTGGAATCAAACCCACGCATTCTGCGTGGTAATGAAGCATTTTACCACAGAGCTACGCCAAGTCTCAGAACTACTTTTGAAATAGACGTCAATCTTCGTGAAACATCAATTGTGGTTGCAGTGCTGCCTACCCAATTTTATAAGCAATGCATATGTATTCCTTTGATACAGCCGTCACGTCAGGTTACCGTCAATTGAGCTTAGTTTCCACGCGCTGAAGGTGATTTATGTGGCATTTTCCAGGGCCAGCATCCTCGCGAGCATCAGCGCTCCATATCAGCTTCTGGCGTTGCTTATACGCATGTTCCAGTTGGCATCATTGCGCAAGTGCAAACAACTGGTTATATGAACATCTGCAACTCTTCAACATATGTCTGTGCGTGCAACATATGTACATACATTCACCGTCATTTCATGATGTGTCGCTCTATAAAAAATTGCAACACAGTCACCTTCCCTACGCATGCTTCGCATAACTTTGATTCCCAGGTACGGGGGATCTGCCGAATTTTTTCCCTAACGATGTAAATTATTTCAAGTTGGTATGTTACCTTTGCCACAATTAGCGTAAAAAGTGACAATTTCTGTCTTTCTTTCGGCAATCGTCAGTGCTTTACTCTTACCTCTATGTGCAGGTCAAGATTGTGGATAATTCCTATCACGTACACAGATGCTGAACACAAGAATTTTACTAACACGGAAAGCGTCATGTGGATGAAAACTAAAAAGGTAAGCTTCGCGATATCTCTTTACTTCTTTACTGTGATATATATATATATATATATATATATATATATATATATATATATATATATAATATATATATATATATATATATATATATATATATATATATTTCAACGCGCATCTGCGACTTGACCTATTTGGCATCGTTCCAACAACTCCGGTTGGGGAACGCGGTGCGGTGCGTTGCCACCATGGTGTAAAAATATACAGGTGCTGACACTCTCCCCGCAACGCCTGAAAGGGCAATCCCAGCGCGTCCAGATAATGTTCGGGTCGTTATCAGTTATCTAGCAGCTTCAGAAGTGCCTTCCTAGAAGATGGCGCTAAAACGAGAGGGGTCAGCCGTCTCGGCGGCACGCTTGGCAGAAGCGCACTTGCTGTCGATCTTGTTGTTGGCATGCATGACCACGCAGTTTAGAAGCCGGTTTTCTTTACTGTTCGCGTGTGTTTAATGTTATTCTATCGATGAAGGTGAGATCAAATTGCCGAGAGGTTCCCGCAATGGGTAGAATGTGTTTAGTACAGAACTGCCGTTCTGGCTGTCGGACTTGTACAGAGCATGTGCTTCTCTTCAAAGTGCTATGTGGAAGTTATTGTTGGCATAAATATGTGAATTCTCACAGTAAAATCTAGCCATGAACAACCGCATTGCTTTAGTGTGCCGTTTATGAAACACTTGCATGGTCAAATATTTATATATTTCGCGGAACAACTCTATTGCTCTTGTGTGCTTGATATGGAATGATGAGCGTTTCAAATAGTTATTTATATCGCGTTCGCATGGAACAAATGCAACTATAATTCTATGATTTCCTGTGTAATTGAAAGCTGCGATACGCATGAAATACGTTTCTGGTTCAGTCTCTATCCTCTTCGGATGGAGGGGTAATAATTATCACGGGGGTTTACGTATCAAAACCAAGATTTGATTTCGAGAGATGTCGTAATCAAGAGTTCCTGAATACTTTAGACCATCTGGGGCTGTTTCAGATGCTCCTGTATCTAATAACGTGGGAGTGCCTTGCATTTTCTCCCAAAGGGAAATATTTCAATGGAGCTAGGACTAGCACGCTGACTAATGTTGTTTTTATTTGTTTTTCTCTACATCCAATAATGCTCTAAAAATACAAATATACAAGTGCAGGCGAGCGAACTTAGCTTTGAGCACTCCCCGATCGATCCGTGTTGATTACAATCCCAGCCTACACAATACATTTTCATTGTAATGAATACTTAAACCTGGTGAAGCTTTATAGTTCAGTCAGAAATGACATAATTCCTTCACGCTTTGAGTGTTAGTCACGCCACTAGGAAAGATAACGGTGGGCAGGCAGAGGAATCTCATAGCGCCAGCACTGCTTCGTTGGGTACGTTGGCCGCGTCGCCAACTGACGCCTAACAACAGAGTGCACCCGAGCGACCGAACATTATCTGGCCACTCAGGTGCGCTTAGTGACAACACCTGATTTTTTCTTACATAAACCTTGGTTGTCCCGGAGACACGAACGGACAGCATTACACTGATAAAAATTTCCTACTGATGTACGCTTGTCTGCTCAACCGCATCTTCCTGCGTAACGATAGGGACAACTCAGGTTGCTGTGCTAGTTTAGTTATCCGAAAGACTCTGGTTTGATTCCAGCCGCAGCGGTCACATTTCGGTGAAAGCGAAACTCGAGTGTTGCTGTGCTGTTTCTGCGGGCTTTATGAGACGTCCGCTAAGCGTGATCTTGAGTGTAGTTTTGACTTGTAAAACCGCGGATATCACTAAAACCTTCTTATCATTAAATCCTCATAACAGGTAACATAACAGGTTTTTGAATGAATTTTTTGTTTGCCCAAGTGTCGGCCCTTCCTGCCCGTAGATTTTCACTGTTGTATTCTTCATGTGGTCCCTTGCCATTAACCACGCAGCCGACGTCACCAGTATATTTTTTTTCTTTATTCAGCCATGCTGCAAAATCTTCCCGAGAAGAACGAGTGGATCATTGTGAACCTGCAGTCGGCCGGCTATTACAAGGTCAACTACGACTTGGCAAACTGGGAACTTCTTCGAAGACAACTGCTCGTTGCTCCTGAGGTGTATATACGTCGTATCACTACAACGAAGCGCGTCTGACCACTTCAGAAAACTAAGCATCATTAGGAACCCCTGACCAGCCCTGTGTTACATTTTGTTATGAACCATTCGGTTACTGTTTCTCAGATAGCGAAGCCTCAGTGCTGTTGTTTGCAGCATTGCATTGCAAAGTACTCAGAAATGTTAAAGGGCGTTTCACTTCAAGCGTTCCTGAAACAATGACATGTAATATGCCGCTTTCCTTAAAGCGAGAAGTGTACAATCATTGTACGCCACCAATTCTATAATGTATGGAGCGTAAAGTTCAGAGAAACTCGAGAAAATGCAGAAACCACGCAGCGTGCAATGGTGGATGCAAAAACTATCGGAAAACAGGTAAAAAACAAGAAAACTTGGACAATATAGAAAGAAGTTGACGTTAGGTGAAAGAGGTGAACCTGTGCTGGCCACGTAACACGTAGCACAGGCAAAGGGTGGTCACCTATAGCAACACATGGGATACAATGGGAACAAACAATCAAACAAACAAAAAAAAAAGCCGAGGATGGCGACAGGTTAGATGGAGAGTTGACGAGTTCGCAGGTCTCGGGTGGAACCAGCTTTTATCAGATAGGGTGAACTGAAGACCATGGGGACTACCGGAAGAGTTGAAGAAAGTGCAACTCATTATCTGCGAACAATGAAGTCATGTAATCCCGTTAAGGAAATACCCGCCGTACATACAATAAGACTAGAAAACGTTGTAAAATGTTGCTGTATTAGCTACTGGTTATGTGTAGTATACGCTGGTTGAACTGCTTTGAGCAGATAACCGCCTTTATTCGATAATGAAACCACAGGTTTTCCGGCCTGAGAAAGTTTTTATGGTGACTGAAGTGCGAAAACTAACTTTTCATTATGATATCCGTCCAGCTCAACACCTTGTTTGCACCCCTGAAGTAGCATCTGTGTGCTCATAAAATTATAGCCTAGGGTATCGCCTTCAAAGTGTCCATAAATTGCATTGTTCACTTTACGGTCATCACCGAAACTTCGCCTTGAACTTATTTGTCCCGCTTTTTAAAAGATGTGCTAGGCATAAAGACTGGTGATTGATCTCCTTGTTATCAGCCTATCACTGCCGCCTTCATAACACTCACCGTCGCCACTAAAGCGTTTTCGGGAGCAGGTGAAATCCGTGACGTAAAATACCCTGCCCTTTTCGTTCATTGCATCGTGCAGTTCATATAAGAAGCTTTAAGGTACAACGCGGCAGCAGCAAGCACACGGCCGGGTTTATTGGCGGAACACAGGAGAGGCATTTTCGCTGCAGTGGACGTGGTCGGGCTGCTGTTGCTGCTGCTGTTCACGTAAATCATGCGTGCTGAATTGTAAACTCATACGCACTCTTCCTAAAAGATGTCGCTATCTGCCTGAAATGCTCTGGAATTGATGATTTGATTGATATGTGGGGTTTAACGTCCAAAAATCACCATATGAGAGACGCCTTAGTGAAGGGCTCCGGAAATTTCGACTAGTTGGGGTTCTTTAATGTGCACATTGGCGTATACATCGTCTTCCACCTCCATCGGAAATGCAGCCGCCACAGCCGGGATTTGATCCCGCGACCTGCGGGTCAGCAGCCGAGTACCTTAGCCACTAGGCCATTGCGACGACGGGGTACGTTGCGAGATCGCTCCGAGCTTTAGATGTCTGTACAGCGACGCATGTACCAGAAACGCTGGTGCGAAACGTCAATGCCAGCGCGTACCCTTGGTGCTGTAGCCGAAGAAGGCAAATAGGACATAAAACGCACTTAAAACGAAATATTGTTGCAGGTGATACCCGTGCTCAACCGTGCGCAGCTGATTCAAGACGCAAGTGACCTGGCTCAGTGAGTAATTCAAGCCCTATTTGCCAGTTTTTTTTTCCCGGCACAGCTTCATAAAAAACGCTCATGGGCGGACGGGCGGACGATCGATCAAGTGTCCCTGAGCAAATTCATGCGTAAGCTTTCTTTAGTGTGGAATACACATGTACCTGTGATGAAATGGTTTTTGCACACTATGGCTTCCTCAAAGGCTACCTTTCGCTGTGGCTCTCTTCACAGCCGTGTCCCACCTCATTTTTTTTCTTTATTCATTGCAAATCTATACGTGTGTTTGCCTTCCACGCTCGAGTTGGAGCAGCCAACGGCTGAACAACCACCTGTAGTTTATCAGGACGAAGATAAACGGGCGACCGCGCACACGAATGCCGAATAATCTGAGGCTTGCGGCGAAGTGGTTCGCCGTCGTCTACTCTTCTCGAAACGGAATCCGGTAGCAGACGGTGCATCCCACAATCCCTCGCTCTTTACTGGTCACCTATACTATCGTTACAGTTAGTGGGCCGGTCACCATAGTGAAATCGTAACAGTGATGGGACCCGTCATATTAACGATGCAGATATAGCGACGGTCCCGTCATCGTAAAGACTACGCGGTGAGGAGGCCCAAAAGTTGTCGTAAATTAGTAATGTTTCAGACGCCACTGTCTAGCAGTTCTGGTGGCGTATCTGCTTGACGCGCAGATGGAGAAGTGGTCGAGACGCAGGTCGTCAGTTCGAATTTCCATTTTCGAATGTTGTACTTTTCTACCCCCCACCCCTTTTATTTTTTCAAATTAACGCTGCAAGAAAATCATGTCGCTATCTGCAGCAGATGTCGGACAGCCCTACCTAGTGGATTTCATGACACAGTGTTGTTAATGTCCAACTTCGGTGCGAATCACGATCTTTTCTTTATTTTCTTCTCTCAGTATTGTTTCAAGTATTGTTAGTTTTTTTTAAAATGATAATCGTGTTCACATATAGGGGATATAACTATCAACATTATTTTACGTCCAACATAGAATGCAGACCTTTCCCGATGATTTCCTATTTATATTGCGCTGGGTGAACATGCAGATTCCGTTGCATGCGTGCGAATTAACTTTATTATCGCTTTCAACAACCACCCTCGGTGGGGTTTCCGTCCCTTTACATTGATACCGTAGGTACAACTAGTAATTTGTTACACATAATATGATGTTCCCAAATTAATCCGTTCAGTGTATTTTTCGTGTCGCTGTATAAAGGTGACGTATGGGCCGATGCTAAACGTTGTGCAGGTAAGCATAAAAGGTGTTCCAACCCTGAGGGCTCTGCATTTAGACAGTACGTTTCAGTAAGTCCCAAAACTACAATACATGTAGCTCAGAGTTCAGGCTTACTTCGCCTGAAATTGCACACACAGAATTATTCATGTGATCGAATCGGCTCCTTAAAACAAGGGGATATGCACATCGCTTTCGTTCCATGAATGTGTGCTATTGCTATGCAAACGTAGATAGACATTTGAGCTCTCTAAGGTGCAGTAGATACTCGCACGGTGGTGTGCTCTCTCTATCTGTTTTCCCATTCTGAGTCGATGCTTGTGTTGAGGAAGCGAAACGTGTTCCGTATCCTTCTCGGCGATTAAAATGCGAGTGCGCTGAAGTCGTGGGCGTGACTGGTCGTCTGGATGCTTTTATTTGCAAGTTCTGGCTGGTGTGGCTGCGGGCTTTGATCAACCGCAAGGTGTGACCAAGTTGATGAAGCGAAACGTTTTCAATCACTTCAGTGAGAGCACAAACAGCAGCACTATGACGAGGCCCGTCAATATAGGCAGCGTTGTTAAAACGGGCCACCACATAGTTACATCGTTACGTCGCTGTGTTAATTTACTCGATGCGGTAGTGTCTGTGCACGCGCTTTTAATGGTGGTGGTGAAAACTCGACCACTGCAGTGGATCTCGCGGGGGAGAATAGCTGGGCTCTGCGGCAGCTTCCAACAAGCGGGCCGAGTCCGTCAGCGAGAACCTCGACACAGCTTATCGTCCATGTTCTCGCTGGCCAGCGGTTCCTCCCATCGCTCCACTGTAGGCTACTGCTCTTAAAATAGGCAACATTACTCGAAACAATATTGAAAGCAGAAGAAAGAAAAAGTTCAGTTGGTCAGCACGACTCGAACTGAATTCACCTACCAACAGCGTACGCACTGCGCCTCGAAAACAATTAACGTGGTAGGGCTAAACAACTGGCGCAAACAGCTACGTGATTTTCTTGCAAAAAAGCAAAATTATGACTTCTGGGAAGCAATAACGTCAATATTGAGGTATTACTATAAATAAATTGAAATATAACAAAACGGGATTTGAACCACTGACCTGTGGTACGACCGCATCTCCAACAGCACGGCAACCTACTGCGCCACCGGAACAGCTAGATGGTGGCGTCTAAGACGACTACAAATTTAAGACGGCTACAGACTAAGACAAATACAAAAAAGTACTGCGTTGACGGGCTTCGTCATTATATTCACTGCGATACCGAAAATGAAACGCTTGATTTAGATGACGGATCTCAAGCAACATTTGTTTATTATTCTAAGCATCACCTATAAGACTCGTTAAAGGGCACGCAAGCGGGATTGCAACTTTTTATGTGAGCGCTATAGGTACCGAATTCTTCGGCAATCGCGAAACTACAAAAAAAATAATGAGGGAAAGCAAGGCTGCCTCTCAGCTTCAAGGACCACGTGGCGAGAAAGGTGAGGCTTTAAGTAAATACAAAGCAACAAGTGTTTAGTCAGGCACGTGTTTCTCTTGAGTGCCTCGATGCCCACTCCTCTGCTTGCGCATCGAGGCGCCATCTTTCGGTATCTAGACGCCGAAAACCAGGTCAGCATGTATATTAGACCATTTGTGTGTTCCTCGGCACACCGCGTCAGAGCCCGCAAATGCTGCAAGGCATGGATGTGCCGCAAGATGTCACCCCGCAGTGCAAGGGAGCAGTCGTGCGCCTCCGTTTTTCACCAGGCCGGCTGCTCACGCGTTAGACGTGGCTGTACACATTGGTGTGACAACAACACTGCGTTCGTGACTAAGTCGGCTCACTTGCAGCTCTGGAGACTTGAGCTACGCGATGGCCATGGACATTCTGGACTACGTGCGTCGCGAGACGGCGTACGCGCCGCTCAAGACGTCCCTGAACACGGTCGAGGTGCTCGACGGCCGCTTGCGAGCTACGGGCTTCTACGGCAAGTGGCAGGTGCGCAACCTCGCTCATTGCTACCTCGTAGTGTCAGGAAAATCAATTCCCATTGAACTGCTTTAATGCCATGCTAAGACCAAAGCCCCTGCGATCCGTTGAGATCCATGCTACCGGTCATATCTCAGAAGGGGATGCAAAATTATATATGTGTAAAAGAAATCTTTGTATACGAACGTTTCTGACACCTACCCGAGTTTCTGTCGTCTCCGTTCTTTCGTCGCAAGAGACTGTCCATGACGCTCGGAGCCTCATTGCCCGTCGTTTCAAAATTTTAAGCCAGATTTATAGTTGCAGTTAACAATAACAGCTTTTGGTTTTACGTGAAAGTCAAGTATCATTGAGGAGTTCTTAGCAGTCATATTTAGGGGTGCGAGTGTAACTTCGTTAAATGTACATGCCGGGCGACCTGTCTTGCCCTATATATTGAGAGCGGGGAGTGTGCGACTTTCTGTGCAGACTTACATGAAGGGACTGCTGAAATTCCACTTCGACCGCCTGCACTGGGAAGCCCGGGAGAACGAGAGCATGCCGGGAAAGTGAGGCTATAGACTGTCACTTGCACAAGCGGCTGTGACAAATGACGCTTCTTCGCAGGATGATCCGCAAGGACGTTGTTTTCTGGTCGTGCCAGTACAATTACCAACCTTGCATCGAGAAATGTTTGCGCAACTTCAAAGCCTTCATGAACAGCCCTCTTCTCTTAAAAGAGTGAGTCGCCATGGATAATCAGATTAATTTTGGTGATATAAATTGCCCTGGGAGTATTTATCGTTAAAATTTCAAGCTCTTTTTAATGTTGTGGAGTATTGCTCTCCCTGCACTGTAACATTCTTCATTGAGAGTGTACTGCTGATTTCACTGTAACCCCCTCACTCAATGCCTTCAAACCTATAAGGTACTTTTAATTAAAAAAGTTAAAATTACAGCATATTCATGGAGTGATTGATGATGAGTGGGGCGAAGCGTCCGTCCGTCTGCTTGTCTGTCTGTCCGTCCATGCGTCCATCTGTCCATCTAGTGAACACCCCAAATATCGTCATCTCGCATCTTTTTATCATATATTTATCGTATACAAGTACCGCCGTCCAGCGGACATTCCAAGGACGAAACAAGAGGTGGCTACCTACCACTAAAACTGCTGGTGCTGCTGCTGCTGCTACTACTACTATTACAACAACAACAACAACAACAACAACAACAACAACAACAACAACAACAACAACAACAACAACGACAACGACAACGACAACGACAACGACAACGACAACGACAACAACAACAACAACAACAACAACAACAACAACGACGACGACGACGACGACGACGACGACGACGACGACGACGACGACGACTTCGCCCCTAAAAAAAGATTTGAACGCAGCCTACCTGCGGCCGTGCCAGACAACGAAAGCCCGAATGAATATGCTAGTGATACGCGGACTGACAATTACAACACGATGATGATTCTCGAGGGACTTTTGTGCTGCTGACTTGCCTTATCTTAGACTTCAGCCTAACTGATTAGGTGTGCAGCCAAACATCATTTTACTGAATTACTATTAGCCCTATAAATTATTTCGTTATATCCAATATTATTTGTAACAATAGATAAAATCGGCCTTAACAAATAGGCAACCTACTTCGCGCGAGATTTTAGATACGAGAAGACAATGTTGTTGGCTTCAAGTCCACAAACGAGGTAATACTTCACATAGCTCTTTTATGTGTGCCCTATCCTGTCTCCAATGCTAGACAAGCTGCGCCAGCATTCGTCGTCATATGAGCTTCCAAAGTTTTTTTCGTTCTGTTCATAGGGTGGCGCAAATTTGTGGTGTCTTGATCTGGCGCCCTATTTCCACACCTTTTTTCTCTTATGAATTCTTGAATGAGGGAATAAAAAAGCAGCAGGTCACGGGTTCGAATCCCGGCTGTGGCGGCTGCATTTCCGATGGAGGCGGAAATGGTGTAGGCCCGTGTGCTCAGATTTGGGCACACGTTAAAGAACCCCAGGTGGTCGAAATTTCCGGAGCCCTCCACTACGGCGTCTCTCATAATCATATGGTGGTTTTTGGGACGTTAAACTCCACATATCACTCAATCAATCAATCAATCAATCAATCGGGAATGAAAAAGCAGAGCCACAAAGCTTTGCCGAAATCGCTTCACATCGACAGATACTGAAGACCGATGACGCTGGATCACTATCATATTTAAAGCAAAAAGCTTTTTACGAAAACGAAGACTGAATAGATAAGAAATTGACAGGACAGCGCTTTTTCGCAACTGAGTTTTCATTGAACAGAATGAAACATTTAAAAACACTACAGACCCAATTGCACATGCGTAGTCAAGCAAGAGGACCCAACTTCCCTTCAGAAACAGAACAAAGGTAAGAACATATATTGAAACTAACAATCTGCACTTATCGAGAATGTCGTACGCTTTATCGCGTAAATGGACGGATGACTCATTTTTTGTTGTTATTCTGTTCAGTAAAAGTTCAGTTGTGCGCTGTCCTATCAGCTTCTCAGCTTTTCTGTCTCGTCTTTTTCGGGCACTTCAAAACATTTCGCTTTAAACACGAATGTTCACCAACCAGCCCGTCTCGCCGTTTTGTTGGATCACGCAGTGCTCTGCGACGTGACCTGACGGGCACGCTGGTGACGCTGTGCCACGGCATTCGGCTGGGCGACAACACGGACTGGCGCTTCCTGGCTGACCACATCCGCGACGCGAGCAGCGCCGAAGAGGCCCACGTCATCGTCAGTGCCCTGGGGTGCACCGGCGAAACCAAAAACTTGCTCAGGTATCCATTCCCGTTTGCGGCCATCGCACATTCGAGCGGAATCCGTAACCCCTGAGCCTAACTATGTGGCGTCCAACAGCTGTACGCTAACAACGTCTACCCCTGTCACGCGGCAAATCTAAAGTTTTTTAGAACGTATGGCGTTGGGTTAACTGGCACGGCTCGTACCATACTGGTCGTGTTCCTAACTCCGACATTCAAACACCGACGTGTTCGGCCAATGGAAACCTGGTCTGGCTGATGTAAACTGGTCGGTGTTTCAACGTAAGTTAGCGAACATGAGTTGTCACTCGGCAGTGCATTTGCCTTCCCATCGCCAACCCTGCTCTTGTGAGGCTAGGTTTTCAAGTGTTTCTGTCGTTGCCAAGAGCTCAGATGTTCTGGCCTGGGAAATAATGGAAGCGTTTTGAATAAAGATGAAAGGCGTCTTATGTACATGTCAGTAGTTTTGCGCACGTCCAAGTTTCAATTTCACTCTTCGTTGCTTAACTAGATGTGCCTGTTTACGTGAAGCGGTGCTGTTTGCGCATGTGTGGGGTGGCATGTATACTTTCATAACTTTTTCCTGCGATTAAATCACTTGCCTCTTACCATTTGCTTCTACTTTTTTCTTCAGGTGCCTCAAAATTTCTCCTCATTATGATGTACCAACTAGCCCAGCAAAAAAGTACTAAGACATTGTATAGGTTTCTACACTAAAGATTACCGTCCTACTTCATCTCGGCTCGCAGCTTGCTGTCGTTCTCCATGCGCAACATGACGAGCCTGAACAAGAACATGGAGTACTCAGTGGGCTACTTCTTCGAGAGCGCCTCCTACTCCAACAAGGGAAGCGACCTCACTCTCAAGTTCTTCGTTGAAAACTGGAAAGCGCTGCTGGACAAGTGAGCACCAAAATATTATCACTGATGGAGCTTAACGTCCCAAAACCACCATTTCATTATGAATGACTTTGTATTGGAGATATGCGGAGATTTTGACTCCCTGGGACTCTTTAACGTGCATCGAAATCTAAGAACGTGGCCTGAAACATTTCCGCTGCCAGCGAAAATGTTGCCGCCGCCGCTGGGATTTGATCCCGCGACCTTCGGGTCAGCCATCGAGCAAGATAACCACTTAACCACAGTGGCGGCTGTACGCGCTCGTGTGCTTTCTCTCTCTCTTAATATATATATATATCACCGTTATCATCAGCCTGCCTATGTCCACTGCAGGACAAAGGCTTCTCCCATGTTCCGCCAGTCAACTCGGTCCTGTGCTTGCTGCTGCCAATTTATACCAGCAAACTTCTTAATCTCATCTGCTGACCTAAACTTCTGTCCTCCCCTAACCCGCCTCCCTTCTCTAGGAATCCAGTTCGTTACCCTTAATGACCAGCGGTTGTCCTGTCTACGTGCTACATGCCCGGCCCATGTCGATTTCCTCTTCTTGATTTCAACTATGATATGCTTAACCCCGGTTTGTTCCCAGATCCACTCTGCTCTCTTTTTGTCTCTTAAGGTTACAACTACCATTTTCCTTTCCATTGCTCGCTGAGTCGTCTTCAATTTAAGCAGAATCGTCTTTGTAAGTCTCCAGTTTTTACCTCCGTAGCTAAGTACCGGCAAGATGCAGCTGTTATATACCTTCCTCTTGATGGATAGTGGCGATATACCTGTCAAGATTTGAGAGTGCTTGCCAAATGTGCTCCACCCCATTTATATTCTTGTTACTTCAGTCTCGTGGTTTGGCTCAGCGGTTATTACCTGTCCTAAGTAGAAATAGTCTTTTACAACCTCAAGTGCACTATTACTTATCTCGAAGCGCTGTTCTCTTCCGAGGTTGTTGTACATTACTTTCCTTTTCTGCAGATTGATTTTAAGACCTACTTTTCTGCTCTCCTTGTCTAACTCCGCAATCATAAGTTGCAATTCGTCCCCTGATTTACTGAGCAATGCAATGTCATCGGCGAAGCGCAGGTTACTAAGGTACTCTCCGTTAACTTTTATGCCTAAGTGTTCCCATTCTAGGCCTCTGAAAACCTCCAGTAAGCACGTGGTAAATAGAATTGGGGAGATTGTATCCCCCTGCCTTACACCCTTCTTGATTGGTATTTTGTTGCTTTCTTTATGAAGCACTATGGTAGCAGTTGATATCCTGTAGATTTCTTCCGCATGTTTATATATACTTCATCGACGCCCTGATTCCACAGTGTCTGCATGACTGCTGATATTTCTACTGAATCAAACGCCTTCTCGTAATCTATAAAGGCTATGTATAGTGATTGGCTATATTCTGAGCATTTATCTACAACCTGATTGATAGTATGAATGTGGTCGATTGTTGAGTAGCCCGTTCGAAATTCTGCTTGTTCCTTTGGTTGATTGAATTCTAACGTTGTGTTAATTATGTTAGCAATTACCTTTGTGAAAAGCTTGTATACTACAGAGAGCAAGCTGATCGGCTTGTAATTCTTGTCATCCTTGTAGTCCTTGTCATCTCTTTTTTTATGTATTAGGATGATGTTAGCATTTTTCCAAGATTTAGTACTCTTCCCGTCAGGAGACACCTCGGAAACAGGGTCGCTAGTTTTCCTAACACAATATGTCCTGCATCTTTCAGCAGATCAGATGTTACCTGATCCTCACTAGCAGCTTTGTCTCTTTGCATGCTCTCCAAGGCTTTCCTGACTTCTTCTATCATTCCTGGTGGGGTATCATCTGGGTTACTGGTAGTTCTTATATTAAGGCCGTGGTTGTGCTGGCTACTGTACAGATAGATCTCTGCAAAACTTCTCCGCTAATATTACTATCCTATCCATAGTGGTAGTTACTTGGCCTTCCTTGTCCCTTAGTGCATACGTCTGGTTTCTGCCTATCCCAAGTTTTCTCTTCACTGCTTCGACGCTTCCTCCGTTCTTCAGAGCGTGCTCAATTCTATTCATGTTATGCCTCCTTACATCGGAGACCTTACGCTTATTAATCAACTTCGAAAGCTCTACCAACTCTATTTTATCTGTTGTACTTGAGGCTTTCATGCTTTGACGCTTGTTAATGAGATTCTTCGTTTCCTGCGAAAGCTTGTCGGTGTCCCGTCTAACTACAGTACCTCGAACGTCCACTGCACACTCCGTAATGATACTCGTCAGATTATCATTCATTGCGTCAACGCTGAGTCTGTTTTCCTCAATAAGAGCCGAGTACCTGTTCGTAAGCGAGACTCTGAATTCCTGTACTTTCCCTCTCAGTGCTATCTCATTGATTGGCTTCTTGCGTATCAGTTTCTGTCGTTATTTCTTCTTCATCGTACCTTGCCAAGCACTTCCACATCCTGCACGATGCCTGGGTGTGGACTCATTATAAAGCCTATTTCGTTCTTATTTTCGCCATTAGGGCTCCTCCACGTCCACTTACGGTTCCCTCACCTTCGGGCGAAGGTATTCAGAATCTGTAAATTATTGCGTTCTGTGAATTCTACTAATAGCTCCCCTCTGGCATTTCTAGTACCGATGTCATAATCTCCTACTGACTGGTCTCCAGCCTGCTTAATCCCTACCTTTGCAATGAAGTCTCCCATCAGTATAGTATACTGTGTTTTTACCTTACTCATTGCCGATTCCACGTCTTCATAGAAGCTTTCAACTGACGCGTCATCATGGCTGGACGTAGGCGTATAAGCCTGTACCACCTTCATCTTGTATCTCTTATTGAGTTTAATTACGGCCCCGCCGCTGGGGTCTAGTGGCTAAGGTACTTGGCTGCTGACCCGCAGGTCGCGGGATCGAATCCCGGCTGCTGCGGCTGCATTTCCGATGGAGGCGGAAATGTTGTAGGCCCGTCTGCCCAGATTTGGGTGCACGTTGAACAACCCCAGGTGGTCGAAATTTCCGGAGCCCTCCACTACGGCGTCTCTCATAATCATATGGTGGTTGTGGGATGTTAAACATCACGTATCAATCAATCAATCAATCAATCAATCAATCAATCAATCAATCAATCAATCAATCAATCAATCAATCAATCAATCAATCAATGATTCAAGACGTGCGGCCAAGGACAACCAATATAAAAAATGCTTTGCAATGTGCATTAAAAAAGAAACAATGAAGAATGACAATACATGAATGAAAAATGTAGTCACCAGGTAGCATCATTATATAAACACTAATCGCAACTATTTAGTGATATGCTAGATATGCCAATTTCATGTTGACTAATTAGGCAGTTAAGAAGTGTAGGTAGTTGAACCTTTAACATTTGATTTCGGTATCTCCTTCTACATTTTGATATGTACCACAATTCAGGATGACGTACATGTAACATAAAATGCTGCCAAATACACCAACTTACTGTCATTCTTAGCTACCAGCTACACACTGATGGGCATGCGCATTCTATATCTATATAGGTACGGCCAGAGCCCATCGCTTAAGGACACCATCTGGTTTGCGATACAAGGCATTCGCAAAAGTGAAGATCTCAAACAGGTAAGTCTTTTCCACAAAAAAAGAATGCTACTCGAACAAGCCCATCTACTGCTATACGTCACATAACTTAGTGACTTTGGCGTATATTTGTGTAGAAGTGCTTTTTTTTTTTACTACATGCATCGCATTTATTCGTGACGCTTCGTTAAAGCCACCCATTAGACCATCTAATCACCGATGCCAACATCTTTCGTGAAATCGGCGTTCCTTTTCTCGATTTGGCGACGAACTTCCTCACACACTATAGTCTGATATACTTCACTGATTATATTACCGTGTTTAACGACAAAGTGGTCGGACAGCGCCCCGAATTTTCATGATGTCGTCTGTGTTAGTTCATCAATGGTATGGCCTATTGATCACATCTTATACTTTTTGGAGAACGTTCTTATATATATATATATATATATATATATATATATATATATATATATATATATATATATATATATATATATATATATATATATATATATATATATATATATATATATATATATATATATATATATATCAACACAATAGTTATTGCTTATTCGAGGCAGTTCTTCACGAATAAATAATTCGTGTGCATTGCTTACAAGCAGAGTTATGAAACAGTCATCGGGACATTCTTTTTTTTTTTGCTGCGTATATACGCTGTATGCAGTGACGTCACTCATTTCCATATCGTAAAAGCCGAAATAGCCAAACTTTTTGTTGTCGTCACATGTGTTATAGTCACGTGAATTGGCAGGACCGTCACGTATGACGTCACTGGCAAAACAGCATGTCGTTCTCGAAATTGGACTTGGCAGCAGTAGTGATGCTGCTAAAGTAGTGACAACCACGAAGCGTAGGCCCCTTATAGTGACTCAGGCCAATAACTTCCACCGGCAATATCCTTTGTAACACCAGAACCTTCCATGTGATCAGAAGTTTGGGAGTGCATGGCATGACGCATGCATATCGACGCTATTGCCGCCCTGAACATGTGACGTCGAGCTTCAGTTACACTGCTACGTATTTTTTTATGTGGTGCCGGTCTCGGTTTCGTTTCAAATGGCGTGCTACGCTGCTGCGTATTTTTGAATGTGGAGCCGGTCTTCGTTTCAAATGGTGTGCTAGTTTCGTAATGCGTCGCGGCGCTGCAGATGGAGCACTTCTTGGCGACTAACGTGGAGAGCAAGAAGACGGGCAAGAAGCTGACGCGCACTTTCCAGACAGCTCTGGATTTGGCCCGGGCCAACATCAACTGGGTGCGCAAGAATGCACGGGTCATCGAGAACTGGCTCGACAACAAGCTCGCTCACACGGACGACGACGAGGGAGCCAACAAAGATGCCCCGCCTGCAGCCGGAGCCTAACATTGCTGCCTGAAGCGCTGATATGGCCGAAGAATAAAGCCCGCGCACGCGGGGAAAATTGCGAAGCTTTACTTAATCATTGCCTGTCTCGGCACTCCTCTTACTTCGTCATCGTCGGTTCATGATAATTCCGCCGGAGTTGACCAGAGCCGCACTGCACATCCCTCTTGCATTCGACTGCGGCTACCATAGTTCGGTCGTGTGTACCAGCCGGTAAGCGTATAGAACCAAATGTGGGGAGCGTATTTCATCGAATTGCGAGTGCTACAGTCAATGGACGTTGTCATCAGACAGATATGCACCCACCGTCATTCAAGAAAGTGTGCCCTTGGTGTCGGGTACATCTTTGACGCGGTGTGTGATGAGCTTCTTTGGTACATGAGCACGGCATTCATTAACGGCACAAAGTAGAGCACATTTTACTATTTTTAGAAAGTCATTGCACGTATAAGCGCAACAGCTATTCTGCGAACAGCGACCTAAAGATAACCTACAGATTAGCAAAGACATCGTACAGTTGCACTGCAAGCTAAAACGTGCTAGCGTGCTAGAAAGAAAAAAAAATCATTATAGACTTAGCTTGTAGAAGCTTCAGCTTGCAACTCGGCTGAGCGAAGCTAAGGCGAGATACTTCAGGCACTCACTTATTACTTTTGGAAAACAAACGCGGATATGTTCCAGCGGGACTAGACTGCACTTGTGTTTTGTACTAGAGTACAAAACTCTGAACAAGTTATCAATTAACAGCTAAATTGTTAATAATGCAAGATGACAAATTCAATTACTATATATTATCACGCCGTATTCATTCGGGGAGATCATGCTGACAAAAATAGCAGTTCTTTTCCTACCATATCTGCCGATTTTCTAATTGTCGGAAGTGTCATTTCAATCTTGCCTAATGTTTAGACTAAACCTTCTGATGGCCCAAACGGTATACTGAACGCATCTTTGCTGAGTAATGCCAAACCTATCGCGCACGTTTTTCGCTGTGTTTTCCATCGTTCATGATTAAATTAAAACTACTGGCCAATATTTTTAACTTCCAGTCCTTGTAAACTTCTTGAGCACATCGCGCACCGCGTAACGTCATTTCTTCAAGAAAACAATATTTCAACTTTTTCCAGCATGGTTTTAGGAAAGATTGATATGTGATTGATTTGTGTGGTTGTACGTCCCAACAACCTACTCAACAATTGACCACATTCATACTATCAATCAGGTAATAGAGAAATGCTCAGAGTATAACCAACCACTATACATAGCCTTCATAGACTACGAGAAGGCGTTTGATTCAGTAGAAATATCAGCCGTCATGCAAACACTGCGGAATCAGGGCGTAGATGAAGTATATATAAATATTCTGGAAGAAATCTACAGGGGATCAACTGCTATCATAGTGCTTCATAAAGAAAGCAACAGAATACCAATCAAGAAGGGTGTAAGGCAGGGGGACACAATTTCCCCAATGCTATTTACCACGTGCTTACAGGAGGTTTTCAGAAGCCTAGAATGGGAACAGTTAGAGATAACAGTCGATGGAGAATACCTTAATAACCCGCGCTTCGCCGATGACATTGCATTGCTGAGTAACTCGGGGGACGAATTGAAACTCATGATTACGGAGTTAGACAAGGAGAGCAGAAAGGTGGGTCTTAAAATTAATCTGCAGAAAACGAAAGTAATGTACAACCACCTCGGCAAGGAGCAGCGCTTCGAGATAGGTAATAGTGCACTTGAAGTTGTAAAAGACTATGTCTACTTAGGGCAGGTAATAACCGCAGAGCCGAACCACGAGATTGAAGAAACTAGAAGAATAAGAATGTGGTGGAGCACATTCGGCAAGCACTCTCAAATTATGACAGGTAGATTGCCACTATCCCTCAAGAGGAAGGTATATAACAGCTGTATCTTTCCGGTACTTAGCTACGGAGCAGAAACCTGGAGACTTACAAAGAGGGTTCAGCTCAAATTGAGGACGACGCAGCGAGCAATGGAAAGAAAAATGGAAGGTGTAACCTTAAGAGACAAGAAGAGAGCAGAGTGGATTAGGGAACAAACGGGGGTTAAGGATATCATAGCTGAAATCAAGAAGAAGAAATGGACATGGGCAGGACATGTAGCGCGTAGACAGGATAACCGCTGGTCATTAAGGGTAACTGACTGGATTCACAGAGAAGGGAAGCGGGTTAGGGGGAGACAGAAGGTTAGGTGGGCAGATGAGATTAAGAAGTTTGCGGGTATAAATTGGCAGCAGCAAGCACAGGACCGGGTTAACTGGCGGAACATGGGAGAGGCCTTTGTCCTGCAGTGGACGTAGTCAGGCTGATGATGATGATGATGATGATGATGATGATGATGATGACGTCCCAAAACCACCATATATGATTATGAGAGACGCCGTAGTGGAGGGCTCCGGAAATTTCGACCACCTGGGGTTCTTTTACATTCACCCAAATCTGAGCACACGGGCCTACAGCATTTCCGCCTCCATCGAATATACAGCCGCCGCGGCCGGGATTCCATCCCGCGACCTGCGGATCAGCAGCCGAGTATACCTTAGCCACTAGAACATCACGGCGGGGTGTTTTTGTTGCCTTAGGTAGGAATCGAACCTACGACCTTCGAATAACGCGTTTGATGCTCTACCACTGAGCTACCACGGCGTTTTAGGAAAGGCCTCTTGGTTGCCTCCCACCTTGTCACCACTATTCACGACTTTGAAATAGAACTTGATAAGGGCGACCGTATAGACGCCATTTTGTCAATTTTACAAAAGCTGTCAACTGTGTCATGGCAAACTACTAGCAAAACTTTCAAACATTGGTCTACCTATGAATGTAATTATTTGGATACCTCACCAGCCAGAAACAATTTGTCCAGATTGAAAGGTGCAGCTCTGGGTTTCTGCCTGTAACCTCAGAAGTCCCTGCTTTGTTTCTAATCTTTATCAATGACATCGTTTCATCAGTTGAAAACTCTACCATAAGCCTGAAAATTTTCGCAGATGACTTCATTCTTTACAAGCCAATTAAAAGTGAAAGGGAATAAGTGTGCTCGAAAAACCTAAATTCTCTCTTCAATGGGTGCAATACCTGGTCGATGAAGTTAGACAATAGTAAATAAGTTATTATGTGAATATCAAATGAAATTAGCCCTTTCATATCCTGGTGCGCATTAAATAATATTCTCCTAATCGAAGTGAACAATTTTAAATACTCGGTAGTCAAGATTACCGATTGAGTGTCATGAAGTAATCATATTTTCCCGCCTTTAGAACGCTAGGACTTCTTAGACACAAATTAAACACTCGCTATGCGTGGACTCATATTTCAAAAACTATGTTCATATGCTTGAAATGGTTCATAGGGGAACGATAAAATTAACCTAAAATGCTTTTCACAATCTTAATTGACGTTCATCGCTTATGGCTGCTAACAACCTTCTACTATTTGATTGATATATGGGGACCCCGCTGATGTGGTTTAGTGGCTAAGGTACTCGGCTGCTGAACCCATAGGTCGCGGAATTAAATCCCGGCTGCGGTGGCTGCATTTCCGATGGAGGCGGAAATGCTGTAGCCCCGTGTGCTCAGATTTGGGTGCACGTTAAATAGCTCCAGATTTCCGGAGCCCTCCACTAGAGCGTCTCTCATAATCATATGGTGGTTTTGGTACGTTAAACCCCCCATATCAGCATCATCATTAACATGTGTGATGAGGGGACCAAACTGCAGAAACAAATTCGAGCTGAAAGCGAATAAAGGTTCTGTATGCTAAGGCACGTGTAAGGCTCAAATTATGTGTGACGTCACACCTTGCACGCATAGGCCGACAATGCGTTCTTTCCGAGCTAAATTTCCCCTGAAGCTTTCGTTTCACTGCAAAAGTTGCACAAAAGCAGTCAAAAAGTTGAATCCCTTATAATTCATGATAAGGCCCAACTTTTGTCTGACGTCAAAACTAGCAGACATTGACCGAAAATGCCTTCTTTCCAAGCTAGGTTCACCCTGAGGCGTTGGTTTCACTGCAACAATTGCTCAAGAGCATTAGAAAAAGTTGAAACCCCCACTACCTACGATAAGGGTAAGCCACTACACTTCATTGGGTATGAGCCATCGGAAGAGAAGAATAATAAGGCTCAACTTTTGTTTTACGTCACACCTTGCAGACATCAGCCGACAATGCATTCTTTCCGAGCTAAAGTTCCCCTGATGCGATGGTTTCACTGCAAAAGTTGCCCAAGAGGAGTCGAAAAAGTCGAAGCCCTTATAACGAAGTGAATTCTGTTCAAGTGCAATGCGCTTCCATTAGGTCCAAGGGCGCTTTGGTGGAAGATTTCAAAAAAGGTTCATGCAACTTTATAGTTTCCTTAATTGACATTCCTTCTAGGGCTTTTAGATGCAGAGCATCTTTTTGATTAGCCTGTTTAATGCAGTCTGTCCGCCTCATCTCATCACAGTTGGTTTTCTTCAGGCAGATGGCCCCTTTTTTTACTGTAATGACTAGTCAACTATAGCCCAACTTTAGCCCCGCAGCGTAGTTCCTGTGCACAATCTCAGAACCGCCCCTTCATGTTTCCTAACTACGTAGTATATATCTAAATTATACGGAACTTTGTATGTCAGTCAATGCACCATTTATATGGTCATCATGATAACGGTGGTGCTGGTCAAGCTGTACCCGCGAACGCTCTCTTCAGGCCTTCGAGCGCATGCTCCTCTTCCGCTCGCCGCTACCGCATGGAAGCACTGCGCGAGTAGACGAGTTCAGTTCAGACTGGCACGGTGAATGGACGTGTTTTTTAGCGCTCCCGATCAACTGCGCAGACTAGTGGTTTTGCATGTTTGTAGCTTGCCTTTATAATTATTAAAGCAGCAGTTAAGACCTTTGTAGCACTTATTACATTGTACGGCTTTTCAGCGGTCAGTCACCAGGTATTTACTAGTTGGTGTGTGTGTGTGTGTGCGCGTTTGTGTTTTTTTCTCTTGACACTCCATAGGGGAGGTGCACGTACATTGAACACGCACATTTTTGTAGTAGAGCTTAGACTTTCTCTTTTCGTAGGGCAGGGTTCATCGTACACCGGGTTTTGTAATTATTGAGTGGCACAATTCATAAGGACAATTGGTACCAAAAAGACATGGTTAAAAAGGCTGTAAAATGTTCAGCAGGTGGAGTGGGTTTCCAAATGGACCCAAGTGCAGACGCGAATGGAGAGGAGGCTGACGCCAAGTGTAGGTAATGTCAGGTCGAGGAAGAAATGGAGAAACTGATGATTGCCCAAGTGAACTGCTGATGAGAATCGCCGAGCTGGAGACACTGTCGGTGACAGAGCAAGAGAAAGCGAGGGCTATGGGAGAAACGCTCAAATCCACCGAGGACGTACTAGCGAAGGTGAACAAAGGAGCAGCCGAAGGAGAGAACAGTAGGGCATAGGCAGCCAGAATGGCGGAGAAGAACGAGCAAGCACGTTCGAAAAAAAAACAGGTTCAGCCGGTTAAATGGTCGCAAGACCTAGCTTCAGCGAAGTAGTGGTGGGGCTGGAAGAAGACAAAGCAACCAGCGTCACAGGTGCACGTAACACCCAGGTGCAGGATGCTCCAGCTGAAAAGTCACAGCACGTGATAATAGCCGGGGACTCGAATTTAAATCGATGCACAGAAGGAATCAAAGAGATGGTAAGAAGTGACAAGAGGGTTGCAGGAGGGACGTTCCCAGGACGCAAGCTGGAAGCAGTCATGAGGCAAGCGAGTGCAAAATTCAAAACAACAGCTGATGGATGAAACCTCGTGGTAATTGCAGGCAGTTTAAACGATGTCTTAAATGAAGGTACGGCATGACTAGCGACCATACTGGCGAAAGGGATCGATGACATGCGTGCCATTTCCTCTCAGGTATAGGTAGTGATACGCACGATACCGGAGGTACCGGTGAGTGACGGTCCCCTGCAAAGAGCGGTTGTCAATGTAAGCCAAGAGATATGGCGGATGAGTCGAGAGAAAGGCTTCGATGTGGTGGACAAGTACAGAGAGGTGCATAGGTGGGGTGGTTTTCAACGAGACAGAATTCACTTCGATGGGCGGCTAGGTCATAGGTGGGTTGGTGACTTGCAGGACGCGCAGTAGCTTTTTTGGGGGGCGTGCGGGCCCTTCAGGGTTTAAGATAGCTAGTAACAAGAAAAAAAAACCAGAGGGACTCTTTGACAGGTGGTATAGACAGATAAGATTCTAAACTGGAACCAATATCAAAGACACGTAGAGTCCAGGGCAGAAATCGACGTAGCCACGAGGGCCGAGTCAATTCATGCGTATGGTATATTATTGCAGGGTGACAGGAATAGGCTGAAGTGGGAAGAGATAGAAGAACAGGTGAGGGAGGAGAGGCCGATGGTATATCGATTTGTAGAAACACATCTTAGGGACATGGAACAACCTCCCAACAATCCGGACTACGCGTGGGAATATTGTAATAGAACAGTAGGCAGCAGAAAGGGGTTGGTATTGGGGCATTCACTCATAAAAGTACAGACTGGTAAAGGGTCAAGCAGGAGTGCAAGGAACATTTATGGCTAAAAGGGAAAGTGGCAGGATAAATGCCACTCCTGGGTTTCGTATACTTGTGGACAGGGGCTAAAGCTAGAGATAAAAGTCAGAAATGGTGCAGTGAATAGGAAATGACATGGGCAAACTAGGAGAAGAGTGTGAGGTAATTATATTAGGAGATATGAATGCACACATAGAAGACATGGATGGGTATACTGACCCAGGAGGCAAAATGATTATAGATATGTGTGAAAGGCATGATTCGATCATTTGCAACAATACTGAATAGTGTGAAGGGCAAATAACATTGTCAGGTAGGAAGGCTGCATACGATGATAGATTATGCAGTGATGTCACATAGAATGTATGATAGGCTCAGGGGAATGCACATAGATGAAGGTGGCTCCAGAAGTCTGGGTAAGGATCACAAACGTATGAAGCTAAGTTTTGGAAGAGCAGTGAAAGTGGAAGGAGACAAGATGAGCAACTACAGGAAGAATTTTATTCAAAAGGCAAATAGAAATTGCTACTAAACAAATTGAGAAAGTAATTACTGAGGATAATAAAACAGTGTGGACATACACGAATCTAATTAGAGTATTTGAGCTAGAGCATGTTGAGGCACGTGACAAGTCACCCCGAAAAAGAAGACACAAACCCAAGAGTTGGTGAGATGCGAAAGTTAAGAGAGCTATGGCAAAACGTCACGAAGCTTCTAGGGAACACAGACATGCTAAGCAGCGGGGTGAACCGACATATCATGTTGAAAGGAAATGGGACATCTTTCTAAGCTGTAGAAGAGAAGCATCTCTTCTGATCAATGAAAAGATTAGAAGAAAGAGGGCTCAGTGGCTGGCAGAAGTACGTAAAAAGGATAGAAAGGCAGCTGCAAAAGTTTGGAACCATCTAAACTCCCTAAGAAATGAGATGAGCCTAGAGCAGAGGTTTATAACTACAGCTCAAGGTGCTAGGCTAGAAGGGGACGAAGCTATTGAATATATAAGAACAAGGGGTACAGAAACATTTCAACAAAGAAGTGCCTTATGCACCACAATAAACAAGGAAGAATCAAGTGGCGCAATGGCTCCATTTTCACAACGAGAGTGGGAAAGGGCTCAGAAGAGGGTTCCTAGTAGTACATCAACAGGCCCAGATGGCATTCCAATTGTGCTGATAAAGACATTTGGGTCCGAAGTCTAAGCAGACTTTGAGAGAGGCAGTGAGCAAAATAATAATCGATGGTGAAGGGTCCGATGGATGGAAACTTAGCAGGCATGATCTATAAAGGAAAGGTGGACAAAGCTAGTAGCGTCCTATAATAGTGACATCAGTGGTCTACAGGCTGGCGATGCAGATTATTAAAGAAAGACTGCAGGCATGGATAGAGGATGAGGGGGTGCTGGGGAACTGCAGAATGGGTTTCGAAACACAGGAGGTTGGAAGACAATCTGTTCTCACTGACGCAGTGCATCGAAATACCAGAAAAGGAACGCAGGTCCCTGTGGTTAGCATTTTTGGATATCAAGGGAGCGTACAATAGCGTAGTTCAAGAGGACTTGTGAAGAATAATGAACACACTAGGTGTGGACGAAGGAGTCACTGATCTTTTAAAGGATATCTATAAAGGTAACAAGGCAGTTATAAAGTGGAAAAAACAGGTATCCAAGCCCGCAGAGGTAAAGCGGCGGCTTAGGCAGGGGCGTCCTCTGTCAGACACACTTTAGCGGGTAGAATTAACTAGAAGGGGTTATCTGATTGGTGACTAAAGTCAAGGCACGAGTGAAAATTAAACCCTTCACTGCAAAGTACCAGTCCTCAACTTCATTTAACTGGAAAAAAGATAAATCTAGTTCTTGGTTCACTAAGTATTACGGCTTGGTGGCCTTAGCCACCACCCAATCTAGAGGGTACAGCCATATCAATCAATACATCCATCCGTGGCTGATGTTTCCCGTACTGCCGCACATTCACCAAGCGGTGCATCTGTCGGAGTATGTGGTCGCCACTGCTGCCGTGGTTGACGGACTGCTCTACTACACCCCGGCGCAGGGCACAGACGCCGTAGCGCTTCATCTCGTCATCCGCGTGTAGAAGGGAGCCACCACTTGAGGAAGCACTATTCTTTTGCTGTTCAAGCCGGCCACAAAAATTTCGGTGAGCACAAATGCGTAGAAATCGTCATTGTCAGGTTCAAGCAATCAGAGGGGCCGAAAATGCCTTGAGGGTCGGCCTGAAACACTTCTCTCCTCCCTAGGTGTTCAATAAGGTTATAAATAAATAAGTAAATGAATAAATAAATAAATAAATAATAAATAAATAAATAATAAATTAAACCTTGAGAGGTATGTGCTACAAAAAATGGGGCAACAGACGGTCGATAAACACCATTAAGATTTCAAAACAGACACGTTACATGTTACTAATTGATTGATATGTGGGGTTTAACGTCCCATAACCACCATCAACGAGTTAGTAATTGAGAGTAGCTTTAGTAAACCATCTGGATTAGGTCAGTGATAAACACCACGGCCGCATCTGTACGGAGTGCTTCAGCGGAAAGTACAGCGAGAGAACTACGGGGAGCGGAAAATGTAACGCCGGGTGTGACACAACCGCGGAGTGATGGAGGCCCTGCGCAAACGATGACGTGCCTGTAGACTCATGAGAGTTTCTGTCTCTGGAGTTAGGGCATGCCTCTCGTTTACCTCGAGCCTCTGGGCACTGAGAAGTGTTACGTATTCAGTGGCTGGACAAGCGCCGACACAAGGAACAACAGACGACGCACCGCAGAGGGGCTCCGCTGGCGTGAATCGGGTCGTTTTGTGAGTGACGGAGCGCACAGCAAGAACCATGGCGGAAAAAGCTTGGTCCCAGTCTGCGCCCTACTCAAAACAGCGCGTGCAGAATGCGCTTCAATACTGCCACATTCCTTCCTCAAGCTTGGTTATCGCCCTGTAGACTGTAAGTAATTCCCAATGCAAGCTGTGCCTGCAGTGTTTGAGGAGCTTCATGACAGTAGTAGATCACTATATAAAGAACACCAACTTCGCGAACATGTAAGATTAATCTGGAACCTACGTCGCTGCTAGGCATATCACTAGAAGTTTTTACGGTACGTGTATAAATGCGAACGCACTTCGCCGCTTGTCAGTTGATCGACGGCCGACACTCTGTTCGCCGCTATCGGAGCTGTGTGTATGGCTGCATTCTGACTTTTTGTTGACTGGCCATACCATCGGCCGACAGCTTTAGACCAACAGTCTGCTCAGTTTTTCGATGTCACGACCCCGGGACAATAGTGAGTGAAGTTTTAGATGCGGAAGCATCTTATACTCGCGCCTTGTAGTGCGCCGTTCGCGCCGTCCGCACCGCTTCTCGAACATTCGACAGCTGACGCGCGCGCATGCGCCGTCGCGCCGTCGCCCACCATCTGTGCCGCGCGCGCTTCTCCTTCGAGAACATTCGACAGCTGACAGCGCATGCGCCGTCGCGCCGTCGCCATCTGTGCCGCGCGCGCGCTTCTCCTTCGAGAACATTCAACAGCTGACAGTGCATGCGCCGTCGCGCTGTATATATACTCAAGGTCGGCGCCCGCTCGCTCAGTTGCCGCTCGTCGGTTGGTTTGTACGGCGCGTCGACGTCCAAGGTCGCGGTGAAATGAATTCCAACGAATCCACAAACACAATGATCGACGTCCCTTCGACCAGCGCCGTCCTTTCGCATACGTGTGTACGTGTTCACTCATTTAACATCCCCTCCTACAACCACGTTAACCAATTTAGCCATCGACCCAAGTAAGTCGCAATTTAACACCCCATTTCACAACCACGTTAACCAATTTAGCCATCGACCCAAGTAAGTCGCACTTTAACACCCCGTTAACCAATTATATGCTCTGCATCCTCCTCAGTGTTCCCCCGAGGGAAGCTGCGGGCAATTTTTTGACTGAATTTCTTTGCAGATGGTAGACAGAGCTGTGATGAATGGCTATGCCACATTTTTTCAAGAACGTCGCGGTAAGTATGTTTGTGAACACGTCATTGGTCGCATTGGATTTCACTGGAAACTGATTCTGGCAAAAACACTCTGTAGCGTTCCCGACTGCTGTCAAGCTGAACTCGGAAAACACCACGGCTTTCGATAGCTTCGCGGTAGGGCAATTAATTGTTAGCAAGTATTTGTTGACCGCCGCAGTTTAGATAGAACTGACTTGCTGGCTAGTTTGTTTGTTCTCTTTTTTTCTGCTAACCTTTTATTGGCTATGCGGTGCTCAAAACTGCGTCGCAAAATAAATAAAATGAGATTGGTCTTCCTGTCACTGTGTGCGTCGTATGTTCCTTTGGCCGGAGGTCATCCACCCGCAGGACGCGTAACAGACGGTGGCGTTAGTATGGAGCACTCGTGTGGTGTTGCCTTGGCGGCGGGATAGGTGAGAGCACGACTTCCTTGCCATCATTGGGATCATTAGTAGTCAAGGTTCTTTGTTGCTGTCTGTTGTCCTTGTTGTTGCTGACTGTGTGCGTCGCCTGGTCCTTGAGCCAGTGGTCGTCCAGTCATCGAATACGTAACAAAAGCAAGCAGTGGTGGACCACGCTTCGTTAACAAAGTTCAGTGAGGCTAGCCGAGGAGCATCCTGTCATCTTCGCCAATCGCAAGCTAACATCATGCAAGCAGGCCTACAGCACAACAGAAAAAGAGAAAAAGATCTCGCCTTATCGGAAAGGATCTTGTTTTCCTTTTGAAACTTATTACTCTACTCAGGGTGGTTAAATCGAATGTCAAAACAAAAACGGTCACTTGATGTGGTATAGTTTAGTAATTCTACAATTTGATTTCTCAATGAACCACAAAAAAGGCAAACAACGTGCCAATGCTTATCGCCTTAGCCGTACTGGCTTGTGTTGTTTGTTTCTTTCATTTGTGCGCATGCAGCTTGGCGCAAGTGCTTTTTCTTTATTCTCGTACGTGTTCGGGTTTTTTGTCATCTGCTCTCAGTGTATTCAACTTTCGGGCTTTTACATGCGTGACAGGTTGCTTCTGACGTATGTTACTTGTTCCCCAAGCCGTTTTAGATCCTGTCGTACCGGCTGATGAGGCCAACCTTCCTCCAGGCTGCTCCTGCCATCACCTGCTTGACAGTGAAATGACACTCGGTGGGCGGTGCCCGTTCTGAACGCCACGTCTTCCTGGCCGTTCCAACAAATCTCCACCGGCTTGCGCCAGTCTGAAGACTAGCAATACCATCTTCGCTCTGTGATGCCTACCTCAAGGGTCCGCCCACCGTGAGCTACAGCGTTTTCGCCCCATGCGAAGTGCAAGAACAACGTGTGTGACCGTGTGAAACTGTCAGTGCTGTGCTTGGACCAACTTGCCCCCACAATAACTGTCTGTTACCACCTCCAATCCTTCTTGAAGCGTCACCTTCTTGAACGCTTTTGGATATGTATAGCTTTGGCCGAGTTGTAACGTCCACGGTGTTTGGCGCAATCTGCGTCGGAGCCCGTCACATACGATTGCCGTGCTTGCTGTGTTTCTTCTTTCTTTCCTGCCACCCCCTTATTGGCTGTGCAGCGCTCAAGAATGCGTAGCAAAATGAATAAACTGGGATTTGTCTTCCTGGCACCACGTGCATCGTTGGTTCCTTGGACCAGCCGTCCACCCGTCGAATATCTAACAGAAGCAAGGTAGAATAAAACTGACCAGAATTCGAAATTGTCCAGTTTTGCCGTTTGAAGCTTTGTACGACTTAGTGCAGGATTCACCATTTCCTTTTGTTCAACAGTCGCGAATAACATCTTGTTACGCGGCATGGTGTATGAGCCCGCCGTGGCACACGTAGGGACAAAGAAGGAGGCTTGTGTGCCGCGCCATATTGTGGCGGTCGTTCAGTGACCCCGTCGCTTGTAAATATATTTGCTTCCGTCTGATTTGTGTCATTGTGTTCTCCGTGACAATTGGGTGGAAGTGCGGCGTAGAAGAAAAAACTGCGCCACTGAATAGCCACAATAATCTCGCATGGCACACCTGCCTTCTTCGTCCCTCCATCTGCCATGGTGGTTCCATGCACCATGCCTCGTAACATCATGATGACGTACTCGTTGGTGAACCTCCTTAGCGTACAGGCTTGGACATAGGCACAGGGGTGTGGCACCTAAACATTTAAGAAGGTATCAAATATGTCGTATAACATCGAACCTATGCAAACATTGCTTATCGAATTTTAATGTTACGGTGAGGCAAGTCTTTGTCGGTCATGCTAACACGCATGGAAGTAGGATTCAAGAAACACCCCCATCTTTAGAAATAGCCGCAGTCTAAAGGAAGGCCGTTGTGAGAAGCACGTTGTCTCTGCAAAATAACAGAGCGGAGCTGTATTTGGTGGGTATTCATTATAAGAAGAGAGGGGCACCACAAATGCCTACTGATAACTGAAGGTACAGACGAGCAAGAAGGCATGAAAACTCATTTGCGCACGGTCATTCAATATGCGAAATTATCAATCTGGCACACACGGGGTCTGCGTGAAGAATAACTGTTAAAACATTTCATCTTTATTCAAGTTATTCGACGGTTGGCACCCGAATGCGCTACCACTATTATTATTATTATGCCATGTCTCCGTTATGAGACGCGTTTTTTAAATTGCTATGCCTGTACAAAACGAATCATACATCGAACATAGAATGCAGCTTTCAGCTGTACCCACTTCTACGTTGGACGGACAGGACGCTGCATTAATCCGCCCTTATTGGAACACAAGAGCTCCTTTTTCTGACGTCACACTTTGAAGTGACAGACGTAGCTCAGTGGCTTTCTCGCTAAAGTTTCCCCTGAAACGTTCATTTCACAGTTAAACATGCCAAAAAGCAGAAAAAAAGTTGAAGTCCTTATCGCCCATTGTAAGACTCCACTTTTGTCTGACGTCACACCTTGCAGTGAGCAACCTAACTAAGAAGTTCCCGTGCTCAATTTTCCCCTGAAACGTTTGCTTCACAGTAAAACATGCCGAAAGGCACTATAAAAAGTTGAGGCCCTTATCACCCATGATAAGGCTCCACTTTTTTCTGACGTCACACCTAGTAGTGGCGGACCATACGTGCAGTCTTCCGAACTAAAGATTTCCCTGATAGTTTGCTTCACCACAACAGGCATTGAAACCAGCCGAAAAAGTTGGGGCTCTTATCACCCATGATAAGGCTCCAATTTTTTCTGACGTCACACCAAGTAGTGGCGGACCACCTGTGCAGTCTTCCGAACTAAAGATTTCCCTTATAGTTCGCTTCACCACAACAGGCATCGAAAGCAGCCGAAAAAGTTGGGGTCCTTATCACCCACGATAAGGCTCCACTTTTTTCTGACGTCACACCAAGTAGTGGCGGACCACCTGTGCAGTCTTCCGAACTAAACATTTCCCTGATAGTTTGCTTCACCACAACAGGCATCGAAACCAGCCGAAAAAGTTGGGGCCCTTATCACCCACGATAAGGTTCAACTTTTTTCTGACGTCACACCAAGTAGTGGCGGACCAAATGTGCAGTCTTCCGAACTAAAGATTTCCCTGATAGTTTGCTTCACCACAAGAGGAATCGAAACCAGCCGAAAAAGTTGGGGCCCTTATCACTCCTGATAATGCTCAACTTTTTTCTGACGTCACACCAAGTAGTGGCGGACCACCTGTGCAGCCTTCCGAACTAAAGATTTCCCTGATAGTTTGCTTCACCACAACAGGCATCGAAACCAGCCGAAAAAGTTGGGGCCCTTATCACTCCTGATAATGCTCAACTTTTTTCTGACGTCACACCAAGTAGTGATGGACCAACTGTGCAGTCTTCCGAACTAAAGATTTCCCTGATAGTTTGCTTCACCACAAGAGGAATCGAAAGCAGCCGAAAAAGTTGGGGCCCTTATCACCCCCGATAAGGTTCAACTTTTTTCTGACGTCACACCAAGTAGTGGCGGACCACCTGTGCAGTCTTCCGAACTAAAGATTTCCCTGATAGTTTGCTTCACCACAACAGGCATCGAAACCAGCCGAAAAAGTTGGGGCCCTTATCACTCCTGATAATGCTCAACTTTTTTCTGACGTCACACCAAGTAGTGGCGGACCACCTGTGCAGTCTTCCGAACTAAAGATTTCCCTGATAGTTTGCTTCACCACAACAGGCATCGAAACCAGCCGAAAAAGTTGGGGCCCTTATCACCCACGATAAGGTTCAACTTTTGCCTGACGTCACACGAAGTAGTGGCGGACAATCTGTGCAGTCTTCCAAACTAAAGATTTCCCTGATAGTTTGCTTCACCACAAAAGGTATCGAAAGCAGCCGAAAAAGTTGGGGCCCTTATCACCCCCGATAAGGTTCAACGTTTTTCTGAAGTCACACCAAGTAGTGGCGGACCACCTGTGCAGTCTTCCGAACTAAAGTTTCCCTGATGGTTTGCTTCACCACAACAGGAATCGAAACCAGCCGAAAACGTTGAGGCCCTTATCACCCATGATAATGCTCCACTTTTTTCTGGCGTCACACCTAGTAGTGGCGGACTATCTGCGCAGTCTTCCGAACTGGAGATTTCACCGATAGTTTGCTTCACCACAACAGGCATCGAAACCAGCCGAAAACGTTGGGGCCCTTATCACCCATGATAAGGCTCCACTTTTTTCTGACGTCACACCAAGTAGTGGCGGATCATATGTGCAGTCTTCCGAACTAAAGATTTCCCTGATAGTTTGCTTCACCACAAAAGGAATCGAAAACAGCCGAAAAAGTTGGGGCCCTTATCACCCACGATAAGGTTCAACTTTTGCCTGACGTCACATGTTGTGCGCTGCGGGTAAGCCAGCTTACTGCGGTGACTGGTGGAAAGGGTGAACACCGCAGCGAGAGCGCCGTTGTCGCTGCGCATTGCGGCTGCTGAAGCAGAACGTCATGCTTTCTGTAACGTCAGCCAAAAGTTTAGCGTTATCATAGATGATAAGGGCCTCAACTTTTCAACTGCTTTACACGTGTTTCGGTGAAGCAAACTTATCAGACTCTGTGGAGCCTCTCGGTAGGCTCCCATTGACACGGATAACTGTCCAATCGAGGTGTACTAATACTGCAAAAACTTGAAAGTAAGGCATTTAATAGCTTTCTAGAAAAAATAAAGTGTGTACATTACAGCATACGTTAATTCAGGTGAAGAAGTTCAGAATATGATATAATTACTGCCGCACATTGTTTTCATTGCGATAACAATTAGATGGAGACTCCCGGCTGGATTTTGCCGCTGGCGTCGATGTCGTGCACCGTATATATATATATATATATATATATATATATAATTGCAGGAAAGAAAAAAAGAATCTAGAAAAAAGCACTACGGTGCGTGGAATTGAACGTGGGACCTCTGCGTCGTAAAAACGCGGCGTTAACCACTGAGCCACCCCGGAACATGTTCTGGAAAGTTAAAACGGCAAGCTATTTATATCTACCACTTACTGCTGCTGTGTTTTAGGCATTACCAGAAAGATGGTGCAATGCGCGCACGTCGGCACATAGCGCAGCGGCGCCCGCTTTAATCTCTTACGTCTACTTTGCCCAGCTTAGAGAAGGGGAGCGACGCTTTATCGCGCGCCCTTATCTCGCGGTGGCGAGGAGGGGAGGATCATACGCCTTGGCTGGCCTCGGACTTTACGTGGAACGATTCTGCTGTAGTTACCGGTGCACAAATGTGACTGCTATCGTTGCAATCTCCGTTTGCGAAAAGTGCGCGCTTTTCAGACTCATCGAATTAACAAATGAGATGCTTATTCGCGTGCATCCGTACCTGTGAGTACGTTTCGTGCGTAATTTGTGCGACAGAAACGCGGGGCATGTTTCAATCTGCTCCTCTCTCTGTGCGTGTCTTCTCGAATTGTTGCTATCGCGTTCCTTGCTTCGCCTTTGCGGCAAATCTGTGGCTTTTTCTTTCTTTTTTGCTAGCTAGACTATACATCTCGCAATACCTGGTACGTATATTTGTTGCGCTGAACACATTCATGTAATATTTGTCGTTTTGCTGCGTGGTTGTGCTGTTTATAGCACAAGCAACCACACCATTGAGGTGATTTCTATACTATATATAAACAGAATCGAGCACTATGAGGAAAAATCTTTATTTTAAAGTGCGTGAGCACTTCAACGCGGAATTAGCGTAAAAACTTTGTGCGTCTCTGTCACGTGAGGCGAATTGCGGTTAAATAAAAAGTACAAACATTCCTGGCGAAATTGGGTTTTCAACCAAGCACCTCAGGCTTTGCAAGCAAACGCCTTACTCACTCGGCTAAACACCAACGCTTGCAATAAACGAATGTATCGGAACCTTATAAGTGGGATGTACGGAATATAAAAAAATAAGGACAATACCTGTACGTCGGTGTGGTTCAAATACTTCGCGGTCGTTTAATAAATATCATCGCCTCGCCAAGGTGAATTCAGCCACTCAATGAGGGGGGGGGGGTTGCTTGAAGTAACAATGAAGAGGAGGGTGGGGTCGTATTTTGTTTTTACTAGCATAAAAGCCCCTGTATTAGCACAGACACTGTTTATTTGTGCTCACAGCGGTCCCAATCCACACACAGTAACTAAGGCTGCATAAGTAAGTAAAATAAGTTAGCTTTTTATTAGCGGAGATGGGCAGTCGGGGCAAATGGTGGAGTTGCTGTGCTTCCTGCGAGGAGGCCATTGCTGCTTCGACATTGTAAAAAATTGGCCTCTGGTAACTATTTCGCAGCACTGAAATTCAAGAAAATTCACCGGCGAAACAGAAATTGGAGCTCCGATGAGCGCAAATAGGAGGCGACCAACATGACGGTATCATTCATGACGGCGAATGTGGTGGTATTACTGCTTGTACATTTGTTAATGCACGTGCACCGGCCATGCTCTAATCGCAAACGAAACTCGCACAATCACTACGTGAAGTTGATTGATGGTTAAGGGCATATTGGAAAATAATGTCAGTTGTGCTTTTGCGAGTTTCGGTTTCGCCGGTGAAATTGGCAAGATTTCGTGACTGGCTAAGAATTTTCTGAAAGCGGCAACATGCTATACACATGATGGGGTGCAATTTTCCCATTCGACTGAACCACTTGTTTCCTCTAAGTGAAAGTTAATTTGCGTTATTACATAAACATGCGTACTCGTGCAATATTGCATGGCAGGAGCACGAAATTGCCATAGGCATCAGGGCATGTGCATTGCGTAACGAGTGGTTGGTTTAAGACATTGACGTGCGCACAAGGGGGGAGGGGGAGGGATCAGAAATGACATCGACAAAGTGTGCAGCTTCGCGAACGAGTTCTCACACGTTGCGGGTACTCCGCCAAGCTGCAAAAGAAACAATGATGCCGTAGTGGGAACTACGCACCTATACTCGCACTGGGCTTTTTCGATAATTTGAAACACAGCCAATGTTACGTGCACAGACGGTCCTTTCCTTGTGACCCATAAAGTGTTCATGCAACAGCGAAGCGCTTGAGAAGACTGTGCTAATAGGCACGATTTCACCACGATGGTCTGCAGTACTTCCTCCTCCGTTTTGACCTCCACACTGACGGCGAAATTCAGGCGTCTTCAAAGCTTTTTTTAAACACTTCGTCTTCTTTATTCACTGCGCCACATCATTCTTGTGTGGTCCGTCATGCATGAACACCTATTGTCAAATTTCTTCCGAAGTGCACGCAGGCGCCACTTCAGTTTGGAGCAAGATATTTATTTCCTGCACACACACATGATGCCTAGTACATGGCTCTTACGACATCCTCGTAGAGAAATGGATACTTGGAAATTTTCTTGTCAAGCCACTCCTCGACCTGGCGGCCGTGATTCCGCGTCCAGAGCAGCGCACGCTCGGCCTCGGTCAACGCGCCGACAAACGCCAGGTCCACTCTTCGAGGAAACCGGCGACGCCGAGAGAGATCTTCGTGGAAGTGCTTGATCTGTAGAGCAGATGCGATAATTAAAGGCGGTTGGCTCAAGTGAACTAAACTACAATAACTGATTTGCGGATGAGAGTGTTTATAAACACGCAAATATATGGCTATTTCGTTTGAACTGAACTCAATGAGTGAAGTGTGCGATATGCTGGTGGCTACCCAATAATGGTTCTGGCCCTCATCTATCCCCGTATTCAACCTTTAGTTTTGTTATAATAATAATAATAATAATAATAATAATAATAATAATAATAATAATAATAATAATAATAATAATAATAATAATAATAATAATAATAATAATAATAATAATAATAATAATAATAATAATAATAATAATAACAATAATAATAATAATAATAATAATAATAATAATAATAATAATAATAATAATAATAATAATAATAATAATAATAATAATAATAATAATAATATTTGGCGGCGAGTTTTATGCGCTAGCAATTCACCCAGCTATCGAGTCCTTTTAATGAAGCCAGTTTTCTCGACTAGTGGTTGTGTTTTATCGACGGCAACCATAACAGGGTGTTCATGTACCTTATTAAACCGATCCACACTGCGGACTCCAGTGACGACAGCCCGTATGGCATGCTTCATAGAAGGTCCCGTTCCGTACCTGGATGGAAACAATGTGTCCAGCCAGCGCTTTTTATGCACACCGTGTGTGTGCCGGTATTAGATGAAAAAAAAAAAAAAACACAGCATATCCACGGAGTGAGGGATGATGTGTGGGGCGAAGCGTCCGTCCATCCATCCGTGTGTTGATCCGTGCGTCCTTCCGTCCGTGCGTCCATCCGTCCGTGCGTCCAGACGAACAGTGGCAGGGAAGGACGAACGGACGGAAGCACGGATGAAGGAATGGTCGGAAGCATGGACGAATCAACAGACGGGCGAACGCACGCACGCACGCACGGTTGGATGGATGGACACATGGACGGACGGATGGACGCTTCACCTCGCTGATCATCATTTAATCCATGGATATGCTGTGAACACCACTAACGCCATCTAGTTATATTATTCCCAAGGACATATACATACAATGCCATCTATTGAGCAAGTCAAACTAAAGGTGCTTACAAACTACTACGACTACAGCGGAGAGAATAACCCACGGCCCAAGGAGCTTCGCTCCTAAAATTTGTAGACACGTAACACCAAAGGCTACGGAGAGGAGATGCGCAGGCGTGCGCTTTCAAGAGACTTTGATGAATTTACTTTGAGGGTACCATACAATTGGATTAGGCTGCCAGATAGGTGCGTGAAGTGCATAGGTCTCACTTGCGAATGAGCTTCTTGAGGTTCTTCAAGAGAAAGTCTGAGGCGAGCTCCTCGCCCATCGGAGTCTCCATAAGGCTCTCGAATATGTACTGCATCTTCCCTGGAAACTCGGGCTTGTCGAAGGCGTGATTCAGGAGTCTGTAAAGAAGAATAAAATATTTTGTAGCTCTCAGCACTCCGTCGATATTTCGCTATTGTTCATGTCTACTACATTGTGGCGGAAGGGAAGAACCAGGGACGGGATGGAGAAAACACGCCACGCCATGTCAATATCTAGTTGCCTTCGAGAAGTCAGGTGCTGTGTAGTGTAGGGCTGCTCACATACCCTGACATGCTATTTTCCCCGCACGGAGCCCGAGGTTCCTATAGGCGGGCTTCACAACGGATGCCTGTCATGTAGAAATCAGCATGGTCACAAACGTGTGAAAGATGGCTCCATGTACCTGCGGTGGCGCCACCTACAGGCGAGGAGGGTACGTGGAACCATGAGGAATGAAGCTCTCTTAGGAGCTTTTCTCGCGGACTCGTTCACCCGAACGCAGCTCCATTCGTCAAACCCGGCTCATGGTCGAGTTGCAGGGTTTCAACTTGGGCTTGTTGGTGATTCACCTTGATGGGAAGTGATGCGTACTGAAGACAAGTACGCTAGAAAGAACACAGATATACGCAGCACGTACAAACAACAGTTTATTGACAAGAAAGTTGACCGTATTTATCTTAACGTCTACCACTGATTGCGCACGGCGAAGTGAAGCGAATACAAAACTAACACACACGTATTGCAGAGGGCGATATCCCCTTTGTTTGAGTGATAAAGATGTAGGCGACATGCTGATGTATTTGTATTTGAGACATGATATATTGTTACGAGAAGGAGACCGACTCGGAGGGGTAGTCACAGATGTATTTTCAGCCGGTTAGGCGAGCAGCGCCAGCCACAGAGATAAACTCGTGCCAGTATATAGGATTTGTCTTCTTCATCTCCATGCACTGGCACGTAGCATGAACCCCGGTGGCGGAGGCACCGTCCCGGTGTTTTAAAGGTCGTTATCTGACACATTCTTGTAGGGCTTGATCCGCGAGACGTGTACAAGATCACTGGACCACACAACAGATGATGATGAATAGATGGGGCTGATCTCGTAGGTGACCGGTGTTACTTGACGCAATATACGGTGGGGCCCGTGTAATGAGGCAAAAGTTTTTCTGATAGGCCCAGCCGACGATTAGGGGACCAGAGTAAAACAAGGGTACCGGGAGCGAAATCTACGTCTCTATGTTCCGCATCGTACCGACGGCATTGGTTGGTTTGCGACGCCATCAGCCGGGCGCGAGCGAGCTGACGGGCATGATCGGCTCGCACAATCACGTCGCGGGCATACTCGCGAGTGGACGAGGTGTGAGCTGAGATGACTGTGTCCAGTGGTAAAGTCGGCTCTCTTTTGTACAATAATTAGAACGGCGAAAAGCCCGCTGTGTCGTGACGGGATGAATTATACGGGAAAGTGTCGTAGAATAAGGCAAGGTCCCAGTCTCGGTGGTCGGGCGACACGTACATAGCGAGCATATTTGTTAAAGTGCGGTTAAATCGTTCCGTGAGGCCGTTTGTTTGAGGGTGGTAAGCGGTTGTCAGTGTGTGCTGCGTGGAACAAGAACGCAGAATGTTGGCGATGACTTGGGATAGAAATGTACGGCCACGGTCTGTGAGGAGCTGTCTCGGAGCACCGTGAATCAATATAACATTGCGTAACAAGAAGTCAGCGACGTCGGTTGCAAAGCTGGTGGGTAGAGCTCGCGTAATAGCGTAGTCTGTAAACACGGCTATCCATTTGTTTCCCCATGTTGATGTGGGAAAAGGACCAAGCAGATCTAACCCAACACGGTAAAATGGTTCTGCGGGTATGTCAATTAGTTGAAGATGGCCAGCGGGTAGCAGCGACGGTGTTTTACGACGTTTGCATAGGTCACACATGGCGACGTATGAGCGTACCGAGCGAGCAATGCCTGGCCAGAAGAAACGGCGCCGGACGTGCTCGTACATGCGGGATACGCCAAGGTGTCCAGCCGTGGGAGCGGCGTGAAGTTTGGTGAGAAGACAACGGCGCAAATGCTTAGGCACAATTCAATTCAATTCAATTTTCAACGTCAAAATTTGTTTTATTGTTTTCTTGTACAAGACACAAGAAACAAAAGGATGTTGGGGCTAAAGGCATATAGCCTGACAGAGGACCCAACACCCTTGTACACAGTTCGTACATCAAAAAACTAAAAAATAAAAAAAACTGCTTTCGCGGCATCAGTCCTTCATGAACAAAAGAAGCAACACAGAAAAGATAGCTGCCAAAACATATCATGTTACATTGAATCTGACTGACTGTACAAATCTTGTAACATACTTACCACATAACACACTTAAATAACAATCACTCAGGAAAGAATCAGTCTAGAACATTAGAGTCATGTGATACATACCATTCTATTTTATAGTTAATAAAATACATGCAGTACAAGATTTTCATCGCCCGACTGCTACCATTGCTAACATGAGTATTTTTAGGATTCATCAAAAAGTATGTTTTCCTGCATTAGCACTTCTTTAACTTGTACTTTAAATGCTTTTTCTGTACAATCAAAATTAGGCTTATGTTCTAATTTGTTTAATATGCAAGTGGGTAAAAGTTTGTTTCCCATAATTTGTTCGTGTTCGTTGTGAACGGCGTAAGATTTGGCGGATAGGATAAGTGTGTTGTCCAGCTCCTTCGTTGGGCCCATACAAATTTTTGCTGTATATGATTTGCAATATTTTCATGTAATAGACTTGATCAGCCCGAAGCGTATGATATCTTTGAAATAAAGGTGCTGTCCTCAAGTTTGCGTAATTTCCTTGGTGTTTGCAGTAAATGCAGAGAACCCTTTTTTGTAGAAGTACAAGTTTCTTGTAGTTAGTTTTGGTGGTTGTTCCCCAAACCAGAGCTCCATAGCATAGTTTAGAATAAAAAAGGCAATTGTATAACTGTTGTTTCAGCCACAGGGGAATCAGTTTAGAAATTCTGTACGTAATACGAATGCTTTTTGATAATTCTACACATTGTTGGCTAATATGCGCGTTCCAGCTTAACTCTTCATTAAACGTCACTCCAAGAAACTTCTGGTTTGTCACTTGCTGCAGTTTCATTCCTGCATAAGTAACGGTTATTTCCTTATCGATGGGCGTATTGTGTGACCTGAATATATTGCATTTTGTTTTTTCAGCGTTTATTTGCCATTTATTTTGATTAATCCAGCAAGCTAGCGATACAAGGTAGTGATTCACACTGTATTCTAATTCATTCAGGTCCCGTGATTTAAAAATAGATTGGTGTCGTCGGCGTACATTATTAAGTTTTAGGGAAACAGCTATATTAATATATCGTTTACAAAAATTATGAATAATAATGGACCTAGCTTAGAGCCCTGAGGGACGCCTCGTTCAAGCGTTAGATAACTAGACGAAACATCCTGCATACGTACGAACTGTTGACGATTATTTAAATAGCTTACCAGCAACCGACTTGCAACACCCCTAATTCGGTACTTCTCTAACTTCTGTTACAAAGTTTTGTGATCTATAGAATCAAATGCCTTCTTTAGATCTAAAAATAGACCAAGCGTATAGTTTTTGCCTGCAATATTAATTATTATTTTATCTTTGATGTACAAGAGTGCTTGTTCAGTGGATTTATTCTTTTGGAAGCCATACTGACTCTTTGCGTGCGTTAAAAAATGTAACTAATCAGACGTAAATTATATCTTCGAAAATTTTTGAAAACACAACAATGAGAAGGTCAGGCCCGTCTGACCGGAAATTGCGGCGGTATAGCACACCCTTTTGATTACAAAGCAGTGGACGAAAGCACCATTTGGGGGGGATTCCGTACGGCTTATGATGTCAAGCAGCACTGCATCACGCTTCTGTTCTTCTCAAATGTTAAGGAAGTCGGACACTGACAAGATAGAGTTCTCTGTGGACTCGTCAGTTCTTCAGGATCGTCGACAGGGTACCGGGAGAGGCAATCGGCATCATGGTGTAGACGGCTCGATTTGTAGACCACCGAATATGAAAACTCTTGCAGGCGCAAAGCCCAGCGGCCAAGGCGTCCTGATGGATGTTTCAGAGAGTTGAGCCAGCAGAGCACGTGGTGGTCGCTAACTATCGAAAATGGGCGTCCGTATAGATGAGGTCAGAATTTCGCCACCTCCCATACAAGAGCCAAGCACTTACGCTCTGTGATCGAATAGTTACGTTCCGGGGCGGATAGAGGTGGCTTGCACATGCATTAACGCAATCATGGCCCTTTTGTTTCTAGCCAGCACTGCACCAATGTCATGTCCACTTGCAGCTGTACGGATTTCCGTAGGGGCAGCAAGGTTAAAGTGGGCCATGATCGAAAGAGTAATGAGAAGAGTGATATGAGGGTCGAGAACGCAGAAGCCTCTTCGGAGCCCCATGAAAACGGGACGTCTTTCTTGAGGAGCTGCATAAACGGCCTCGCTATGTGCGCAAAATTTTTCACGAAGCGTCGGAAGTAGGAAGCGTTGCGGGTGTACGCTAGGGTTAAGCGAGAGAGAAGTGTGTTGAGAGCCGCAGAGTGGGCGGCAGGTGCTGTGGGTGAGGGAGATAGTGACGTCAATGTGCAGCCTCAACTTGACCTACTTAGTACCGTTCCGACACCTGTGGCCAGAGGGGTTTGTGCGGACATTCGAGACAGCGTTAGACATGCTAGTCAAAGAGCTGCTTTGCATCTAAAACACTTGTGAACAAAACAATGCCGCTCGCGTCCTCAGTGGTTGGGCTTCCTCTGAGACGTCATGTGCAGGAGGCCGTGTGCTCGGATTCCGGAGCCGATAGGGAAGAGATTCGGCTTGCGAAGGCTACGTGGGGAGAGTGGCAAGGGTTTCGAGCTCGCCTCTTCGCATCATCCTTTCACGCCACTTCAACATACCAGTTTTCTCAGCCTGTAATTAACCGATAGAATTTTTTTGTGGCATAGTGCTCTTCACAAAACACAGAGCAACTATCATGGTCTAAGTAACGTTTGGTATAGGGCCTAGTGGCCCTATAACAAATATAGGGCCCTTTAAGACAGTTGAAAAGACACGGCAATAGAACTAGTTGGTAGTAATTGATTTTTAAGTATTTGAAGCGTTTTGGTTTTCTCGTCATCGTCGGCATAGCTTTTCAATTATCTCAGAACGGCTGTTGAGATACGTGTCGCCAGCAGCGAGTTCTATCAGATGTATATCTAGTGACGCAGTGCCAGTGAACAAAAACAGGGCGTGGCGATGCGGTGGTGCCCTCTCTATCATAGATTTGGCCGTATGTTTTTAAAACGTTTTTACTGATTTAAGTAAATTATTACAATTACTTCTTGGTCATTTCTGTTAGTTATATTATTTTCGACCTTGTTTGTTCACGTTAACCTGGTTTTACCCCTTCTAGCCCTCTTACGGCCCCGTATTGAGCATTTCGCGGTGAGCGTGAGCACGCCCATGAGCTTCGTACATAAACGATAAGACGAGCCCTTAAAGCACGTATTCTCATTCTTAAAGAAACTCATCATTTCATTGATCAGTTAACATTGATTATATAAATCAGTGAGTGGGCTTACTGTGCAAAAGGTGCAAATGAATGCGGTGTCGTTGGTGTGCTACTGTGCGTACTTAGCCCTTCGTTTTTTTTTGTTCCGACGCAAGAAATACCAGTGAAAATTAAAACAAGGTCGAATGAGGAAGGCACATTCAAAAACACACCACCTCTGGAAGACAAGGCGTGCATACATAAAATTTTGATTTGTCCGTTACTACTGAAAGGTATAATATACATTGAATTAGTTGAAAATGGAAGCTTCAAGATAAGTTGAACAAAGCTTGGACAATGCGAGTATCAAAACAAAAATGTTCTGACCAATATCAAAGCCCTACCCACAACAGCACCGCATCGAAAATGTATTATTCTATTTTTATACATAATCGAACAGTAGTTACGCCAGAGTTTTTCAATACATTTACTGGTCGTGAAGCTTCGCCATAACTCTACGGGAGAGCTTTGTGCGCTGCGAGCGGAATCCGCGGGGTGGCGCTGCCGCACCATGCGGGGCATCCGTAGACCGGAGGGAATCTGACTGCTGGTGCCGCTATAGGGTCAATGCATAGTATCGTGGCGTGCCATCGTGTAGTTTTTGACCATATGATTACTTTTGTGACTAGTGTGCTGTGCCTGAAGATTGGGAAGGATACCGTATAGCTGCTGGGTGCCTGGTTGTCGATGCGGTTACAAAAGAATGGACGAAAAAGCCTCCGAGTTCTTGCTGCCTACAAAGCGTGATCGGCGGGACAAGTGAAAGCGCGAAGTGCCGTGACAAGAAACTAGTAGTTTCACATTTGTTTCGTCGAATGTGCCCGTGTGCGAAAAGCACTTAGATGAGAGTGACATCGTTCGCGTTCACCAGTGGCTAGTCGGAGGTGTTCTTGGGACCACGTGACGTTCCGAAACTTTTGCTGAGGCTGTGCTGAAGATTTTCTACAGCCTCACGACGTATTTGTATAGTGCCAAAAGAAGCAGAGAGCGCCCGCCTACGAGTGTCGACGGGAACCGTCAGTGAGCTGCATACTGTTGAGGCTGCATTGAACTGTGCATTAGCCCTCTTGACATAGCTGCATGAATAATGACACATTTCATTAAAGTGAGCATACCGACTGCCTCTTCCTCATTCCATGCCAGTAGGTAATACGGAAGCCCGATGAATAAAACGCTCGCCGTTTTCTTTGATACAGGCACTGAGATTATCAAGGTCTAGAGGTGATATGCCAAACACGCGGAGCTACATGCAGCTTCTTGCAACTTCAAATACTCAAAGCACACACCCGCTGCATGGAACAGAAACTTCAGCGCTACCAATAGAAGTTTACTAGGGTGATGGTGTAAGAGAGGTTGCACCACAAGGCTGTACAAAACTTGCGCAAGCTGTAAAAGCGGAAAAAGTCAACTTTTGATATGAATGCGTCATGAGCACGAGAAGATAAATTTTTGCGTCACATGTTGACGTCACCGGCGTGGGACGCAGTCGGTCAATTTTCACGTTTGAGGAGGTATGTAAGGCTTTCGCCTGTACAGTAAAAACAATAAAGAAGGAAATGGAAAACACAGCATGAGTAAGGAACCGAGAAACTACATTGCATGGCCAACCGAACTTAGAACGCGCTACGGCACCGTAGTGATAAATTAACGCAAAACAAAACACGAAAACGAAGTAAACGTCAAATGAAGTACTGCTTGATGCTGATCACTTGCTAAATTAAAAACACTGATTCATCCAAAGTAGCCGTTGGTTTAATAATTGCGAGGCAATTTCAAGATATATTATATCTTCGTAGATAGAAACACCGAATGTATATATAGCATTGAAGGTTGGATATGCTCTGTCAAAAGTTGCAACCACTGCACTTCCGCGACGCCTTAAGAACCACCAGAGTCATTGAAGAACTCTGGATTGTACACGAATGTTCACTAAAACCCTAAGGGAAAAAATAAGCTTGCTTTTATAGCGGTAGAATATCTTAAAGTGGAATCATCATGCCGTCAAGTTTTCAGCTTCAGGGCCTCATTCGATGCGAAATTTCACTGTATTAGAGCTTTCCCGAATTTACTTGAAGCTAGCATCACCCTGAAGACGTATTCAACCTTCACGGCTACATTTAATAACGTTTCACAGCTCCGGCGCGTGCCGTACAACGGCAGAGCCGCGGCCGCTCTGATGCCCCACTGTGGGCGAGGGCAGAGGTTGTTGCTCCTGTATCTATATCAAACTTTCGCCGAACTTTCATGACCAGTAAATGTATCGAAGGACTCTGTTTACGCGTCCTTATGTGATGCGGCATCTTATTGTCTTTCCTTGAATCATGTGACAAAGGAGCGGGATGAACTTGGAATATTTTAATCAGCCATGCAGCGCTAACGGTGAATATAAAACAGAAACTCTACTGACCATTTTAGTAAGGTGGTGGGCGAGCTGAATTTGATTGTATAAAATGAGCGCAAATACGACTAAGTAGTGAAAATAATCTTCCGAGACTAGGTGTGTGCTTGAGTGTGCCTCCCATCCTATTTACGTTTCGTACAAGATGCTTAGCACTTATACGTTACACCGACCCGGAACACGACATGTCAATCGACGCTTGCGCAGGTTACAATAGCAAGTGCTGGCGTACTCTTTAAGCCGGGATCGATCCTTGGCGCATCCGAGTGCCCTGACGGCGGCGCGTTTGCTTTCGTCCGTGGCTGCCTCGTCCAGGTGGTCCAGCACGAACTGCCAGTGGCTGCCATTGTCTAGACGCACGCCTTGGCACAGCACCACCATGGTGCGCCACGGATTCTTGCGCAGAGCTCTGCACAAAAGGAAAATTTTAATCAAGCCGCATAAGGCTTGAAACAGTGCAACGGGAGAGACTGAAGACTAACGTACTTGCTGCTATATATGTTGTTTCTACAAGCCCTAGCTAGGCGATGTTTCTATGTTGTTGCTAGGCGTTAGCTAAGTCGTGCTAGGTAGATTTTACATTGATTCTCAGCGCATTAGGCTGCCTCGCTGATGCGAGGCAGCCTAACTGCTGTCAATTTGGCTGTCAATTCCTTTGCGGCTGTCGCATATTGAAAACCACTGCTATAAGTCTTCGCGTGGGATCAGAGCCGCATTTCACAAAGCTGGGACTTTCGCTTTCCCATACCTAATATACCCCGTGATTCTGAACAGCACAGATATTTAAGTAAGTCGTAATCTGTCAAACGTGATCAAAATACATCGTCCGATTACGCTCTGAAGCAGGGGTCGGCCACCTTTTGGGCTGGAAGGCCAAAAGTATCATCAAGCCAGCCCAGTGGGGGCCGCATGCCAAAATCAATGTGCAAGGGGGGGGGGGGCGGATAAAGTGAAAAAAAAATGGTGAATTGACAACTGCGTACAAACCTGACAGACACTCGAAGGTTATTTGATAAAGGTCCTTCACAGACCTAGTATTTTCAAAAAGAATCTTTCTTTCCCAATTGTTTTACTTGTTCGAAGGAAGTGAAATGATCTGGCCAAGTGGGGGCACAAGGTCAACTGGATGTGATCTTTCCTCCTTCACGCCTGGCGCTATTTGAAGTCAAAAAAGTCACATCAGCCTACTGGTGAGAGTTGTGGCCTCTTACCGAGGGCAAAAATCTACTGCCGAGTATACTATAAATGCGAGTGTTTAACGCAAATTAACACGTGAAATGGAGGCAAGGAAATGAAGGAAAATAGAGAGCGTGAAAGAAGGCGATAGAAAGAGAAAAAAGTAGAAAGAAATAAAGAGACAAAAACACAAAAAGATAAAAAACTAATACATGGGCAAAGAGTTAAGGATATAAAAAAAGGGAGTGGTAGAAAGAAAAAAAGGAGAGAAAGAGAGAGAGCGAGATAAATAGACAGAATGATCGAAATAAAAACATACGAAAGGAGAGATACAAGTGAGACAGAGAAAAAATAATACAGAGAAAGCAAAGATTGGAGAGACCCTAAAGTTAGCTTTTAAGAGTTAAGTTGATAGTGATTTCCCCATTGTATCAAGCAGTTTGAAGCACTGGTGGGGCTTTTAAGAGTTAAATTGATAGCGATTTCCCCATTATACCAAGCAGTTTGAAACACTGGTGGGGCCCCATGGTAGAACACCTACTTTCCACGCAGATGGTCTCGGTTCGAGTCTCACTTGGGTGGAAGATACATTATTATTTATTTATTTGCATCTATCACGAAATGCCGCTCATGCACAACGCCTTTTTCCATCTCCGATTTAATGACGCCGACACCAGAATGGCTGAGAAAGGAGCTCTTTAACACCGTTGGGTAAATAAATCATAGACCATTTGCCTCTACCGTGCTGACAGGACAAAGCTTATTGTTTCATTTATTTGAACTATATCTACCCAAAACACAATATTTATGTCATAGTCTACCGGCTGTTTCAAGGTATCTTCCTAGGTATTTAGATGTGAAGTTCACCAGTTCTCAATCTGATGGTAAAAAACAAACAAACAGAAAATCTGCATGACCAAGGAATAAAACTTTTTTGTAAAACTTTCTCTGAAATGTTAGGTTATAGATGCTCACTTTTGTATTTTCGATGGTTCATCCAGGAAGGTTCTGAACTTGTTCGTTGAGAATTCCAGACAAGCTTCGTTTTCGAAGTAGCACGAGTTCATGATGATTGACTTGCGAAGCAGGCTGCAACAGAAAGAGGATAACGACGCAACGAGCCGGTGTCGAGCATTGCAACCAAAATTTTACCAATAGGCAGTCCTGAACATCTGTTGCACTATACTCGGCGAGAACGTATATTGACACCGAAGCGAAGGCTACGAAGCGGGGGCTTCCGTGTTGCTCCGCAAGCAACTTGCGGCTCATTTCGGGTCTGCATGCTCACATCGTCAGCGCGATTGGTATGCACGAAAATGTGAATGGGAAAAACACTGGTGTACATTTTAGTGCAATATTATGTGTACATTTCTCTTGGAGAACTAAACAATTCGTTTTTGGTCACACATTGATCTACAACGTCGTAGACGTAATGTTTAGCTCGGAAAACAGGCGTGCTGAAAAGCTGGTGCAGTCTAAGAAAGAAAACGTAAATGAAAGCATTTCTTAAAAAAAATCAATAACTTTACCTCACCTACGACTTCCCGTCATTTGAGTAAATAGTAAAATAAAGCAGCAATCATTTTAACTAGGCAAATGACAAAAAATTAGCCGTAAAGTTAGGTACAATTTATTAGCAGGCAATTTTTAAGCTTCGGTTCTGTGGCTTCCACGTAGCTGTCAGCAGAAGTTGTTGCCGAGTATCCTTGTTGATGCGTGTTGCGATTACATTTTTTTATTGCTAACAAATGGACTGGTCTACGCTTAATAAATTGAAGCGATGCTCACAGAACATATTCGTGAAATGTGAAATAAAGCGAAAAGGAAAACATAGTATGTAATAAAAGAAATGTACGCAATAGTAAAACGCGGAAATTTTGAGATGAAATACTACTGCACATAGCGTAAAAATACTTGATTAGCTATTGGTACTCGCAATGTTCAACTGCTATTTTGTTCTAATTTAGATATGCAGCATACGCAGTCGTTGAGCATGTCAAAAAGAAACATTGTTATGTGCGTGTACTACGGGCACGCGTAAGGTGGTGCCTGATAAGTCGCGAAAACGTGGAAAAAAAAAATAAACGCGAGACGCATGTCTCACTCGTCAGTGGCAGAGAGGTTGCTGCTCCTTTCTTGTGTAAAGGCTTCAAACTTCTTGTTGAGAATGAACCGCACAAACACCTGCGAAACAAATAATCATAATATGAAAGCAAATTCCAAGGGTCTCGTACACTATTGCCATGACGGCTTGAAGGCGAAAACCTTAATGGTGGTGCGTTAGGAGTCCCTAAACAGCCTTTAAAAATACTGAAAACAAGCGCGTAATTCTTTAGTAGGGTTTGCGGAAAAATTCGTGACGTCAGCAGTTTCCTCACATGACGTTAGGATGAAGTAAGTACTTGATTGGTCGATATACGAAAGATATCTGTTATGAACTGTCCTTTACCCTGCTCTGCCCGTTCTCATTTGTCTTGCATGACTGTCGTGCGCGATAAATTGATTTCCGTTCGTTTTCATATCGTCACGTAGTCGACAAGCGCAAAATCTCGACTGGCCTGAACACTTCATGCTGACACTTCACGTATTCTATGAAGTCGCGAGATGGCGCCTTTGTAAAGAAAAAGAAGGCAGTGAAGGGGAGAAAGAAAATGCCAGGAAAAAAAACAGAAATAGAGTAAAAGAAACAAAGAAGGAAATAATAGAAAACCACAGAGACGGTTGCCCGGCTCAGCACTTCGGACGGCTTGGCACCACTATAAGACGAAACTTCCTTAATTGTTGTGTAAAACTCCTCACTTTGTTTTTTAATGACGACGCACTCATTGCTGGCGTTAGCACGTGTCACGTCACATCGGCCGTTAACGAAAAATGGTAGTGTTGTTCTTTAAAGCCATAAAACAGAACATCTTCGCTAAGACGTAAAGGTTTACGATGATGTATACCACATTGACGGCACTGTCAAATTTTCTCCCCATTTTTCAATACGTAGCCAAGACTTAATTAGTACAGACCTGATACTTCCTGTAGTATTTCGTCTTCCTGATAAGGAAATCAAGGTCATGAATGCCATCCAGAGCCGATTTCCAGGGCATGTAGTCATCTTCCGGACGAACCAAGTCCAGAAACTCCAATGCAATTTCGTAAGGTAGGTGTCCGTTCCTGAGAATGCGCACGCAAAGAACAGCATAGAACATGCATTGGTGTTAACTTATCATCGATTTGAATCTATGGCTTTTAACATTTTTTTATTTGCTTATAAAACAAAATGTTCGGTGTGCCGGCAACGTGACGACTTAATACCGCATGCATAGCCAAAACTCGAGGAGCGCTGCATGCACTGCGGCGGCCCTCATAAACATATCGTGGATGTGGGAAGTGGAACCACCCAAGTCAGTATATTATTTGTAATGCTTTCAAACAACAATCTGTATTCAGCGGTAAATATAGCGTGTGCGCATAGCTCAGGCTATACGTTGCCCATCTGGAACGAGACTAGGGACATTTTCTAAGTATCATTACGTAAAAGGTTGCAGGTGTGACCACGCAGTTTTTTTTATGACTGTGGAGTTAAAAATGAACTTGAAGTAGCACAGGTGTACCAGCCGAAAGGGGGGGGGGGCAAGGGGGGGGGGCTTTGTCTCTGTGGGCTGCATGCTGGGGAAAGCAACAATTAAAGCGAAATTTTCACAGTACAGTAAAATTTGTCCAATAATTTTGCTAGGACGATTTTCCTTGTAAGCTCTTGCGGTGCGAGCCGCCTTGTGCTGTAGCATTGCACCGCGGGCCAGCGCTGAACAGGGGCCCAATAACATTGCATAACTTGTCCACGCTTTCGTTCTGCGGTGACTGGCCGATGCAGTTATGGATGCGAACGAGAAAACTTTTTATAGACTGGTCAAATCATCTGCTGCTTCAGGATAATTATTTTCTTTCATCGAAAATGAATATAATCACCACAGCTTTGTCGAAGCTGCTGTGAGCTGATGAATGTTACAATCTTCTTTAATGTTTTAGCGTTATCTGGAAGTGCCAAAAAGGGTTTTCGCTTTAGCCTCCAATAAACCTGATCATCCTTCTTTATCGTAACTTGGAGCGATATGGCAGCTTGCAAATTGGCGACGAATAAATTTAAGCTGTAGACTCGACTACAGTGGGAAGCTCAGCTTTTTAGCTTGCTCCTTAGACCCACTGGACCAAGGGGGAGGTTAAGACTATGGGTTTTAGAACAATGTAGACTTAATTGAGATTCGGGCTAGTAGGTTTTTGATTCAACGTGAATTGTGTTTTGCAGCTTAAACTACAACTCGGACAGCAAAGAAGCACGTGCAGCGCTGCTTATTTTTCTCTCTTCCCCTCTCTCTCTCAGCAAGAACGAGCTCAGGAAGATGTGCGTGCGCACAATCTAATAAACGTCATGATGCTGCAAGTGAAAATATTTTATTATATTCATATTTCATCTCGCCAGCTGCTATAAGTAGCCACTGATAATGTGACCCGTGGCTAGTTTACTTGAATAATATTAGAAGATACTCTCCGACTACCCCAAAAAGTTTTAGGTTTCGTTCAGCGTGTGAATTCCCTTTTTAATGTGCACGTGCTGCGATGAACACCACGGCATTTCATAGATTCGCGACGTCATGTAGAAGCAAGCGATTTTATGGCACTCAGACAATTTTAAATGCCAAAGGACCAATGGCAAGCAATATGCAGTATTGAAAATAGTTGATTCTCTGATTTTTACGTGGTCGTTTATAAGTGGTCCTTACGTAATTTATATATATATATATATATATATATATATATATATATATATATATATATATATATATATATATATATATATGTATGTATTCTGGCTGACGAGTCAGTTAGGTTTGCCCCCCCCCCCCTCGCGAAAGAGTCAGTACGCCCTTGTGAAGTAATCAGAGAGAAATAAATATTAGGATACACATTTGCTGGCCACCAGATCCACGCAGGTCCAAGTTCGTGTAGTGACAATACAATACGGTTTATTGGAATCGGTATATGAGATGTGAACTTGTAACATTTATTAGAAGTTGCAACTTGCCACAGAGAATGAGCTCTGTTGCATCTATGGGACTAGTCTTCCGTCAATACCATGTCTGTTGCCGCCGAGAAACGAACAGTGAGGTCACGTGCATGACCAAGCATAGATTATGTGCCTAAAGACCGAATAAAATGCAACGTATAATTGTGACCAGCGATGCGTTCAGGAAACAAACCGATTTCGCTCACACTTCAATAAAGGTATGCGGAGCTTGAGTTATTGGCGCAAGATATACTGGAACCAACAGTGCAGCTAGTGTTAGGCCCAGCCAGTGGTGCCACGCCAAGGAGACGTTTCATCCCTAAATTTAGCCTCGCCAAATCCTCAGATTGCAAGAAAAGTTCCTAGAATATTTTTCAAACGTGATTATTCAGGCTAATTGACTGTTAACAAAGTATTAGGATAATTCGCTCTGTCACAAAGTTCTTTTGAATCTGTTTATAGGTAAAACTCACCATTAACCATCTCTTAAGGTTTTTTTTTTCGACATGATCTGTGGAGCTTAAGTGCTTGTATATGGCACCTGCTGCTACCGAGACAGATTTGCATGTCAAATACACTTTGCACGCGCATTGAAGACATACATGTGATGATTCGGGTCAACTGCAAGTTTGTAGTGCCTTTCTTGTACTTTATGCTTGACAGCTCGTGGTGTAGTCTAAATGTTGCACATTTGCAGTCACTGTTGCAATATTTTTATTACATGTAAGTGGGCGCTCTAGCTATGCCTTTCCTCATCACTTTCGATCAGCTCCCCATTTGTCACTTTTTGCTCTTATGTAAAGAACATGATGTAAAGAGTGGAACACCCTAAAGACTTCTTGTCTCTTTTTATCACTCCGTTTCCGCAATATTGAACCCGTAATCCCCCCCCCCCCCCCCCTTTACCAAATCTTATTTCTACTTTCTCTCATTTCTTCTATAATATTCCTGGTCATTTCACACCCAGAAATTGTTCGGTGCAGGCACGCAGTGAGTGTAATTTTGACATTAGTTACTGAGCACTACAAGACAAAATAATTTTTGTTTCACAGTGCAGCAATCACTCAAAGATTACACGATATGGGTATGCTTCACTCTGACCACTGCAGAATTTCATTTCCTTCAGTATTAAAACTACAGTAATCTCGCGTTACCAAACTTGTATCCCCTTCACACGGTCCATCAGAACCACTATAGTCCTAAATAAAAAACACACAAAATAGCCTACATTAGCATTTTACAGCCTTTCTAGTTGAAAGAGCGTGATTACTTAGTAAGACCTTTAATCAGGCTGCGTAATGTCACATTTCCAGAACTTTAAAAAAATTCTTAGATTCAACGAAAAAAAGACGCCAAGCCCTAGAATAAGAGTGCAAATCCCTAGATGTAGGAATAAATTCCTAGGCATGGCATTACTGGGTCCAGCTCAATTTTGGTAGTGCCATGCATTTACTAGACTTAGCTATCAGTGTAGCTTGACTTGGCTATTCATGTCTGGTTTAGATCGGTTCCTCACGCTAGTCACGGGTCACCAGGTTTTGAAAGGAACATTTATCGTGGATACTAACGTAATGTCTGCGATTTTAGTCTCGTGACTAGATACGCGATATTATGTGATTTTGGTCTTGTGGAAAGCTGATACGTGATGCTACGTGGTTATATGCGACTCCAACTGAGCGTTCGCCACCTAGTGGCCATGCCTGGATACGGCGCCAACACGATCAATCTTTAAAAAAGGTATACGTTACCACCGTGCGCGCATTGAGAAGCGGCCACATAGTTCCTTTATTTCGGCTATGCCACACGCGCGCGCCCGAAAAAGAAGAAAGCGAGGTCCAAAGACCATTGCAGTGTGCTGAAATGCGTGGCATCGCGGTGGAAAGATGGCACCGGATCGTTCTATTACTTCCCGAGGGATGCAGACGGTGCGTGACGGAGAACGGCGCAAATCAGAAACTTGCGCATTCGGAAGGAGGTGGTGGACACTACGGTAGTTCGGTGCAATCAATTCGCTCGCGACGACCTAGTTATCCTCGGTCAGTACACCATTATTTATCATGTGTGCATCCTTACCGATATTCGAGCTTCTCTAAGCGCAGAGTACATGCAGGGCGTTTAAAAAAAGTTGTCCACTATTATTAAAAATTACAGAAAGAAGACATCTGTGTGCTACTTGTGGCGTTATCTTTGCTGTGGCAGAACATATCTTCAGATGCGTACAAACATTAAGTATGGCAGTACTTATAGAAATCATCCCCTATAAAGTTTTAACTAGTGGGAATAAGCGGCCTAGTCAAATGGGCAAATTCAAGTTTTTCCTCTGAATAGTCTATAGCCACTGTAAAATATCTGAAAGGCTGCCACTGGTAATCACCGCAGGATGATGAACCTGGCTGATTTCGCAGGCAAAAACGAAACCAATGCACCAAACGGCACATCTAGCATTCTATTCGAAAAAGCACTCAATGACGACACTGTTTCCCTCGCATCGGGGAAGAGGTTCATCAAGCATCAAAAGCGGCCTTGTGGCAGGACAGCACTGCCACGAAACGAAGTACGGTTGACGATTGACGGTTGATAAACGGCAAGGGAAACAATGTCGTCATTGAGGGCGTTTTTGAGTTGAATGGTAGATGCGCTGTTTGGTGCGCCTACTTGGATTTCGCCTGTTAAACTAGCCAGATTTCATCGCCCCGCGGTGCTTACCAGTGGCCGCTTTTTAGAAATTTCAAGCTGGCTATGGACTGTTCGCAGGAAGAACTTGAATTCGCCAGCTTGACTGAACTGCCTATTTAGACTGGTTAAAAAGTTAATTGTGCTAATTTCTATAATTACTGTCATAAACAATGTTTGTACGCATCAGAAGATGCCTTCGGCTACAGTAAAGGGAACGCTGCCGGTAGAACGCAGATACCTCCTTCATGCAATTTTTCAATAATTGTGGCCACATTTCTTCAAACACTCTGTATAGTTGCGTTTGTACAGGCAATGTTAGGTACGGCGCTTGTGACGAAAAGAGAAGCGGAATTCCGGGTACTGCGAACGAGTCGCTGAGGGGCTGCTAGCCTGCAGAAAGGCACTCCGGCTCGGGCATTCTCATTCCAAGCCACGAAGTAAGGCGCCCTGAAGTTCGGCGTCGCAATCGACCACAACAGGTTTTGATCGTGACAACTTTCCCCGAAGGAACAGTGGCGTCGCTGCGTTCGCTTTTATTCGTCGGCCTGAGCGTGAGACCCGTCCCCCCAACGACCTTGTCAACGGTAACGCCAGCGAGGGGACACCTTATTGGTGCTACAGTGGAAGTGTGTGTGTGTGTGGGGGGGGGGGGGCCCACAGTCAAGGACGCTGATGTGGGCGCGTGCGGGCGACCCCGTCTAAAGTGGTGCATCTCTTGGGATCGGACATTGTAATTTGGTGCCCTTTCCCTCATGCGTGAATCTGGGGAAACGGGACTGTTTAAAATCAGCCCTCGCGGGCTGCTTTGTGCGATGTACAGCTTTTTTTTTGGAGATAGCCTCTCGAAACAAGACTGTCAAGATGTAACTCTCCTCTATATCTAAATAAACCTCTGTAAATATCTCCCGAAGAATGCTCCTTCCTCCCTGCAAGAGGGGCTAAACGGGCCCGGTCGCGGTGGTCAGCTGCTTACGACGAGACCCGCCGGACCCGAACCACATCGACTGGCAGCAGAGGTGGTATGCTGTCAGACCCCCTGTCCTAACCACTGGTGGCAGCGGTGAGATGCCGTCGAGCCCCGGTCCTAACAGCAAGCACTTTAGGAAATTGGTTGCGTTATGTGTGCGACTAATTTTTCGCATATGCTTGTATTCTGAGCATATGCGAATTTTGATTTCGCATGTGTGTACAGTAACGCGCGGTCGAAGGTCACGCGTTTTTGTGTGTATATCTTTTCGGCATATATATTCTTTTCGGCATATATATTGTGTTCGTGCATTCGTATAGCGTGCGTAGTGTGCGTGCGTATATCGGCTTTATCTATCAACTACTGCGAACACGAACAAGCGAGTGTTCAGAAGCACACGACCTTATTTATAGAAATTAATAACATGAATCGGCGAGTGAAAAAAATAGCACCCCTATTACAATCAAAACTACGTTTTGTATTATCTCAAGGTACACTGACAGAGGCATAGCTCCATTCTGCAATAAAGTAAATGGCATGCGTATTCAGCTTTTGACGGGACAATGAAACTCAAAGGGATACACGCAGTGACAGTCACAGTGTGTTACTTCGAAAACTGTTAAAGCCTTGCCTGCAGTGGTGAAGCAACGCAGCGCAAAAGGGCTATATATAGCGCCTTTGGGAGAGGCCCGCTGCACATGAGCAATTGCCTTCTTCAACCTCGAGCTCGCTGTACAAGGTCTTCTACTTGAAGTATGTATGATACAGTTCTCCGAAGAGGCTCAATGTTCATGCGCACAGCGCCACTATTTTCGCTGTTTTATGTCGATGACAACAAGGCAGTCCGTAGCCAGCACCTTTTCGCCTTCGACGAAGCAACGCGATCCGACGCCACAATCAAGAAACTTCAGCACAGCGCTAAGCGAAAGTGCCACGTTGATCGCGCTAAGCATAATCATCTTTGTTTTTAGGGGCGAAGCTCCTTATAGCGGCACCCGTTCGTCCCCCGTAGTATGTAACAAGTATAACATTTTGACCTCCAAGGTGGTGCCGGTGAGAGACTTCTGTGCGTTGTTGAACAATAAAAAATAGTGCTCAATGTATAAGTCAATGGCTGCTAATGGGGAATGAGAGACAGGAGCATTCGGCTTTTAGTTAACGCGCAGGCTGTGATCACTATTAGCAGCCATTGGCATGTACATTGAGCACTTTCTGACAAGAAAGGGTTGCTACGTTATACTCGCTGGGTGTAACTTCTTTAGCTTTAGAAAGGTTTAGCGAGCGCTGAGCCGCAGTGCCATGAATACAATGAACGTTATGTACCATGAATGAACTCGAGGTGGTTAAAAATGGGAAGTAGATACGAAGCGCAAGCTGTAAGAAAGTAAAAGCCGAATTCTCCGCCTCTCATTTCTCATCAGCAGCCATTGGCATGTACATTGAGCACTATCTGACTGAAAAAGTTTGCTACGTCATACTCGCTGGGCGTAACCTCCTTGGTTTTCGAAAGGTTTAGCGAGCGTTCGGCCGCAGTGCCATGAATACAGTGAACTAGTATATACCATGAACTCGAGGTGGTTAAAGGTGGGAAGTGGACCCGAGGCGCAAGCCGTAAGAAAGTGTGCGTGTGCCACCTCACGTTTAGTCCTTGGAATGTCCGCTGGATGGCGGTGCTTCTATACGGGGAATATATGATGAAAAGATGCGAGATGGTGGTACTTGGAGTGTTGAATAGATGGACGAACGGACACATAGACAGATGCATTGATAGACGCATGAACGGACGCAGGGGCGGCTGCATGGACGAACGCAGGGACGGACGCACGAACAGACGCACGCCCAGACGGGCTGATGGACGCATGGACGGTCACACTGACGGACGCATGGACGGACGGAAGCAAGAATGAATGGACGGACGAATTCTTCGCCCCACTCTCCATCATTCTCTCCGTGGATATGCTGCCATTTTTTTTTTCGATGCCAGCACACGGAGCGTTTTAGGGAGTTGCGAACAGTCTAGTGAACAGCTGTTACGTGGTGCTAGCGGGAATCGGTCACGTGACTAGTTATGTTACTTTTAGTCAGGAGACTAGATGTCAAGTGGTTTTAGCCGCGAAAATAGTTGTTAGTTTTTGTTTTAAGGGCGAAGCCACTTACGCTTTGGGTCGTATGTCCCGTGTCGTCGAAGTTGTAATATAGCCAGTTGAATTGCATCGCATGTCCATAAAAACGGTGTCACAGCATATCCCCGGAATGAATTATGATGAGTGGGGCGAAGCATTCGTCAGACCATCCGTCCTTCCATGCATCCGTCCGTCCACTTCGCCCCACCATTTACCTCGTGGATGTGCTGCGATTTTTTTTTTTTCGGAAACATGGCGCACCGTGTGATTTTTAGTCGTTCAGTAAGTTTTTGCGTGATTTTAGGTGATCTCAGTCGCAGATGTTACGTGACGTTACGCGTGGTTTTAGGCACGTACGTGGGCAGTTGTTCTTTGGTTTTTGGCGGGAGGTCGTCTCGTGGACAGCTTTACGTGATGTTGCTCCATTTTCAGTCCCATGATGAGATGTCATGTGACCATTAAGTGACTTTTAGTCATGGAACATTTCCGCCATCATAGTTAGGCGAGCGTTTTGTAGTATAGAGGAGGACGAAGCGAGCGTGTACCGGTTGATGGTTGTTATTCCTTTTCGCACAACCAAGTATAGCGAAAAGCATGAAAAAAAAATGTGGATTGGAGACAAGGGAGGCATATCGCCTGAAAAAATTGGCGCCGTATCCGCATGTTTCGCGGCAAATGTCGTCGAAAGACGATAGTCTTGCGTCTGGAGAGAGTGAACAAAACGTCTGTTTGATGTTCCGCGCAGGAAAACTGGTGAATGGTATTTTGAAGGCGCTGCGTTGTAGTGCCTCGAGCGTGAAGCGGAGGCGAACGAGTGTATCAAGTCACGTTACACGTGATACATGAGCGGTATCTGGCAGTTATCATGGAAAACGAAGCTCGCGGCGTGGGCGCCCGTCTCTGATAATAAGGTGTAGAACGCAAGGCGACGGGTAGGTGCCACCACCGTGTCGTCTTAGCAAAGCGTTAAAAAAAACTTGCCTTTTCATGCAAGTGTTGCGTGGTCAGCACAGCGTGATAAACGCTACGGCCCTTAGAATGACCTATGTATGCCTTTTCTAGTAAAAAAAAATACGCATACATAATATTGACGTGTTGTTATGGTGCCTCAGATATGCCCAATAATTGCTTTTTGATTGACAATCGCACAAGTATGAACGCTGAATCTTGAGCCATACGGGTGGGCGCTGCGGATGGGGTCGGCTGTTTGGATTATTGTTAGGTCACTTTGGTGCCGTTTAATGTACCGTGAAGAGCGGAAAGACATACAAATGTAGAGACAGACAGACAGACAGACAGACAGACCAAAATTTTTGCGTCAAAGGTCCCCAAGAAAGATTATCGTCTTTAAAAAAAAAACAAGATCAGTTCTGCCGCATAGCTGTGGTTGCTAGCTAGACCTACACGCACTCCTGTTCCCTAAGTGTGGCATGCACAGTACGAACTATCGCTCAACTTCTTTAAAAGCTTCAAAGGGTGGTATGCATTTATCGGTGCCCGTCAATGATTACGGTTTCACAGATCAAAATTTGTCATCTGAGTACGCATTTGAAGTAATTATGCTTTTGGATGTATACGCATTTTTTGTGCCATGCGACTGCGCACGCGCCTCGTACACTTCCTTGGAAACTCGTTTAAACGTCAGGGTGTGTCTGCAATTTACTCATAGGTCGTCAAACTCACCCACGAGTCGAGCCACTCAGATCGACCCGTGAGCTCGTGTGAGAGATTTTGGCAAGTTCGAGTGAGTCCGGTTGAGCAAAACAACGCCGAGTCTGAGTGCAAGTGACCCCTAACCGTAAAATAAATATCTCGAGTGAATCTGAGGGGGCTCCACCTTTTATTGCTGACCGATGGTCCTATCTACTCATCTTCGGCGTTACTGCCAGTCTGATATCGGTTTACGTTTATACTTAAGTTCATTCACACACACACCTCAACATACTCATATTCATGCGGCATCTTAATACTTATCGGTCACTGACGTGAAATTAGTCTGTGTACCAGGAACCTTCTGCGCAACCTCTTTCACAAAAAGTTCCTGATGAAAATATACAGTGTGAGTAGGTGATTTCATGAAAATATCCTTTGCATCTCTAACAACGTGTTACTGAAGGTATAGATAAAAAACCGTATCGTAAAGCACTGATTGTACGAGATATTGACATTAAAAGCGTCGGCACTAATATAAAAAAGAGCTCTCCACGCACTCATGCGTCGGCTCGCTCAGGCGAAGTCGTGAGCCTGAGTGACTCCGGCTGAGTAATATATCACTCCGGCTGAGTAATAGACCGGTTGAGGAATGCTTTCGTGAGCCTGAGGAGCCCTCATAGCATAATTTATTTTTGAGTCAGTCTGAGTGAGCTCCAAGCCTTTTTGTCGAGCTGTGGACTCCTCACAGCATCGTCCCGCCGCTATTTCCGCTCCCCGATCCTTACTCGACGCAAATATCGTCCAATATTCACACAAAAACCTAATATCCACGAAGCGTATTTCACTGTAACATCTTAGCTTACCCTTTCACTTAACGCTTACTTATTCTTCATCAGAACACACGTTTCCAACAAAGCTTACTTTGCAAGATCCAAGGCATCATCAATGAGCTGTGCCCGATTCAAGACATGTATTGCCTATGAACGAAAGAGAGAAAAGACGTGTTAGTAACGTGAGTTTTGTTAGGAAGTAAAGACAAACAGAAAACTGAGCGAAAAATGAAAACGACGACGATTCTAGAGCAATGTTCCCAGCCCACAGCACTCGCTCAAGTGCATCACTCTGCAGCGACATTGGCTGAGCTGCTATACTCATAGCGCTGCCCTCAACTTAAGAATAGACTCTCTAGCAGTCTATAGGCCCCGAACTAAAAGGGGCCATAACCCGGTCACCCAAAAATTTGCGGTTTTCAGCGAGAAGAGTAGTAGTGTGTCTATTGCACCGATACTTGTACTGTAGAAAAATGAACTGTAAAATAATATTTCCCTACAAAATAGGTGCTAAACGTAGCCGCCTATACACAGTTGTAGTTGTCACAAAATGAAAACCAAACGCCGCTTTTAAGGAACGTTAATTGAATGACCCGTGGCGGAAATGCAGGTAAGGGGCAACTTGGGGAGAACGCGTTTCCTGGGTGCAACAGCAGCGGTCCTTTTAAAAAGAGACAACGGGTGGTCCCGGAAAAAGGGACAGCGTCCTTCTGCATGTTTTAGCACATCTGCATGCTTGACAGCAAACTTCGTCGAAAGACGATAGTCTTGCGTGTGGAGAGAGTGAACAAAAACGTTTATTTGATGCTCTGAGTGATAAAATTGGTGAATCATATTCTGTAGGCGCTGCGTTAGAGAGTCTCGATCCATACGGCGAAGTCGAACGAGCGCATGGTGCCCCAGATATGCGCAATAATTGCTTTTCACTTGACAATCGCACAAGTGTGAACGCTGAAACTTGAGAAATACTGGTGGGCGCTGCGTATGGGGTTGACCGTTTGAGTTATCGTTTGGCGCCGTTAGGGGGATCGTTACCGTGGACAAACAGACACATGTACAGGAAGACCCAAATTATGGCGTCTAAAGTCCCCAAGAAAGATTATCGTCTTTAATAACCACGACATGCGTGTCATGTAAAACATGACTACATGCCACGCTCATAGCGTGCTCGCGGCCGTTTCGCTAGGTCCACATTACCAAATTTGATACCACGTGACGTGATACACGACGAAGGTAAATGACATGTCCAAACATGATGTGAAAACATGATGTCCAAACGCATGTCGTCATAATGCTGACATGCGTGTCATGTGATACATTACTAAATGCTACGTTCATAGCGTGCTCGCGGCCGTTTCGCTAGGCTCTACAAATCCCAAGTTTGGTTTCATGTGACGTGAATAGACGATGAATACAAATGCCAGACGCAAACATGACAATCATGACATGGAAGTGGTGTACGGCGTAATATATATCAACCTCGTAACGTTGTGCTCATTTTAAAGTGACATATCAACCTTCTCCATTCGGGCTTCGCATATCGTCGATTCCGACTGTACGTGGCATCTGCCAAATTGATCCATTTTTCCTATCGAATATAGTGGTGTACATACTTTACAATAAGCTCAGTCTTCGAGATGTGCTCGTACTGAAAAGGCCTCTTGACTTCTCTGTTTTTTGCCTCCCTGCTATTCCGACACAACGTACACTCCGGCCACCGCGCGGTGACCGCCACTTTAACATGACTTGCGTGACATCACGTGCTTCACGGGTCGGACTTATCATCTTTTATTTTTAAATTTTAGCCACCGCAAATCGTTCCTTTCAGTTGGTGTGTTGTATGCATGTGAGAGAGTTAGAAAGAGGAGAGCCCATTTTTTTGTCACATGACAGCCCACTGTGAGACAAGAAGCGAGAATAGATGAAAGCGAAGCGATAAATGCCAGAGCCCGTCTGACACTCGAAAGCAAAGACAGAAGTTATTCCCAGCCTCCGCTACACTCACACGGTGTCTCTGGAAGCCGGCCAAAGGGGCATTTCTCGCTATGTACATGCACAGGTGTGCGCAGGCTACCCCATCAGGAGGGGGGGGGGGAGCAAATGCTGACTGCATCGTCCCCCCCTACTAATCATTGTATGATGCAGATTTTGCACCCCTCCCCCTCTTAGGCGACCAGGGGGAGAGATGGCTGCTCCCTATGCCCTCCTCGCGCGCCCACTTATGACTGTAACAGTGCAAGGAAGATGGAGGTGAAAAAAGATACTGTGTTGCGCTTCTTTCCGGCACCGTCTCGTCAGCAGCGGTCTAACACGTGATAATTCATTGGCTACTTCTGAAAGATTATGCAGCTTGCGAATATCTTTTGTGCGCTTTTAATGATGAGCGTTATGACCATTACTATATTTTATGCGCACGATACTGTCCCGCATCCAATAGATATGACTTGGCTAGGTGTGCACTTCAGCTATATAAGCAAAAAGTCTGAAACACGCACTTCAACAAAAATAAAATAGAGTTGAGGCTCTCACCTCGGGTTTTTCTCTCAGCTGAGTCTGAAGCAGCCTCCAGTTGAAGGTGTCATAGTTGACCCGGTAATAACCAACGCGCTGGATATTCACTATCAGCCACTGGTTGCTTGCTTCCATGTTTTTCTTGAGTTTCCCTGAGCGCGCGCAGGTGCGAGAGATATCTTTTTATGCTGGTTCGTATTCTCGAACAATTGGACCGAGCTCGGCACTGTATTGGTACGTGCTGTTGTGTAGAATTCTTTAACCAGAACAGTGTTGAAACATGGACATGTCCATGGAAGAATTTGCGGAGGATCGCACACGAGCAAGTCACATGGGAAAGACGGCAGGAAACAGAATGCGCTGCCACGATGGCAGCAGTATCGAGTGAATTGCCCCGGCAAGTATTGTTGGGAATCCCTCCGCTGATCACCAGTTGTTGTGATCCCGGGGTGCTGTGGTAGCGTGGTGTAGCTTCGGGTTGAGGAAACGAGCGCTTACAAGATGGGGATACGAAAAAAACAAACAGGTTTATGGCACTATTTACAAATATTTACAGCATGAAGTTAAGAGTTCGCAAACCACGAACGTGGTGGTTGAACCGCTACACAGTTCAGAGCGACGTCCCGCACTCAGCGGCGTCCTTATAAGCCCTGTCGGGCTCCTCCTTCTTGCGGGGAACACCAATCACACACACACAACCGGTGCAAGGTACGAGCAGGCACGGCGCACGTGAACATCCAATTTCGAGTCAAGATCACTGCACTTAAAGGTGGCGCCAGAGAGGCTCTTGCTCGTAGTGTATGTCGCTGTTCGAGGGGTCCCAAGCTTCGGACAGCAGACATCAAACGGTCCGCCAATCTGTCCGCTCAATTAGCAGGGCACTTTGTGGCGGCGGTCGCCGTTTCTTCAAAGGAATATGCTGTCTTTGTTGTCCCCTCTGGAACGACTTACAGCTTCGTGGCGACATGATGTCTCATCCGCCGGCTAGCCGGGACAATACCTGGCGGGCATAGACAAACGGCGAGTCGGCTACTTCTTTGAGGATTAAAAGAGCGCCGCTCCTCGACGCTGGTTCCAAGAAAACCTGGGTTCCAGGCGGGGGAACGCGGCCCGGCTACACTTCTCAGCGACAGCATGGCGCCTACCGATGACGGTCATAACAGCTTCCCCCTCGCCAGATGAGTCACGGAGGGCAGCGGTCAACACTGCTGCTCGCAGGGACGACGAAAGGGTCAGCGGTTGAATGCCAGGAGCTGGCCTTCGCTTGTGGCATGGTCCGGGTGATTGCCGAATCTTCGACACCGTTTCTGAAACTGGACCACATGCACGAGCAAGCACTCGGCCCCCTTCGAACAAACCAAGCTAAAAGAGGGATGACAAACCAATTTTAATTACTAGCTTTAACAAGAGCTCACTCTCAGAACTCTCAGGACTCACTTGAGCTGAAAAACCAGACGTGCTCCCTTACAAATTTACATGATAAGATGCACGACAAAAAAAAACTAAAATATCAATTTTAATACACCAAGAGCACTCCAGAATGGTTTAGAAAGAGCAGCTGAGCGCGTCCGCGTTTCCATTCAATTTGCCTTTTTTATACTTAATATCAAAATGATATTGCTGAAGAATCAAGCTCCACCTCAAAAGGCGACTGTTCTTCGATGTCGCAGTTTTCAGCCAGGTAAGGGGACAATGGTCTGTTTCTACTGTAAATTTAGCACCTCCGAGGTAACACTGCAACTTATGAATGGCCCACACAATGCAAGCGCACTCCTTTTCTGAAGCGCAGTACGCCATCTCACGAGAACTCAATTTCCGGCTCAAATAGAGCACGGGATGTTCTTTACCATCGTCATCCTTCTGACATAGAACGGCTCCTAGACCTCGATCGCTAGCATCACATTGGACCGTGAATTCGCGGTCGTAATCAGGAGCTTTCAAGACCGGACGGCTGATCAATGCTGCCTTCAGTTTTAAGAAGGCAGTTTCTTTCTTTTCATCCCAGGCCACCTTCGTAGGCTCTGTCCCGCGGAGAGCATCGGTCAAAGGGCTTGCCAACGTGGAATAATCTCGGATGTAATGATTGTAGTAGCCTGTGAGTCCTAGAAACGCCCTGACGTCGGTCTTTGTTATTGGCCGGGGATAGTCAGCTACTGCTGAGATCTTTAGCTCGCAGGGTTTCCTGAAACCTTGTCCTACGTTGTGACCTAAGTAGTCGACGGTTGCTCTCGCAAGACAACACTTCTCAGCCTTTACGGTAAGCCCTGCTTGACGCAACCGGCCGAGCACCTCCCTTAAATGCATCAAATGATCCACCCAAGCATCGGAGAATACCGCGATGTCATCCAAGTAAGGTACAGCAAAAGCCTCGCAGCCCCTTAAAACCTTGTCCATAAGGCGGGAAAAACAAAACGGAGCATTTTTGAGACCGAAGCTCATCATAGTGGGTTGATAGCTGCCCGCGGGAGTAATGAAAGCCGCGTATCGGCTGGCTCGCTCAGTGAGCGGCACTTGCCAGTAACCTCGAGTAAGGTCCAACGTAGTCACGTAAGCTGCTCGACTAACCTGTTCCACTCTCTCTTCAATGTTCGGAATCGGATACACCTGATCCTTTGTGAGAGCATTTAACTTTCGATAGTCAACTACAGGTCTCGGGTCTTTGCCCGGAGCTTCTACCAAGATCATTGGGGAAGCATATTCGCTCTCCGAGGGTTTAATTACTCCTAATTCCAGCATGCGCTTTACTTCTTTATCAAGAATATCTTTCTGTCGTGGAGATAAACGATAACAATTGGACTTCACGGGTTCCTCGGAAGTCAACTCAATGTCGTGCTCAGTCAAATCAGTCCGACCCGGCTTGTCAACAAAGCAGTCGTCAAACTCTCCTATCAGCTCGCAAAGATCCGAAAGCTGGGATTCTTTTAGTTCCTTTCTTTGCTTAGTTTTACTAAGGAGTTCTTTAGCGCTGCCTTTCCCTCCGTTTAGACAAACAAAGTTGTCCTCCATCTCTTCAGGAAGATTCAGGGTCATATTCACCACAGCCTCTCTTTGCACATAAGGCTTCATTAGGTTGCAATGATAAATGCGTACCTCTTTACGTCTACCTGGAATTTTCACTGCGTAGTTGGTCATAGATAGCTTTGCAACTACTTCCGCAGGCCCTTCCCACTGTACTTCGAGCCTGTTCTGCCTTGACGCTTTTAACAACATGACCCGGTCCCCTATATTGAAAGTTCGTTGACGAGCTGTTCTATCATAGTAAACTTTTGATCGGGCCTGGGCTGACTTCATGCTGACCTCCACAAGTTCTTTGGCTTTATATAGCCGCTCCAGTAGATTGAGAATGAACTGTACCACGGTCGCATCTTCTCCGTGTCCTTCCCACGCTTCGCGCACCATTCTCAAAGGTGAGCGCAATGACCTACCGTACACCAACTCGGCGGGGCTAAAACCAGTGGATTCGTGGGGTACCGTCCGCAAAGCAAAAAGTGCCGCTGGGAGGCATGCATCCCAGTCTCGTTTGTTCTCGTAACACAATCCTCGAAGGACGCGCTTCAGGACGGAATGCCATCTTTCTACGCTATTGCTCTGAGGGTGATGAATAGAGCTGTGCACTATTTTTATGCCACATCTTTCGAAAAAAGAGGTCGTGAGGACACTAGTGAATACGCTGCCCTGGTCACTCTGTATCTCTGTAGGAAACCCTACTCGCGAAAAGACGGACAACAGGGAATCCACAACACTCTGTGACGTAACCTCACGCAGTGCCACTGCCTCAGGAAATTTAGTGGCTGGGCATAACATAGTTAGAATGTAACGACATCCTGTCTTTGTCACAGGGAGTGGTCCCACTATATCGATCACTAACCGTTGAAACGGCTCGGTAATGATCGGCACTAACACCATAGGTGCTTTACACTTATCCTGTGCCTTTCCAACTCGCTGGCATGTGTCGCACGACCGCACAAAATTTTCCACGTCTTTGAAACAGCCAGGCCAGTAATACTCTTGTAATAGCCTCAGCTTAGTTTTTCTGTGTCCTAGGTGACACGACCACGAACTGCCATGTGAAAGTTTCAGCAGATCTGCGCGATATTTCTGGGGAACGACTAGTTGGTCTCGTTCCACTCCGCGCTTATCCCTGTATGAGCGATACAACACGCCATTCTTCAGATGGAAAGAAATATTTTTCCTGGCCTGTTTACTAGTTCTTTGGCGCTCTCTAATCTCCTGAATGGTGGCATCTTCTAACTGTTCAGTGGCCAAGTTATCCCCGTTCGCACTCAGAAGTAAAGTAAAGCTATTTGATGCTGGTGGCAGTAACGCACACTCAAGTTCATTATCACGAGATTCCTTCTCCGGCTGACCGATCTCTGGTGCCTCGCTGCCACGGTTGCCTGAAATGTCTTCCTCTGTTTGCACCACTGTTACGTCATGCGCTTGCTCAGTGTTATTTGGCTCCGAGGATAGCTGAGTTGCTAATTTTCGCACCTTAGAACGGGTTAATGCTTGAACTACCTTGTCACCGAAGAGAATGCCCTTCTCTCGCAATAACATATCCGACTTGTTTGAGAACAAGTACGGATAAAATTTAGGGAGTTTTTCTGATACTGCTGCCTCAGTTGTTAGTTTACCAAAGGGGCCCTCAATTACAACGGTTGCGACAGGCAAGCATACGCTCTGCTCTTCCACCACCTGGCGGATCCACGAGCACTGTCCTGTGTAGTCGGATGGTGACACATACGACGGGTGGACAACATCCATTGTTGCTGCCGAGTCACGCAGCACTTTGCATGGCTTTCCATTCACCACCAGGTCATGCATGTAAGGCTCCAGTAACCTCATGTTTTCTTCGCAGTCACTGACAAATGAAAATGCCATCTTTTCCTTTCGGCAGTTCGCGGCTATGTGACCAGTCTCATTACACTTGAAGCAAGCGAACGGTTTCTTAATCTCAAAAGCATTTTTCGCTTTTCCCGCGTTTTGCCCTTTTTCGCCAGGTTCACCATCGTCCTTATTTTGAAATTTGTTAGAAGAAACACTTCTTTCCCCTTTTTCATGTCGAGAGCTCGAAAAATTTTTTACGTAACCTTTACTTGAATTTGGCTTGGAATTGTGGGCTCCATCTGCACCCAGGTTATTGCTAAAATATCGTCGCGACGCATACTCCTCCACGAGTTCAGCAGCTTTCGTCGCAGAACTTATGTCACCCCGGTCCAGTAACCAGTTTTTTTCCTGCTCTGGGAGACAATTCAAAAACTGTTCTAATAGAATTCTCTCTACTACAGCGTTCTTGTCACTGTATGACTCTGTGCTCTTAAGCCATTCTGTCAAATTCGCTCTCATTTTGTACAAAAAGTCGGGATAGCTCTCACTTTTAGATTTTCTAGCGCCCCTAAATCTTTGTCTAAAGGCCTCTGCGCAAAGTCTATACTTTCTTAGAAGGCAAGCCTTGACCTTCTCATAGTTGTCTGCGTCCTCCTTGCTGAGTCGCGCAACAACCTCTGCTGCCTCGCAGGGCAGAACCGTGAGTAGCCTTTGGGACCAGGTGTCCTGCTCAAACGACATTTTCTCGCACATCCGTTCGAAATTTGCCAGGTACAGACCAATATCCCCTGACACCACGTATGGCTGGATGTACTTAGACATCTTGAACTCTGCCTCCCTGTTGGGAAGAGCTATCATTTCCTGGGGACTGCTACCCGACCTCTTCCCCAACTCGAGTTCTAGTTTACGCATCTCGATTTCATGCGCTTGTCTTTGTGTTTCACGCTCTCGGTCTAAGCGACGTTCCTCTCTCTCAGATTCCCGTCTTTTTGTTTCACGCTCTCTTTCGCGCTCACGCCTCTCTTCCTCCTCCCTCTGCTGTCTCTGTCTCTGACTGATGAGGTCCCATGCTTCACTGAGCTCCTCATCCTCAGCCCCCAAATCATTAATGACTTGTATGATTATGGGTTTCCGTGCCAAACCCTTTGTATTGATCCCCAATTCCTCACACAACAGCAACAAGTCCGGCTTCTGCAGCTCCCGTAAGTTCATGATCGTACTGAGTGCTCGCTACTTCCAAAAAAACTTTCCGAAACGGCGAAACTGAGTCTTTCGGCAAAGTTAACTACCAGTTCTAAAATTTAATCCTCTTTTAGAACCTGGTTCACTCAAAGGAAAAGCCAAGCACTCACCCATACGTGATCCATGTCTCGAGCCAACTGCTTCTCTTGGGCCGACTGTTGTTGTCACTTGTAGCTTCGAATCCCAGCGCTGCCAACCAGTTGTTGGGAATCCCTCCGCTGATCACCAGTTGTTGTGATCCCGGGGTGCTGTGGTAGCGTGGTGTAGCTTCGGGTTGAGGAAACGAGCGCTTACAAGATGGGGATACGAAAAAAACAAACAGGTTTATGGCACTATTTACAAATATTTACAGCATGAAGTTAAGAGTTCGCAAACCACGAACGTGGTGGTTGAACCGCTACACAGTTCAGAGCGACGTCCCGCACTCAGCGGCGTCCTTATAAGCCCTGTCGGGCTCCTCCTTCTTGCGGGGAACACCAATCACACACACACAACCGGTGCAAGGTACGAGCAGGCACGGCGCACGTGAACATCCAATTTCGAGTCAAGATCACTGCACTTAAAGGTGGCGCCAGAGAGGCTCTTGCTCGTAGTGTATGTCGCTGTTCGAGGGGTCCCAAGCTTCGGACAGCAGACATCAAACGGTCCGCCAATCTGTCCGCTCAATTAGCAGGGCACTTTGTGGCGGCGGTCGCCGTTTCTTCAAAGGAATATGCTGTCTTTGTTGTCCCCTCTGGAACGACTTACAGCTTCGTGGCGACATGATGTCTCATCCGCCGGCTAGCCGGGACAATACCTGGCGGGCATAGACAAACGGCGAGTCGGCTACTTCTTTGAGGATTAAAAGAGCGCCGCTCCTCGACGCTGGTTCCAAGAAAACCTGGGTTCCAGGCGGGGGAACGCGGCCCGGCTACACTTCTCAGCGACAGCATGGCGCCTACCGATGACGGTCATAACAGTATATACTAAACTTTAGAAAAAAATATGTCTAGGAGATCGGTGGTTGGAGTATCAATGGAGAGTTATAAGCCACAGACGTGAAATCTGTGCTCGTTTTAACGATGCGACATATCTTGAGAGCTTAAGAACGCAATGCACAAAATTGTAATTTATTAGCTTTCCCTGGCTACAGAAGGCACCAAAATCAATAAACCTCGTGATTGTTGGCCTAGGGCGTGTTGCTGTATTGGTACGTCGTGCCTATCAGGAGTTTCGCAACCGTTATGATTTGTGAACTCTGTATGCCATATGTTACCATATAACCGCATATGTAATCATAAATGCTACCACCCTCGTCACAAAACCTCTGCCCTTAGGTTTTATTATTCGCACACGTAAACTTATTTTGGTTGCGAATTCCCTAGGTTTTATTTTTCAAAATAATATGTACAGCGTTCAGAAAAGCAGGCACAATCTCCTGCCTGCATCCCTACTTATACGCAGTTTTCATTGTTAAGGAATCGGTCATGTGAAAAGTATTCGGCTATGCCTCCCGAATGTGACCTGGTTGCAAACAGGTATATTGAATGGCCAAGGGGTACATCGATGGAAGCAGTGCGAAGACGGGAAGAAGCGGAGCGTTTTTAGTGCGCAAGTCATTCTTTCTGTGGCACCTACGCCCCGTTTGTACCGAGGTATATTTGGTCCTTACAACTAAAGATTCAATTCATAAAGCAACTCAAATAATGTGGGTTCTGCTTCTGCTACCTCGTGCTTTCGCCATCTTTCATTTGAAGTGCTGCGATCAACTCCTTTTGAGCACATACAATAACAAGGCAGATGCGATCAATTCAGGAGCGGGTAATTTAGTATTTGCCCCCTTTTGTCTGTCGGCATGCGAGTGCCGAACTCACCTTCTCGCTTGTTCAGCCATTCGATCTTGGCGTTGTTGTCGAAGTTCTTCTCTGACATGGTCGTGTACGTCACGGGAATATTCCAGATGGTCTTGCTGCACGTGAAGATATCGAAACTGTCTTGCCACAATTCTTGTGATGGAAACGAGGCGGCACTGTGCTCACGTTCTTGGTCTAAAGTGTGGACGCCCTTTCAGAGCGCTACCTTGTAAAATGCTTCTTCTCCGCACAGGTCTCAAATGCAAAAAAAATTTACAGGTGCATTTTGTGTTGCGCTGATTTATATTATTTCGGGATAATACATGATGCTGAGCGTTAATTGGAGATAAGTCGTGTAGAAATATCTAATACAGTGTGTTAACTTTCCTTAGGCCATACCCTGCTTTCGAATACTTATAAATAACAGCAAATCTTTCAGTGGTTCATGAAATTTAACTCGTGTGTCTAGTGCTCGAAAATACTTAGTTATATCGTAATAGATGCTCGATATTATACGTTCCCAAATGATAGGAAAGCCATATCTCTCACCCGTTCACGTTTGTGTCATATAACATAAACTGGCCCCAATTGAACTAGTGAATCACTAATTCTACAAAGAACAGCACGAAAAATTGAAACAAAAAGAAAACTGAACACCCAGAAGAAAATTCACAGCGCTGAGTGTGTTTTCTGAATACTGTCCAGAATTTTTTTTGCACTGTATTTTGAATCATGCACAACCAACTGTCCGCACGTTTTGAAGAAAATTTGTTTGATTTGGAGTTACTTTATCTGAATAGCTGTATACTTGTCGCATTTTTATAACTTAAAGTTAACCTGTCACTTTTCATAAAAGAAGCGTGATGTAGAGGATCTCACGTGTCATGCCGGGTGGCATAGGCTTCCTGGCGGACGACGACTGTTCCCGTGCTGTAGTTCCTGGTGACCGTCAGCAGAGGGTAGCCGGGGGTTTTCAGCCAGGACTTCATAACTCGCTTAACGCTCACCTTCTGTTCATCACCCTGAGCCTGTGGTTGAATTTGTTAGTCGCCACTAAAAAAGACGCCAGCCCAAAGAGGAAATACCAGACCGTTAATAAGTACCGTTATGAATCCTTAAACTGCGTGAAGTGAAACTTTTTGGAGTCCCACCGACAATGGAGTGCTTGCCGAAAGATCAAGTGGGTAATGTCATTTTTCTCATTTTTTGTTTTGTTACTACAAGGATTTTGTGCTATACATATGTAAAAGAATTGTAGAAAGGAAAGAAATGAATTCACGCAGTCTTGTCTGATTCATGCATTGCAGAAAAAATATGGCGTATATATGTTGCCTTATCCACAGGGTGTACACAGTCATGCGAAAAAAAAATTTTCTTCATGTTTCATCCGTGCACATCTCGTACACTATACAACGTAGACAACGGGGTCATGTTATATAACATGACCCCGTTTTACACTTATATAACATGACCCCGTACAAGCCTACATAACATGACCCCGTTTCGCAGGGATACATTGAGACCGTTGAAAGGTGAAAATAACCTTGCGCTCGTCCACACGCTAATACGCATCACACACTGGAAATGAAAGCTCTTTTCTCTACCTGTATCGATGATCGTACCGTCACTTGCACAAGACTGTGTTGACTACGGTACGCGTGCATATTTTTTATGATGATGGTGATGATGATGATGATCCTTGATACTCTGGCGCACACCCACACTCCTTTCTCTACCTGCATTTTTGTAATTAAGCGCATTCAGACATTGGAAGACGAAGTCGGTCCACGTGACGTCCCAAATGACGACCGTGCGCAAATCTACGACCCGTCACACGTGCACATGATGCGCGTATATATCTGCAATATAATGAATGCGGCTTTCTGAACAGCTAGAATGCTGTCAATCAGTACCCTGCTATAAACCGCGTTTTAGCATCCAGAAAGGAAGCACCGTGCAAGCCGCTTCTTACGAGAAACAAGATTGCCTCTCTACGGGGAGTCCCGGCTTGCCACAAATATACTCTCCTTAAAGACACGCGTCAACTCTTATCTCGCTCTAATGGCGCTCTATGTGTAGTGGGAGGCATGATAAAGAAAAACGGGTTGTTCATTTGTTGGCTTATCGTACACGGTGCTGTCGAAATGGAGGTGCGCTCGAGAATGCAAACTTTATACGAGGGGCGATCAAATGCAGCCACATTGAACGAGAGCACAAGCCCAATTCAAGCTTACTGAAGTTAGTTCGTGGAGCAGGTCTTCTTGTTTGACATTTTTGAACCTGTATTTGTGAAGGTAGGCCTGAAAAAAAGAAGAAAAAAAGGTATTTAAAGTGCACGTTGCAGTGTTCAAGCATATTCCGTAGGGCAATATGTAGACTACATTAAGGTTAGTAATCTGAGGCACATATTGAAGTACCAAGATTTTTTTATATGACAGCTCGACCAATTCAAAGCCGCCAACCGTGCAAAACAAACTCTATAGACATACATGAAAAAAACTTGGTGGCTTAACATTGATGCACAATGCGAGTGTCTAGGTTATTGTGCAGTCCGTAACGTATTTCATAGCCATTTGAACAGAACAATCATTGTGATTGAGTTGTTATTGAGTGCGTGCACCGCTCACCAAATAAAAAAATGCATTCAGCATTAACCAGGCGCTGTGTATTTTTTCATCTATGTCTGAAAACGTTTATTGGCGTATATGTTTGTTACTAATAAATGAGCATGAACCATCACATATGAGGATAAACTTTTTTTTTGATTAACCAGTCTTTGTTCCTGAGACAAAGCGTCGGCCAAATCTTTACGTCCTTCATGCATATAATTGGGACAAAATTATTCTTACGCTAGCGTCGAAATAATTACGAGTGGTAAAAAAACTTTTTTAGCCGCTAAACTTACTCGAAGAAGCGAAACAGACCCCCAGTTATCAAACGGGATCGTAGCAAGAATATCCATCACTGTGCACCGACAATACTCCATTTTCACAATTTTTTTTTACTGAAAAATACCGATGCAACTTACTTTAACACCACGCATGAATACCTCCGGTGTCAGGAAATGTGCCATCATCCGAATCACACTTGATGCCTGTCAAAAAACCAGGTCAAATCATAATTAGGAGACAAAAAAAAAAACTCACGTAATTTACTAGAATTGCGCATCTCACGAGTGGGCCGGCGATAGCTCAATCAAATACAGCCAAGAACAATCAGAGTGAACATAACTCGCCTTGCTGTACACGATTCTGTCAAACAGAGCATCCAAGTGATGCGTCGAATTCGACGTCACCGACACCGGATGAGCCGTGACCGTGGATTCCGCTCTCAAGATGGGCTGCATCTCGTTAACCACGAACAGATCCATCTGCGGAAATGAAGCCCATTTCGGAAATGTGCGCTGTATGGACGTCTGACTTACTTGGCCGTGTAACGTATTGGTTGATGGCCAAATTTGAGCGTGCAAGAAGGACGCATTGAAGTGGACAAAACAAAGTGCACATCAAAGGACACAAAGGACGCCTTTAAGTGGACGAAATGAAGCTCCTAACGTCTCAACTGTTTATTCTTCGAAAAACGCAGCACATACAGGCACCAGCATTGTGAACTTAGCATTTACCAAACGAGTTATGCATGATGAAAAATAGGAATACAGATGAAATACTTCATACGAAATTCAAAGATAAGAAAAATTCATTATTGAATAATACCCCGTGAAATTTTTATTACCTTTTTTTACAAGTCTTGACTCGTGCATGCTCTCTGTTTTACGAACAAGAAGTTAAACATTGTCAGAAGCCAGACTGTTGCGAGGCCAATCGGTTGTCACTAAACGTAGTGCATTTGCAATCGTAGCAGTATTGAAGGCTCATAAGTGCGTATAATTGTTTCGGTACCATGTAGATAAATGGTTGTATAACGTGTATAGCATATGAAATCCTGGTGCCAATTTTTCGTAGATTTCAGGTTACTCAAACCTAGGTGATGGACATAAAAGAACAAATATTTCATAATGTCACGTGGTCGTGACGTTCACGAAGGCATCAGACTGTATATTCAAGATGGTACTGTTTATTTGGCCGAACTTGTGGCCGGTAAACGGGCAGTGTGATTACAGCAATACGGGTAGCAATGAAAACGCCAAAACTAAAAAATGCCAAATAATCGGTATTTAAAACACTGAAAACTCAAAAAGCCGAATTGACGAAAAAAACCCCGAAAATTTGAAATGATGAAAAATTAAAACACCGGGGCATCGGAATACCGGAACGTGAAAATTCGTGCATCACCATAGCTATGAAAAAGATAAGGAGTCCAGCCAAGATAAATGCTTCACCAATCTTGTACGATGTGCACATACTTGCGCCTTTTTTCTAAGTCATGATCTCTGCGCATATAGTTGAAGCCTTCAAATTATACATATATATATATATATATATATATATATATATATATATATATATATATATATATATATATATATATATATATATATATATATATATATATATAAACAAAAAAATATATATATATTTATATATATATAAACAAAGAAAAAATAGATACGGGGAGCATGTGGCTGGGGCCCCTATTCCAGGGCTCCAGTGGCTTTAGCGGCCCGCTGCACCTGGTTGAGGAGCGCTAGCTGCACTCCCAGATCCTCGCTGGCGAGCAATTTTCTCCCAGTAGTGGTGTGAGGAGGCTCTGCTGAGCCCCGCATTATAAAAGCTGTGGGCCGTCCAGAGAGACAAGGGAGCCCAAGGGCTCGAAGACGATGTCTACCTAAGCCGGGGCTGAGGTGCACCGCAAATCAACTTCACTGGACAATCAATACTTTAGTTCTTTCTTCTAACTCAGTAAAGATGTAGTGGTTTAAGAATTTCGACAACGTACACAGAGGTGGTTAGTGTCCGCACTGTGAGCTTGTAACGATATGATTGGCCTTAACGTCTCGTGATCGTTGACGCAGCGTACACTGTTGCCGCCCGAACCCTTCGATACTTGGAGCACCCACCATTCGCCACTGCTGCTGGATGTAGTCGGCTCCAGTGTACTGCATGTACGTGGCGAATCCTTCGTTTAGCCACAGATCGCTCCACCAGTTCATCGTGACCAAGTTGCCGAACCACTGAGTGGGAAAAAAGTGAAACGAATTTCTAGGTTGGGAGACCCACGCGCAGTCATTTCAACTGATCTACCCTACCAACATCTTTTCTTTTTTTAAATTTCATAGCACTCTAGGGGCCTGGCTTATCGCTTATCCATAGACGTAATGTGGTGTGATCACGCTCAAAACTCAGATCTCATTACACTCGTAAAACAAGACGAGCAATGCTCAAAACAGGGTTAAAATAAACGAACAAGTTCTGAACACGACATACTTAGCACAAATAATCAAAGCGTCATCAGAGTAAATAAGTTCAAATCAATAATAATGCTTCAAAACCATCCGGTAGGCCCCTACGCCAAGTAATAGGGCGCCAGGCTCGTGCTTTCTTCTCCAAGCGGTGCTTTTTCGGAGCAGGTGTTACGAATTCTATAGAGATTATTCATAAACAGAGACGAACTATACGGTAAAGGGAATTAACAGTTACCAGTGCTACGGACATAATCATAATCATCATCATCATCATCATCATCATCATCATCATTACCAGCCTGACTACGTCCACAGCAAGGGAAAGTCCTCCCCCAAGATCCACCAGTACACCCGCTCTTGTTCTCTCCGTTGCCACGTTATACATGCAAACGTTTTATTCTCATCTGCCCACCTAACTTTCTGTCTCCCCTTCATGCGTTTGCCTTTTCTGGGAATCCAGTGAGTTACCCTTTGTTAGCAGTGATTATCCTGCCTACGTGCTACGTGCTCGGACGATGTTCATGTCTTCTTCTTGATGATTTCAACTACGATTTCCTTAACCCCGGTTTGTTCTCTGACCCACTGTGCTTTTGTCTCTTAAGGTTACACATATCGCTAGGGGTAACCTTCAGGTTACATCTAGAATCGTCTTCAATTTAAGCTGAACCTTTTTCGTTAAAGCTGAACCTCTTAAGCTGAACCCTACGTAGATAAGTACTAGCAAGATGCAGCTGTCATATACTTTCCTCTTACGGGTTAGTAGCAGATTACCGTTCGTAATTTGAGAATGCTTGCCGAATGTGATCCCCCATATCTTCATTCTTCTAGCTGTTTCACTCTCATGGTTCAGCTCCGCAGTTAGGCCGCGTTCACACTGAGCATTGCGGCCGCCGAAAGTGCTCCGAATTCGGTTCGGCGGCGGCGAGTTCCGCCGAAAGGGCCCTCTCCCAGCCGATCGCTCTCGGACCAATTTTTACGGCGTCTGCCGCCGAATCGGCCACCGCGGACCAATAGGAGCGCTAGTCAAGGAATTTTGAAAAATGGCGGCCAAGCCCTACTCACTTGTTTTGCCGCAGTGCACGTAACTGAATGTTGAAACCAACGGGAGTTTAACCTACTCTGTGCCTACTTCGCCTCCGTATTTCGTGAAAGAGGTGACCGAGCTTGCTGTTGGCGTGACCGAGCTTGTTGCGGTCTTGCAGAGCAAAACAAACCCACGAACGCCGCTGGCGTCGGTGGTTTTTCCGCTCTTCGTGCATTACAAGACAGCCACTTGCCAACAAAGTAAGCGTACTGTCTTTTCTTGCTTCTTGCGTACGAGAATCGTCGAAGTATACACCACCTGATAGCGTAGTAGCGTTTGCGAGCCGCGACAACAACCGGGTGACAGCGCATCCATCCCGCGTTCACCCTGTAGAAGATGGCATATTCGACGGCGCGGGGCGCGTCCAGTGCGAACGACGCTGCGTTTCGGCGGCAGGGGAATTTCGGTCGCTGTAGAAAGCGGATGTTTCAGTGTGAACTAGGCATTACTACCTGTATTAAGTGGACATATTCCTTTACAACTTCCAGGGTCTCTTCACTTATCACAAAGTGTTTTCTATCAAGAATGTTGCTCATCACTTTTTGTGCATAATAATTCTCCGACCAAGTTTTCTGCTTTATGCGTTCAGTTCTGTAATCATAAGATGCGATTCGTCCCCCGAGTTACTCATCAAGGCAGTGTCATCCACGAATCGCAGATGACTAAGACACTCTCAATTAGCTTTTATCCCTAACTTTTCCCAATCTAGTGTCCTGAAAATTTTCTGTAAACATGCGGTGAATAGCATTAAAGAAACCGTGTCTCCCTTGCTCACACCCTTCTTTATTAGGATTCTGTCGCTTTCTTTATGGAGAAATATGGTGTCTGTAGTTCTACTGTAGGTTTTTTTCTGTATGTTTATGTAGGGTTCTTCGATGCCCTGATCCCGCAGTGCCTGCATTACTGCTGATGTCTCGACTGAGTCATATGCCTTCTCGTAATGTATGAAGGGTATGTATAGGGGTTGGTTGTATTCCGTGCGTTTCTCTATTACCTGACTGATTGTACTAATATGATATATTGCGGAGTAGCCTGAACAAAATCCTGCTTGGACTTGTCAGGTGTCTCCACACTGCAGCTGCATGTAGCTCGGGAATCATAATTACACAAAACGGCACAAAAAAAAGTTAGCGCTGGGTCGGAACTATATATTAGATGCGGAAGCATCTTATACTCGCGCCTTGTAGTGCGCCGTCCGCGCCGTCCGCACCGCTTCTCGAACATTCGACAGCTGACGCGCGCGCATGCGCCGTCGCGCCGTCGCCCACCATCTGTGCCGCGCGCGCTTCTCCTTCGAGAACATTCGACAGCTGACAGCGCATGCGCCGTCGCGCCGTCGCCATCTGTGCCGCGCGCGCGCTTCTCCTTCGAGAACATTCGACAGCTGACAGCGCATGCGCCGTCGCGCTGTATATATACTCAAGGTCGGCGCTCGCTCGCTCAGTTGCCGCTCGTCCGTTGGTTTGTACGGCGCGTCGACGTCCGAAGTCGCCGTGAAATGAATTCCAACGAATCCACAAACACAATGATCGACGTCCCTTCGACCAGCGCCGCCCTTTCGCATACGTGTGTACGTGTTCACTCATTTAACACCCCCTCCTACAACCACGTTAACCAATTTAGCCATCGACCCAAGTAAGTCGCAATTTAACACCCCATTTCACAACCACGTTAACCAATTTAGCCATCGACCCAAGTAAGTCGCACTTTAACACCCCGTTAACCAATTATATGCTCCGCATCCTCCTCAGTGTTCCCCCGAGGGAAGCTGCGGGCAATTTTTTTTAGTACGGGTGAGATTCGTAGCGTCGTTTGTTTGTTTGTTCATGCAACTGTCAACCACAATGTATGCGAGACACGCTCTCTTGGGTGACCCCGCAGTTTTAACGTGCGCTTATATCTGAGCACATTGCGTGTTCTAGCAATTCGGCCCTGTCGAAGTAACACCGCTTGTGGCCAACTAGAATCGGAAATGCTTTCTTGAGCTTATCGTTGGACGGTCTCAGCCGCTAAGCGGTACCGGCGGGTTAAGAAGGACGCGCAACAAAGCGTGGTGTCTAGAACAATCCTGCCCTTGGTGCGAAACAGATTCTGCAACACTCCGTACACAATAAATGACTGTCTTCACTGATCCTCGATAAGACAGCTAAAGTTTATTTATTTATACATTTATTGTTTATTTCAAATAGATCAAATGGAAATACAAACACAATATATAGCTAGCCCACAAGTGCACTTTCAGGAAGCGTATTAAAATGTATGTTTAGTTGTTCACGAAAATGACTACGGTAAGTGATGGTGACCAAGGCTTCGAGAAGATCACTCCACAATGCAATAGTGCGGGGCAGTGCATATGAATTAAAAGTTTGCGCACTTTGAAAACTAAGCCTAATGCTTGTAGACCATGTTGCCGAGGGACTTTAGCTCCGTATTATTTCCGGCGCCTACAACGCCCCCTGCTGCTCATCGGCAGCGATATCTGCCTCCTCATGCCGGTTCGAGTGACATCCCCAAAGAGACTGCTCTGTATGCCTGATTTCAATCTGCCATAAAGAGCCTCTAAGAAACATCACAGTAATGATTCTAAATATAATCATTAGAACTGCACGGCAAATAACTATTGATGAGTTTTAACGTTCGAAAAACATAATATGACTATAAGATGCATATGCCGTATTGGGGGGATATGAAAATATCGACCAGCGAGATTTTTTTAGCGACCCGCAAACTCAAAGCATACGGGCCTCGAGCATTCTCTCTTCCATAGAAAATGTGGCCCCCGCGGCCGGGATTCCATCCCGAGACCTTGCGGGTCACTAGCCGAGTACCATGACCACTAGACCACGATGAGAAGGGAGGAAAAAAATTGTCTCGGGAAGCATATCCCTCCGTTAGTCCTTTATCAAGCTATACTGCGGGCAGTGACACCAAGTTTCAATAAATTTCATAGAGCCAGTGTGGCCGAAATAAGAAAATAATACTTTGATTGATATGTGGGGTTTAACGTCCCAAAACCACCATATGATTATGAGAGACGCCGTAGTGGAGGGCTCCGCAAATTTTGACCACCTGGTGTTCTTTACGTGCACCCAAATCTGAGCACGCGGGCCTACAACATTTCCGCCTCCATCGGAAATGCAGCCGCCGCAGCCGGGATTTGAACCCGCGACCTGCGGGTCAGCAGCCGAGTACCTTAGCCACTAGACCACCGCGGCGGGGCAGAAAATAATACTTTGAAATCAATGAAAGTCACTAACGGAGATTTTGGCAGGAAGTTTGTTGAGTTGAGTTGAATATACTTTATTAGTTGAATAAGCTTTATTCGGAAGTTTAAAAGTGGATGATACTCTTGATATTGAAATGAACGACTCTAGAAATTTCATGGTATAAATTTTCAGCCTAATCTAAGTGATCGTTCCCCTTTCGCGTCTCTCTAAAAAAAGTCGGCAGATCTCACGTATTGTGGGAATCGATGATATGCGAAGCACGAATGAGGACGGTTGATATGTCGCTTAAAAATCAGCACAACGTTACGAGGCGGACGTAAATAGCACCGTACATGACTTCCTTGTTATGAATATAATGTTTAAACGTGTCATTTACCTTTGTCATCTATTCAAGTCACGTGATACCAAATTTGGTATATATGGAGCTAGCGAAATGGCGGCAAGTAGGCTACGAGCGTGGCATGCACTAATGTTGTTACGTAGTACGCATCTAATGATTATCATGTTTTCACCAGTCACATACCTTCGTCATTCATACACGTCATGTAGTACCAAATGTGGTATATGGGAAGCTAGCGAAATGGATGTGAGCGCATCATGAGCGTGGTAAGTAGTCATGTTGTTATATGACACGCATGTCATGATTATCATGTTTGGACGTGTGTTCTGCTTTCGTCTTTCATACACCTCGCGTAGTACCAAATGGGGTATATGTCAAGCTAGCGAAACAGTCGCGAGCGCACCATGAGCGTGGCAAGTAGTCATGTTGTTATATGACACGCATCTTCATGGGTATCATACATGCCCTGTCATATACCTTCGTCATCCGTTCACGTCCCGTAATACCAAGTTCGGTGTATGTGAAGCTAGCGAAATGACCGCGAGCACTCCACGAGCGGGGCGTATCATAACTTGCATGACATGCACGTCATGATTTCCACGTTAGGATCTGTCACTTATGTTCTCCATCTAGTCATGTCATACCATACCAGTTTTGTAATATGGCTAGTAAACTACAAGAGCCACAAAACGTTGAAATCGGGAAAAGCAGAGCAGTAGAAACAGAGACAGAGAGCAGAGACGTGGCACTAGCAACTGACGCTTATTTCGAAACAACCTTCTTCTCAAGTCCGCACAATGCATGCGCAGATAACAAACCAAGAAGACCCGGCAAGCTAATCTTAAATCAGCTTTGTGCTAAAAACAAAAAAAAATGTTTCCTGGTGAGAAAAACTGAGGCTGCGCTAACACATTTCTCAGGACCCAGTTTGCAGATATGAAATGCGACGAAATGCCTGCTCTTTGGCTCTGTTTCTACTGCTCGGCTTTGTCCGATTTCCACGTTATGTGCCTTTTGTAGTTTACTAACTATGTGCTAACTTGCCCAACAAGCAACTATTCTCATTGCAATATGCCATGTGAACGAAACCACCGCAAGAGCAGCAAGACCTTGAAATGTAAATTATGACATTCATGACGTTCATGACATACATGTGATGATAGTCATGTTATGACTAGTAAATTATGCTCTTCATGTAGTTATGCTGTCATAACAAATTTTGTATCGATATAATGAACGAAATGGCCAGGAAAGCTAAAAATTGTAGATAGATAGATAGATAATTAGATAAATAGATAAATATATAGATAATTATATAGATAACTAGATACATAGATAGATATATAGGTACTTAGATAAATATATAGATAATAAAGTACATAT